>JANVFP010000044.1:0-347002 GCA_027919835.1 Lentinula raphanica
GACGAGGGTCTGACATTGAAGGGAGAGCGGTAGTGTTGTTCGAGGGGGTTATGTCTAAAGTCTCCTGATCCACAACTGGTGTCTGATTAAGAGAAGCAGCACTCATAGGAGGTAGATCCCCTGTCCCTCTGGCGAGAGCGGTGAGCAGATAGATTTGTAATTGCTCTGGAAGAGCTTGTATAGCAGGTGAATGGCTCCAAACAAATGTCAAGCTCGGAATCGCATAAGAGGTAGCATACCGAGGGGAAACAATTGCTGGAGGCTGAGATTGTAGCAGGCCAGAAGCGGGACAAGGTGAGAGGGGGTCAAAGGACTGCGGGAGGCCCAGGATCGCTGACGTTTCTGCGCGTTGTCCATCAGTCGAAGCACTGCCCGCAACTGAGGAAGCATCGCCAAGAGTCAAGAACTGGGAGTGAGGCTGGGTTTCGCGGCTGGGGCTCGTTCTGGTGATTTTGCGTTTTCTCTGTGATCGACTTTGAACGCTTGAAGCGCCAATTTGACCGGCAGAGGTTGCGACACCTACCGGTCCACAGGTGCGAGTGGTTGTATTATGAACAGGTGCTTTGCTGGCAGAAGAGGGCTTTTTAGATCTTTTCGCAGGCTTTCTTTGGCTACGACGGAAAACTGGCTCTTTCTCAGAGTTATCGTCAATGCGCAAGTCAGCAGCACTAAAAAGATCATCTCGAATAAGGTCCCGAGGATTTACGGTCGTGATCTCAACTTGAGAGCTAATATCGTTGCGAATTCTCGCAGTCATGTCCGCGTCGAGAATGTCTTCATCAGGAAGTGAACACCATGGATTAATACGTGGGGCAGCCGTAACAGGCCCGTATGTCGCAGTCCTTGTTTCCTTGTTCAAGACTGTGAAAAGCCAACCCTGTTGTGAAGGAGATCTTCGCGTAATATTCCCAGAAAGAGGTGCAGCCGCTTTATGGTGAACTAGATTGGAGGAATCACGACCATCGTGGACTTCTCTGTGAACTTCCTCGACTTTCTCGATAGATATTGTATCGTTCGCGCTTAGTTCGCTGTTATACTTGCTAATGATTGAACAGGTATTCGAATGCTGAATGCCGAGCGACGCGTCGGATAGTTGATTGGGATTGACGAAGGAAAACGGCGACAGGAGCTCATCTTCCCTAAGCCGCTTCCTAGCACCACGCGCCGAAGGAAGGATTACACGATAAGCCATTCCTGGGAGGTCAGCCGACATTTGTGCAAAGGCTAAGAACCGAACGTGACAGAGAGTTAGAAATTGACATGCAAGGCCAGGTCAAGTGAACGATAGTACCTGTCTTTGTTATTGGAGTAAAGCTTGTAGATGAGATACTTGCTGCGAGTTTGAGAGAGTAGATGAGTCTTCGATTGTTTTCTTGGCTAAGTTCAAACTCTCCGCGTGAGGAAATCATAAAATCTATGCCGATTTTTCGGCACGCCTTTCGGGGCGTCGGGGTTCTGAACCGGGTGTCGTGTGCTGTCTCTGCCTTACGATCTCTCTTTCGCAATTCAAGCACCAATGTATTGAGGATATGCATGAAGACAGATGAAGTGAGTATAACTGCGTGAAAGTTGAGAGTACTATCGCGACGGCGTGATGAGAAGATTTTGGTATGTTATGAACATCTGTTGAAGGCAGTTTAGGAGTGGACGGAGAAAAAAGATTCTAGGCAACGCATCAATCGAGGCGTTGAGCAGGACATATTGGTAGAGGTGATGGTTGAAGACGAAGTTGTAAAAATTGTTGACACGACCGACGGCTACTGATGAGGTCGAACGTTGCCTGATTTTACACCGCATTTAGAAATTGTTTCGCATCGCCTACTTATGTACGTCACACTGGGCCGATGAGCCGATGAGGATTAAGAGGAAGGAAGGAAGGAAAGTACACGGCTCCACCAGAGGTGGAGTCCCACAAGGGAACAGCCGGGCCCAATGCCATATAACTATAAAATTTATAAGAGGGATAAATCGATAAAGTAGGATGAGGTCTACTCGAGGTGAGACATAATGCATATAAGAGCCCGATGGGTTCCCGACGAACGGGTGATGTCGATGAGATGCCAATCGATGAAAAGCGACAGAATGTAATACATGATTCGCTGCACGAAAGCATTGGGACCGGCTGTCAACACCCTTGCGGGATCCCACCGTCGATTGTGAATTCCTTCCTTTCTTCCTTGTTTCTGGCGATGTCAATAGAATCTCAAGTCTTTTCACTGAAAACACGTTACCTACAGCATGTCATTTCCGGTGACAGGCTATTAGATATTATATATCAATCCCGAAAGGAGCAAGAAAAGCACTAGGCGAGACGAGGCAAGAATGCAGGACAGGGAAATCGTCAGACAGCCTCGTGTGCAATGTGCAATTCAAGGAGTGTTCACCCTTAGGTTTGGGTCGAAGGAGGTCGAAGGACCTTCATCATGCATCTAGCCCTGTGTTATATTGACCCTGATGAACGTTCCACGGAGCGTTCCATTCGATCTTGTATTGCATTTTTTATCGACCAGACTCTTTGTACAGCGCTGATAGTTACAACTAGTAACCTCCACTGTTCGAAGAAGTGGGATGTTTGCGAATCGACCTTGGGCAGTATCATCGTTACTTGCAACGTGAACTGTGTTAAAAAGTGCCTGGTCTGGTGACATTGAATGATGATTTTTACCGAGAACGCGTTGTGTTTTTCCCCAAGAAGAAAGGACATCGCGATAAAGCAACAACGATCAGAAACTCGGTACCGGAGTTATGGCTCACCTTGCCACTAGCCTACACGCTCCTTTGTTCTCAGTTGACGTGCTCTCGCAATCAAATTCCTGTGTTTTGGATGAGGATAAAAGGGACAGACATGATCACTAACTTCACAGTATTTGCGATACTTGTTTCTTCTGCTACTTCAACTGCAACACACATGGCCTCAGACGCTGATACGGCCGGTTTTTTCAAACGCATATTCTCTCAGTCCTCCTCGGAGCCACTGGATACCCCCGCACCGCGCTGGACGCCCCCTGTCAGATATAAGGACACCATAGAAGACTTTAGTGAAGACTTGTCGCTGCTCCTCATTGGCGGCTATTGCGTTGTTATGGCCATCGTTTTCGTCGTCGTCTTCGTGGTGAGCATCCTCGACTTACGCACGCCTTGGTTTTATACTGACACTGGGGGCCGTTTTGTTTATAGATACCACGAGCTTGTTCGTTGGTCTACAAGCTTAGCCCATGGGGAAGAGCCCTTGAACGTGAGCGACGAAAAAAAGCCACGGAGCTTGAGCTTGAGCAACGAAAAAAAGCCACGGAGCTTGAGCTTGAGCAACGAAAAAAAGCCACGGAGCTTGAGCTTGAGCGACGAAAAAGAGACAGGGAGCTTGAGCTCAAGCGACGAGAGGGAGAGATCGATCGCGAGCTCAAAGAGGCCTCGAAAGCTCGACGGGCTCGGGTTCTTGCCTTGGATGCCGAGATTGGGGTTTGCAAACGACTTCTGGAAATCTTTCGAGGTTCAGTCACATCCCAGGAAGACCGAGTTCTAGAGTTGGAGAAAGAGAAGGAGTCGTTATCTCAGGAAGCTCTCCGTGAGGAACGTGAGGCATTGGACAAGAAGTTGGACATGCGTCGTGTTCTGAATACCGGTGCTTAGTAGGGGGAGGGGGGCTTCTCGTTGGTCGTAGACAAATGTATATCTAAGAGACGAATCAACCTTTGGGGACGTGTTTCATTCTATGGAGATTTGATTAGTTCGAGCGACGAGAGAAAGTCGTGTGTCGTGTTGCTTGACAAGCTTGAAGCCTCGTTGGATGTTGAATTTGGAGTTTGCGAAAGTCTTCTGGAAACACGTAGTAGATGGGCTGTGAGATCCACGAAAACAGAGTCCGACGTTTGCAGAGTGTTCTCCATGACGAGCGTCGTGTTGCGACGGACGAGAAATTGCTCTCGATGATCCAAAAATAGTAGGATCTCATCAGTCATCGCCAAATGTATCTTCCACGAGAAATGGACTACATACCACGCAACGTGTGCTATCTTGTCATCCTTGACAGTTCAAGCAGTCTGTTCCCGATTCAACCCATGAAAAAGAGTTGGAGGATATCATTGCAATTGACAGCGACGCTACCAGCGATGTCCTTGAGTTATGATAACAGGAAGAATGGCCGGGAGGACGCCGCGTGCCATTTACTGTTCGTACGAGTGCAAGTGATTCAATGCTTTTATCGCTGTACGACGACCATACTCGGCCATGATATAGACACTCTGTTCCTCTCGCCCACTGATACTTGACGAGCGAAGAGCTTGTATAATTGTACTTCTAACTGAATTCTACACCAGAGCACTTGCTATAGGACGGCTGAGCTCCGAGATGAAGCAGCGTCGTTAGTGGTGGACAAACGTGTTATGCATAGCAGAAACAGCACGATATCTACGTATGCGATTCGGACCTCCTCGCCCGTTTCTCGGCTGATCTTAAACGCTGCTGATACTCTTGTATCTTCTCTTGAGCTTGAGTAGCTGTTTCCTCCAATGCTAGCTTCTGTAGCGCTTGCTTGCGATACTTCAGGTGGCACCTGATGAAGTCATAAACCACCCAGTCGTCGCGGTAATCTTCGAGGAAGCTGAACTTGGTGACCGCCTGGAGATACAAGTCAGTGAGATGGCGGATCACATCGATTGTTTGCGTGACTGACCAGTGTTCGTACCTCCTCGACCTTCGAGCGATCTTGTTTGCTGAGAGGTTTCAAGCAGTCCAGTTTAGTCTCAACGGTCGCATCAATGAACCTCTGATCAAGATTAGTATACACAAACTAGAATACGATATCGAATCGTTCGCCATACCTTGACTTTATCGAAACGTGCGATTGACCAATTCAGTGCGTGACGTAAGTTGTATCCCCCTCGACCAGGCCTACCTACTTCACCGGAAGGTTTGGCGATTTTGCGATCGCTGCCATCATCATCAGCTTCATCATCAACATCATCATCATCATCGTGGGTTTGAGCGCGTATATGATCTTCTTCATGATTTTCGGGAACGTTCTGTTTTCCGTAATCTACTGGAGAGGCCATTTTTTGAGTAGTACTCAAAACACCGCGAGGACGAGAGGAACGAATCGGCGTCAAGCTTTGATCGTAGATGGTATATGTCTGGAAAGCTGAACGATTTTGAGAAGAGGAAGAGACAGTGGGAGCGCGTGGAAGTTTCGGAGAAGTGAGTGTAATGCTGGTAGCGCGACGAAGCTTCGAAGAGGTGGGCATCACACTGGTAGCGCGAGGAAGCTTCAAAGTGGGTCTGGTACTGATAGCGCGAAGAGGCTGCAAAGAAGTAGGTGTCGGAGTGGCAGGCGAGGAGGATTGAAACCTAGGATCTGGGGACGGTGATCTGTTATTGTATGGGGATGTCCGATGGACCACTCGCGGTGTTCTCGAAGGCCCAGAAGAATAGAGAATACGACGATCAACAGACTTGGGTGTAGAAGGGGCTGCAAGCAGCTCAACACGGTCGTGACGAGTACTATTGCCAGGCATAGCTAGTTGTAGAAAATTAGGGCGGCAAAGTCAGATAGAGAGACGAATGTGTTCTGTTCGAAGATGGGACACAAGCACAGAGAGACGGATGTCTTTTTGAAGACGGAGCACAAAGGTACTACGACAAAGACTGCATTTTGCAGAGACGAGCGGCACAACAAGGGGTTGAACAAACGATCATTGTCAATGTTGAGCTGATTACGAAAATAAGCGCCTTCGGACCACAGGAGAGGGATGGGACCGTCGGTCGTTATCTTGCTAGTCCGATCTCAATTACCCTCGTTTCTCTCACTCACCATCACCCTCACTCCATCCTACCTCACCTTGCTTCCAACCTCCGAATTTCGACACTCGGGTTTGAGGACTCGCCCTCAACGTGGACAGTGATGTAAGGGTATAACCGAAGCATCTGGACAACAAGTTTCCTAAGCCCTTTAGGTAAGTACAAAGAAACAAGACTGGAAAAACTCCGCTGACTTGAACGTTTTTTTGGAGCTTTTGAGCCACGTCATTCATCACCCTCTCTTGAACTCAAAGAATTATCAATGTTCATTGATTCAATCAACACCAGTCAACACCCCAGTGCTAGGTCGTCGACAGTTGTTTCGACGATTTCATGCGAAATATTCCGACTCCTCCCACAGGCGGTTAGTATGTATCGATTGCTCCGTCCTTCCGGTATCTGGTACAGTACTAGCGCAATCAGTAGAAATCATGATGTACTGAAACACCACTTCACCTTCTAGTTGCTTGCAGCTTGAACGCATAATTTGTGCCTTGAGCTTCCACGCTTAGGAGGCGCGCGGTGGAGAGGTCAGTCTCCATATCATCACTAAGCATTCTCAGGGACAAGTCTGACTCGTTTGACATACTTACTGCACCCTGTCTCAGCGCGTTCTAAGATAGTCAAAAACTAGCTTCGTACACAACCTCATTGTAATCGCATTTCTTCTGGGCTTTTTCGTTCGGAGCGGTCCTTTGTGCGCGACGAAGAGTCGAAATCGGATTTGAACCTCATGCACAAAATAATTTCATAGTCTCACCGTGTGTTTTTTTCTTGCAAATTGAGATCATGTAGAACGAAAGACCAGACCTAGAAGGAAGTGCGACATGGTGTTCAGTTTGAATCAACGAGAAGTAAAATCCCTCAAATTTCTTGTATAACGCAATGGTGGCCATGGTATACTCAAGCCAACGTTCAACAACAAATCGGACGTTCTATGGCGAGTCTGGAAAATCCCTATCTTGATTGACTTCATCATGCCTCATGTCGGGGCCCAATTAAAACCCTGAGCCCCGGACAGTCACGACTCTTGGCTTCGAGAAATTCTCTTCTCGTGACCAAAAGAGGATAAAAAAGCAAGCCACTCGGTCATATCCTAGAGAAGGATAGTTATATAAGTGGATCAGAACTGGTCCAAATATTGAAAATCCACTGTTACCACTCACCGCACGATGTTCGAGTCTTTTGTTGCATTCTTTGAACGCGACCCCACCGCTTCTGAGCCCATGAATCTCATTCTCGAATCCGTATCCGGCGTGATCGAACAGGAGCTTGACCGAATTTTGGTTGGGGTTGTACTGGCTGTGGCCACTATGATATTGTTTTGGAAGATACAAAAGGTAATGCATCTCAGCATCGACGAGAGTCATTCCAATGGATATTTTCTAGGTTGCGCCGATTCGAACCCATGACTCGACTACCCCAGAGACACCTGGAACGCCTATCAAAGGTGAGTACTCGAGTATTCACATTTCGACGAGATATAATAATGACTTGTGAATCACAGAAGAGATGCTCGATGTAGAGCTGGATGCGACGATGCGAGACTGAGGTTCTATTAGGATGACGGAATGTTTGACGAGTACGAATGTGATGCACTGGCGGTATACTGAGAATGCTTTGATGTACGCGAAGGTGTTGAGATAATCTACTATTCTTCATCTGGTACATGTTATATAGGTGTTCTGACTTCGACCTGATATTCTGATTGAAGTTATGTTCGAAGTACGGGCATTGTTCATCCACCCAATCAGTTATGGGACTCGACCATGAGATCCTCAAGTTGCAGTGCTGAAGGCACTAATCATAGTGATATGAGTGAGCAATCTTGTCTAGATACAGAGCAATTACTCACTGATCTGATACTGATAGAGCGCTGCCGCCCATCCAGATATGCTCATGAACGTCAAGACGAACATGGAAAAGTTGTGCGCACGACCGGCGGCGCATAATGAGGGCGCACGCACGCCGATTCTATACTGAAAGTGGAAGTTGATTCACAGAATATATGCGGTAGCCCAGTGAGAACCAACTTCTATTCCCGGTGCCAAATCGAAGCGAGTGCAACCTCATCTTGCGCCCGCCGATCGTGTGAACAACTTCCCCATCTTCGTAGACGACTTCCACTGCATTTCAAAGCGAACTCGATGGTCTAGATGATGCGGGAGGAAACCAATGGAATACATATGCACAGACTCCAGTGTGCATTCATGCGAGGCTTGTAATGAAGGAATGACTCAAGGAAGAACGATGGACTTGCAAAAAAATGTATTTACTAGTTGCCCTACGGTTCGCAGCGCAAACATAACTTACTTTACAGATTACCGTTGCCATCGAGTCCGTTACGGTGTGTCTTATCCAACGTCACAGACACCAAAAGAATGCCGCGCAATCGACGCAAAGCGATGCATCTCCCAGTCCAGGACAGGTATATTGTGCAAATCTTTCGAGCAGGTGACCGAGTACCTGAAAGAACACCCAGCACGAACGACGGAGATAGTATGAACACCAAGTCATGTACCGTCAAGA
This sequence comes from Lentinula raphanica, assembly GCA_027919835.1. Lineage (NCBI taxonomy): Eukaryota > Fungi > Basidiomycota > Agaricomycetes > Agaricales > Omphalotaceae > Lentinula > Lentinula raphanica. The sequence continues at coordinate 8,323 of JANVFP010000044.1, forward strand.
ATCCAAGGAAACGAATACGGAAGAGGATCAGGACGAACCCCCGGCATCGGCAACGCAGGAAGTTGATTGTTGATTGGAGAGACGAGGAGGAAGAGGATGAATTTGAAACTGACAATCAACCCGAACATGACTGCAAATAACACGACATCACTTCGGACATATTGATTCTCACCAGGCACTCACACAAACTCCCGGGTGTTGGTGAAGAGGAGCACTCGGGCCACCGCTCAAGTTCAGCTACAGGTCATAGAGAGGTTACGCTTGGAAAGGGGCTTGATTTTGCCCTGACGCCTAGACTGAGGGAGAGAGTATGGGAAGCATAATATAGATTTTTATCCTTCCCCCAGGCTAGTCGCACAGTTAAAAAACACGGACGTTTCGCATATATCGATACGTGTTACCCCAAAGTTTTACATACATACGGACTACATACCCCCGACTACATACCCCCGACTACATACCCCCGACTACATACCCCCGACTACATACCCCCGACTACATACCCCGAGTACATACCCCACTTAGCACTCCGTCGACGGAGTCGAAGATAGACCTTCATCTGGATCTATTTGCTAGCGGTTATAGATATATTTGGAATGGAACTTCGGTCCCGACGAGCGGCTGATGAGCGATCATTGATAAAAAAAACAAGAAAAGACATTGATGCGCGTGTGTTCAGGTGGTTATCGCGGGCCGGTGCTTTGAACACCTTGTTCACATACATCAAGGATGAAGCGAAGGCTTTCAGCGAACATGAATATCTCAGATGACGCAGAGCATCCGGTACGCGTAGAGTTCAAATCTCAGACGTGTTATTCATGCTAGATACAGAAAGTTCGATTGGTTCCTATCTCGAATCCTACAGTGGCACACACGGTGAGCTCATAGTAACATTACTACATGCTATAGCTGTTGACGTATCACCTTTATCACCTTTCGTTAGGAGAAGGAGAGGAACATCATCAATGTAAGTGATTGCACATATCACTTGTATGGTAGTGTACTCACCTGACACACCGACCCATTTCAAGGATCTTGTTCGGACCCTCGCGCAATCAAGGCTCGAAGCACCATCGATTGAACAACCTAGTACTTGCGACGACGGAAAAAGCTCGATTCAAACCGACTTCGATACTATCTTGGCTGGCTTGGAACAGCTTAAGCGTGAGTTGGAGGTGCATCTCAAAGTAATGTTCTGTTCTTCAATGGTCATCGCGCTACTGATACATTCCGATCTCAGAAGCACACGGATATACAACGAGAGCTATACGATCTCCGTACTGCGAAAGAGGAAAATGAACGTCTCAAAGCCGAAAGTAATGTATCAGATTTAAAAGAAGAAATCCAAGATTTAGATCAGGAGATTCGCGAACTTCATGTGGGTGATACTGCTGGAGCTATGACTGGAGGTTGACCTTGCATAGTTGGAGCGAGTGATAACGCGCAGAGAAAAAAGTGAATTGATCGACACGATATCATATATGAGTACTTGCACCAGCGTAAGCTCGGTATTTTGCTGATTTCCCTTCCAGTAGAATTAACTTATCTTGCAGAAGGAGAAAGAAAACAGCAAAAAACTTGCGAGTGATTTGGAAAAAGCGAAGGTTAGTACACGGAACCGCCCATTCGCCGGTATTCATGACTATGAATCTTCAGTACACAATCGATAAAGATATTCGTGCAAAGAACACACTCTTACAGCAAAATAAAGGATTAGAGGAAGAGGTGCAGAAGTTATCGGTGAGCAAATTATACACAGGTCTGCTCCGGTACTAACAGTATGGAAAGGGCGACAAGCAGGCTCTGCAGAACGTCATCAAGATACAAAATGACAGCCTCAAGGCATCGAAAACTCAACAAGAGGCTTTGAATTCTCGCCTGACAAATTACCAGAAAAGAATCGTGAGTTGATTTATCAATGTCAGTCAGATTAATATCTTCGACGCGTCCTAGCAAAATCAAGCGTCGGACGCGAAAAAGGGAATACTAGAAAAGGAGACACTTGAAGCTTCTTTGAAAGGTTTGAACACCGAGAAAGTCGAGTTACAGAAAACGTTAAGGGTGAGTCAGAGCTCAGACCGTTTAGTTCTATGCATGACGAAATGTCACATTAAGGACAGGGAAGCGACCATCCAAACTCTGCGTGCTAGAGAAAACGTGCTGAAGGTATAATGATACTGGCTGATTTGCGCGAATTTTTGGCTAATCTCACGACCAGCTGAAGATTGCCGATATACAAACGCTGCAAAACAAAATACAAGAATTAGAAGGTATCGAAAGGAGTAACGCCTCGCTCGAATCATCCTTGAAATCGGCTAAAGCGTCAGCAACAAGAAGCTCAGAGGTGGGTGTCGCAATGACTCCCGAATAATTTTCTGACCCTCCATTAGGAGCTTGCAGCCCTCAGGGTACAGATAACAGGATTAGAAAACTCGTCGGTAGTTGCTGCCAACGAACTCTTTCTAGCCCGACAGGAAATCCAAAAGTTGTATGAGGCAGTTGATCTAGCAAATGTCAGTATCAAAATATGTCCTGTGAATTGAAAACGGTTTAATGTTGTCATTTTTACTGCATTGAAGGATGGCAAATGCGCAGAAGCTGCAGTAGCAAACAAACTTCGAGAGGTAAAACATTAGAACTTGTCATACCTGTGGCTGATGAAGTTCCATAGGATAACGCCAAGCTCCGATCAACAATTAAGGTTATGGAGCAGACCAAAAGTCGTCAAAAAGAGGACTTGGAGGGCGCCACAAGCTGTCTCCACTGCGACTCTCACAACTTGATGCTGGCGTCTCGTGGGGAAAATATGCAAGCGAAGGACCCTGAAGGCGCTGAAAGCTGTCCGAACTGCGACTCTTACAAAGCCATGCTGGCGTCTTACGCAGAAAATGTGCAGGTACTAAAAGACACGAAGCTCCATGTCAGTCATCACCGAAGCGACGATTAACCCTCATACTCAAGCACTACTCTTCAGTCATTGTCAATCGAGCTCGAGGAACTCAGATCAGCTGCGATGCACATGGAATCTCATCTCAACGCAACAATATGTTCACTGAGACAAGCAAATGAAATGAAAGACGCAGAGCTAAAGGTCAGTATATACGAAAGTGATGCATTCAATGGCTTCATTCTTACTCGTTGTTTCGCCGTTCAGTCTAGGTTCATGGAGCTGGAGGGCCTCAGATCAATGGCAGCCGACTTGGACAATCGTGCCAGTGCAAAGATAAACTTAATGGAATGGCAGCTCAACGAACTCAGCAATTCTCTGGGAATGAAACAGCATGAAGTGGAAAATATCTTGGCTCGATTTGTGGTGAGCCGCCATCTTATGAAATTGGCAAAGCTCAATCTTTGTAGGAATTTGAGTTCTTGAAGAACCGGGAGCTTGATATCGCACAACAAGCGAAGTTGAATACCGAGAACTCTCTGCAGGAAAGCTCGCGTCAGATGCAAATTCTTCGGGATACGAATGATTGCCTGCAATCTTCCCTCAATACCGTCCAAACCGCGTTTAATGAGAAGACCCAAGTGCCTGTTCAAGCCTTAGTCAAGGAGCATCTCGAGTTGGTCTGGTCAAAGGCAGAAGAACGACCGCCGAACATGCTTGATTGTCTAGTAAGTCTCTTCGACTTTGACTGAGTTTTGAATCAACAACCCAGCAGAAAACGGCAACCATTACTACGGGTGAGACGTGCGGATATCAGGAAAAAGGGACACTCATGGGGCAAAATATTGAACGGGAATGTCCACGAGTCGAGGTACTGCAGTATAATGGCGAATGTCCAGGAGGAGGTGAGAGAAACGCCAAAGAGAAACGGGTGAATGGTTGAGGTGTGATTAGAGGCATACGAGTGTTGCTAATGTGTCTCTTCAGGTCGACTCGGAATGGGTATACTCCAACGGAACATTGGAGTCGAGCGAGACAATGCGAGATGTAGGTATCCAGACAGAGAAAGAGTGCCGAGAGAAAGAATATTGGAGAACATGGCTGGAGTCTGAGCTATTGAACAATACCTCAAGATCAAAGCCGAAATCTCCAGTGCGTCGTTTTGCCTTTTTCTTGGTCCCACAAAAAGACGTACGCACAGTCACTCGCAAACCACCTCTTTGGAGTCGAACACTTAGGCAACAATGTAGAAGAAGAGTCGGAGGTAATGCTATCCCAACCCTCTGTGATAACATTGGTGACGCTTATTCCTACTAGGTTACGCTAGCATCAACAAGTCAACGTCGTCAGACGGTGACTGAAGATAATCACAGCAAGGGCAACACTATAGGCTCCAAGGAAGGAAATGCAGAGCGGGTGAAGTCGCAGGACCTTCAATTGAAAGTCTCGAACTCGGAACGATCACAAGCTCGTCGCTCCCGCTCTATTGGCTCTACGAGTCTGAGAGTACGTCTGCAGCTAATATCGCCAATAGGTTGCAGCTGATTGTGATGATAAAGGACGATTGTTCAGATGACAAACTTGTACGCTGGGAAACAGAGGACGCCATGACAAAATTCCACAGTCTTCAGATAGAGGAAGACGAGCAAAAATCTAGACCGGAACCCGAATTAGACTTATTGAAACAAGAGTTTCGATTCGAGCACGATCTTGAGGTGCCTTTTTCGATCATGTGGGATTGCCATGTCTTCTTCTGACAATGATATAGGAAAATTTCGCCCGCTTGAATATTGCACAGGATGACCAAGAAGTTACACAGAATGCACCGTACGTGAACAGATACGAGACAGATCAACTCGAGGTTTTTACTTGCGATTGAATATTTTCAATATCAATTCCTGATTCCATGATTACCTAGGAAGATGTTCCCTCGCTCAACTCGCAAACAGAGAACGCGGTCGCGGTCCAAGACTTCGCAATCGAAGACAATGTTCATGAGAGTCAAATTTCAGAGCCTGTAATTCAGCTCCATGCACGTTACCTCATTCTCTTCGCTGAACTGTCAACTGAATCATTGACACAGGAAGAGACTGATAAACTTGCGGTATCTGAGATGGAAATGTCCGGAGTGCTTCATGCTCAGAGATGCGAAATCGATGCGTTGAAACGCGAGTTTCAGGTAAGAACTTCGAAGTATACTCAATCTTGTCAGGCATAAGAACAATGTACAGGAGCTTTTACAAGCTCGTGAGGACGAAAGATCAGAAGCAATCAAGTGGCGAGAGCTCATCGAGCCTCCGAGTAGCCGAGATGTAGGCCTCCAAGTATCCATTGTGCCTGTAGAAGATGCAAGCCTGGAGGAGTTCCAAGTACGCAAATCGGACATTCAACCTGCTTTTTTCTTATCATAAATCAACCACGTAGGACAAGACCACGAAGCTTACGGCCTTGACTCGAGACGTAGGCCTTCAAGTATCCATTGTGCATGTAGAAGACGCAAGCCTGGAGGAACTCCAAGTACGCAAATCTGACATTCAACCTGCTTTTCTTTTATCATAAATCGACTACGTAGGACAAGACCGCGAAACTTACGGCCTTGACTCGAGACGTAGGCCTTCAAGTATCCATTGCGCCTGTAGAAGATGCAAGCCTGGAGGAACTCCAAGTACGCAAATCTGACATCCAACCTGCTTTTCTCTTACAACAAATCGACTACATAGGACAAGACCGCGAAACTTACGGCCTTGACTCGAGACGTAGGCCTTCAAGTATCCATTGCGCCTGTAGAAGATGCAAGCCTGGAGGAACTCCAAGTACGCAAATCTGACATCCAACCTGCTTTTCTCTTACAATAAATCGACTACGTAGGACAAGACCGCGAAGCTTACGGCCTTGACTGAGGAACTCTCGGGCATTCGACGCACACTTGGTATGAAAATGATCACAATCATTGTTCTCAAACATTTACTATCGGTCTGCATATCTGTTGTATTACCTCTGTCGTCTTATTCATGTTATCTCGAATAGGCTAAGTGTCAAATTCTCCAACATAAAGAAGTGATCCTCGAGCAGACCCGACACGAATTGTTCATCATTGAGAGGAAACTTCAAGCCCAACAACCCGAACTTGCAGCGGCTAGACGAGGAATGCTTGAACTGTCTGATCAGAAGTCGGAACTAAAAGCCTCAATCCAGATTTTGACGGACGTAAACATTCGAAAAGACTCAGAATTGATTTTATCAAGAGACGAAAAGGCGGTCGCGTACCACCAACTCTATTCGAGAACGTGCATAGTGAAAATCCTCAGGGCTGTATATCGGGTGCACACATTCATTGTCTTATCTCAATGCTCGTCCTCATTCAAAACCTCAACAGGCCAAATGTCGAGAGTGTGGCATTGTTCGTCAGGAGACGGTACGACTGAAGACGACACTGCAAGTCAACGAAGAAAAGTATGGCACTCTGCAAGCCCAGCTTGAAGCAGATCTGAAGGTGGCCCAAAACCAAAATTCAGAGCTACAACTCGTGCTTGACAATACGAAGAAGGTGCGATAACTATCACTCTTTATGATTCATATGTAACTGGAATCTAGGCTCATCAAGTTTGCCGGACATTGACAGAGGTATACGTTCCCGTCGATTCACTGATTCCTGCTAATTCCTTCCAAACAATCAAGGCAGCTCGCAAAACTCTCGAAAATGAATCTTTTTCCCAGCAAGTTCGAATTCAGAACCTCGAATCGACAATTCTTGCTAAAGATGAAAGTTACACTCAAATGCAAAGTGAACTCGAGGTAAAGTCAAACGCTTCATGCTAAGTCGCGCAGGCTAATTAATTTGTAACTGGTAGAATCAAATAGAAACCCTCAAGACAAATCTCGATGACCTTCGTAACGATCGACAGGAAAGAGTTTCGAAAGTACGTCATGCAAATAATTGGTCGAATCCTTTCCTCTGACTCTATCTCAGAATGTTTATACTGATTTGCAGAAATCTTATGAGCTTCAAACTGTGCGTTTACTGGAATTGATCATCGAACTCGCGCTTGAATAGTAGGATTAGGTTGCTCTGAAGGAAGCACAGATGAAAATATCCAAAGAAGTCGAAGACTCCCTAGACGCACTTGGACAGGCAACTGTAGTGGTAAGCTCCATGTCTCATTGATTCCGTTCCACACCTTATACTCGATACACAGGATTCGTCTAATGCTCTCAAGCACAATAGGAAAATAAAAGGTCACAATTCACTATCGAGCGCTACTGCTGTCTTCTCGCAAATGATACACGCAGACGAGGTACCGTCGAGTGGTTCCGACAAAGATCCTCGTCAAACTAACGTTAACATGCGCCAGCCCTTGATAAAGCGCAAGTATGCACTGATTCCTAAATCGAAGGTCTGTTATCGCGCTCTCCTTATCCTGTGCCTGCTGAGATAATATCTTAGATAAAGCAAGAACGAACAACTCCTGAACCAAAAGCTGGACCCAGTGCCTAGGAGCCAAATGACGGTGTTGGATGTTTGCATGTATTTTGTCCTTCCTGCCTACAAGGTGCATGATATGTATTGTAATATGTACTCTCTATCATCCCGGTTACAGATAGACGCGAGGCGATTTCGAGGAGAAGATTTTACCTAGAAAACTCGAGGACGGCTTTAAAGTAGGTAGAGGAGATACGTAGATTGGGTTCGAGCCTTTTGGACTTTTCTTCGGGGGAGAATAATCTAGTACTTTTCTGCTACGGTACGCTGGCTAAGTACGGTAATCGTGTATAAGGTCCATATGGTAAGAAAAGTATGAAACATAAGAAATTTTTACTTTTAATGATACTTGCCTGCAGCCTCTGGCAGGTCGATCGTCCGTCCAGGTCCCCAGCTGGTTTTATATCCGGAGATCCCTCACTGTTCGTACCCTGGATCTTCGGGTACGCTGACGCGTTTCGTGCACAACTGTGTACGGTGCGCGACAGTACCTCAATCGCAATCACTGTCTTGAATATTTGTGTAATACATAATCAAACACGAGTAGCTGTGGTCTGATCTGTCCAGCTCCGAGTGGCTAGTGTGGACTCGAGACAGGAATTGGTACCAATCTTGTCTGTAGCCTGTCATACAAAGCTTCTTCGAGAATCTGCCCAAGTCATTCCAAATGTTCTGGCATACATATCCTTCAAGCGATTGATCTGGTGTACGCACTTTCCTTTCAGGCCGCTGAGAGGGTTGGCTTCGCGCAGGGGCAAACACTTGTGTCGTGGATATGAACCAGCACTCAACGTCCTAGCTGAAGTCTATACTTGCCGTTTTTGATGCCTCTCTGTCCCAATAGCCTCTAATTAAATACTCAACGTAGGTTGGGAAGACAGCGCCAGCATCAAGTTCCTCTACCTATGCTTGTACTTGTAATCAAAATCAACAACCAATCACTCCGTACATTGAGGTTCAAAGATATGTATGTACGCGTGAATCACTACAGCGTACTCGTAGAAGGAGAGCGACAGATGAGTAAGGGGATATAGCACTGTCAGAGAAGCTCCTGTCTTCTACTTTAGAGAGACCTTGTCATGTCACTGAGATATTGATCACGCAAGATCGAAATATATAACACATACTTACGATGGGGATATGTCAATTTTGAATGCTAGCTCGGCATCACAGACAGATTTCTAGCAGTTACAAAGTGTCATTGTTGTCTCTTCTTCGAAAAACAGTGGACGTAGGAAAGCCTTTCCTCCGAAGTACGAGATATATCATATATACAGTATACACTGACACAGTATGCGATGCGGATGCTAGGGACAGTATACTTGGTATAGCTAGCGAGATACATCAGTAGTAGAGATATTGCAAGAGAAACTTAGAAGTTATCATCGTTTTCACGCGGGAAAGGAAGAGGTGTAAGCTTCGTTTTGAACTTCTTGGGCCAGTTCAAACCTTTCTTGACAGGCGCCTCGATTCCAAAAACCTGTCGAAAAGTCTCGACGTCGTCTTTGATATGATAGGAGAAGATAGGGGTGAAGCGACCGACCACCACCCGACATTTAGGGCAGTAGGCATTTTGTCTCCTGGCGGCGCGAGTTTTTGCATAGCTTGTGATGCAGCTTGCACAATACGCATGGCCGCAGGCAAGACTAGAGGAGATCATATGAGTACGACCGCTCAATTGCATGAACAAAAAAGGCCGACCTTCGAGGATCGCTGATTAAGTCGTAGCAGATGATGCAGGTATTGCGTTCTTCCGCGGCGTCACGAAGGAGGGCCAATTGTTCTTTCACCTTCTATAGGATCATCAAATATTAGCGTCTGTGCATCGAGCGTTGGTCTAAAGACACACAGCCAGTTCTTCCAATGTCTTGCGGAGATCTTGTTTGATATTTTCGTCTAGGCTGACTACGGGGGCCTTCGAGACGTATTAGTGACAAAGACAAAGCACGCATGAACTGAGAGGCACCTTCTCTGAACATACAATCTCATCGTCATCGTCACTATCAGAAATGTCTATCGCCTCTTTTTCCAAAGCAGATATGTTTGGCGAATGATTGCCTTGGTCGGTACCTGGCAAAAGTTGAGACTTCTCGTCGACTGAAGCAGCTGTAGTGTTTGAACGGCGATTGCGATTATTGTACTTCGTCCCGTATTTTCTGATCACTTTGGGAGGGGAATACGGGGGATCGTTGGCGGAGCCGCGTGCCCTGGTGATCGAAGTAGAATTTCCGGCGGTTGGCATCTGCAAATTTAAAGATCAGAATGGGTGTGGGAGCACAAAGTTAATAGCTTCACGATGATAGGCAACGTTCGCAACTTGTGATGAATATTGATGGAAAGCTATACTGAAGAAAGGAATGCGAATGAGCAGCGTTTAAGAGAAATCAGAATCGTGACTCACAGTCTAAGAGAGCTAGAAGAACGTTCACGTTCGAAGACAAGTTGAGGAAAACCCGATGAGTGGCAGGAGGAAAAGAATGTGAGGGGAATCAAAGTACGCACGACATCTTATTAAATGGATCAGCTCCGACAAAGGCCCTTTGTGCTCTTTGTGCGTACCGTTCAAAATTTCAAAGTCTGCAGCTACACCATCTGCCCTCATCTGCCCCATAGCCAGATTATGGGTGGTTGGAATGTTATGCTAGTGAAGTAGATCGCCGAAGTCTGATCATGATCGCAACGAGTTTTTGATTAAGAGCATGAGCTTTGCGAAACACTGAACTTGGTGTATAGAACTAAGTAATCAAATCATCGTGTCCTCCCTATCATTCTCCTGCACGGGCGGCGAAAATTGTTGTCATTGTCCATACGAGTGTGGGTTGTACTGCAAGCGGAAGGAGGTAAACGGAAAGTACGTGTAACTGAATGCAAGACATACACACTATATCCACCGGTCTCCCCAGGGTCTTCCGAACAAGTACTCTAAGTCCCCTCTGTTCTCCCGTATTCCTCATTGCTTGTTGCACACCCGGGTAGAGGTCGATAACATGCTAGAACAAACCTCATCAGAGACCGATGGTAATGACATTACGAAATGTTCTGGTCATAGATAAAACGGCTTGAAACTCACTGGGATGATACCGCGCGACGCTGGAAGCTGGTGGAAGTATGAAACGAAGATGTGAAAAGTGTTGGACACGACTGCCGGCGCATGATGAGGGCGCACGTACACCGATTTTACACCCAAAGTAGAAGTTGGTTCGCAGCTATTCTCACATAGCTGCGAACCAACTTCTACTTTGGGTGTAAAATCGGTGTACGTGCGCCCTCATCATGCGCCGGCAGTCGTGTCCAACACTTTTCACATCTTCGTTTCATACTTCCACTGGCTTCCACCGTTGGATGGGTGGTAGTAAGTAGTGTGATCATGAGGATTATAGAGTAGTCTTCAAGAGAGAAACCAAGCATGCTCATTGCACCCCACTCTGTGAGTCTTGAGGCCGAATTTTGAACGCGGCTGATAACAGAGCTTTCGTAGATGGACATAGGCATTCAACTCTCCTAACTTTCAATGTGTATAAAATACATATACTCGGGCATGCATTTCCTACTTCCCTTCCTCCTAGCTGAAGCTTCTACGGTCCTTGGATTCCTCTAACTTCCACTTTTCGCTACCGGTTTGCTGCCACATGCCTCGTGTCAATGGAACAAAATTAAGAAGTCAACAAATAAGTATTGGACATCGGACGCTCATCGGACGCTCAACGATGTTCCGCTCATTGCAGAAAAACTTGATTAAAGGCAAACACACGAAATTCTGCTGTTAGGGCCAACCTCGTCTTGATGTGAAAATCTGGTTTTCGTGTTGTCAACATGCCAGCAGGTAAAGGGCAAAAGTCGGCTAGTTTTGGAGATTTTCTGCTTAAGGTAGCACTTGCTACATCTTTCTCAGATATCGACAAGCCTTCGTTCGAGAAAGAATACGGAAAGCGTATTGTTTCGTCCAGTGTCGCGTATGATCCGATAGCTGCGATGACCATGGGTTCCCTGAGCAATATACCAGGGAAACTGGCTTTTCCCGTCAACTACAGATTGTTACATCCACCAGATCTTTGAGCGGTTTGGTGGACAAGTTTGCCACTAATTACTCGCATAGCATCTCTAGTCGAATCCCTACCTATCCCTACTCTCCATTGGATTTAATTCTACTCGCTTAAATTTGCCTGTTATCACTCAAGGCCTTCACGAACCCACTACAAGGAACGGTGAAACCCGCGACCACTGGCCCCTGTCAGAGCTTTCAGCGGATAGTCGTGGTCTGCGATCTGATCACATACACAAAACCCCCAGATGGGTCGAGTTACCGTCGCAACGTCTTCGGTGGATTCCAAATGTGCACGTCCGATCGAAGAATTTCTCGATGTGACTTCTCATACTATTCGCTTTATGTCCACGCGATACAAGTCTGCTCAGTCATCTATTCCTGGCCAAGGCCCTCACCAGACCGAGCATTGTCACTACAACCCATTCGTGACAGAGCTTTCAGTTAGTCGCAGTCATGGTATGCGATACTATCATCACACACATAAACCCATTCGGATTGTATCCAACGAACGCATACGCCGCGTTGTCGTCGCAGGATCTTTGGTGGATTTTAGATGTGCTCGTCCATTGGGAGGGTTCCTAAATCTCACTTCCCATCATACTTGCTTTGTCTGCAAAGAGTGGCATTCAGCGAGAGGACAGGTGCAGGACTGGGAACCAGCCGACGTCGATTTCCAAAGTTGGAAGGATCAGAGGTTGTGGTTCCAGAAAGGTGCATCGGTACGATCAATGTAGTGAAATGGACAATGTACTATTGAAGGCGGCTGGCTATACATGATACTGAATTTCTTGACCATGATCCCATCGTCAGATAGTGTCTAATAGTGTCTAAACATGGTCTTCTAGATCTCCAATCGTCACAAGCTGTAATCGTAAGTACCTGATGTGAACGAACTTCTATTTTAGGTATAAAATCCGTGGTTCGTGCGCCCTAATTGTGCGCCGTCAGTCGTGTGAACAATTTTCAGCATTTTCCTCTCGACTGTCATCTCGCCGCTATCTCGCTGCTGGGCGGTAGCAGTACCGTTGAGGAAGTACATAGTCTTCAAACTCTACTCCCATCACATCTCAATCATCTAACCCCCACGTCAGGACTGATGAAGAACCAGGTATACACGGAATGGTGCTCAGCGGTGAATTCGGTGCAGAAGCTTACGACAATTAGTTTATCGATTTAGAAGCTCAAGATAGTGACGAGGAATATTTCAGCGAGCGTGACGATACAGAGTATGACAGCGAGTATAAGGACAAGGTAGACCAGGACGACGATCAAGGTATGTCGATGCAAAAATTTTGTACCTTCAATCAACATCATCAACCACCAATGCAATTCCAGCGACCTCAAAGTCATCAAATATCTCTTCCTCTCCGTCTCGTACTACAAGGTTGAACGCCCTTTTTGAACACATCGAAGCTCGTTATGTCAACGCTGCTGGAGACTTTTCCGCCCCTTCAGATGTGGCCGAACAACTTTCGAACCGGGTGTGGTTGCAAGGACAAGATTGGCCTCTCTGGAGAGTTAAATGCACTGTATGTTTCCCTACAGTTTCAAGTGACATTGATTCTCAGCATCGTGCGTTTAGCCTCGGCAAGAATACTTTCTTGTTTATGAACTTATGATGAGGCAGATCAATCACGAATCCTTGGCGCATGAATTACGAGCAGTGTTCTATAATCCCCGACACGCTGGATATCTCTACTTAGAGGCCAAGTTCACTGAGTCTGGCATAGCCTCGCTTAGAGAAGTCCTCCGGGAATACTCAGACATCAAGCTATCTTCGCTGACCGTAGTTTCCGAAATCGAAATGGGTCGCTGTCTAAATGTCACCTCTAGCAGCGCCGAGCAAGTGTTTGCCCCTGGTCAGTGGGTTCAAATTAACAAGGGCGTATATCGGGGCGACGTTGGACTGGTAGTTGATGACTATCGTGACGAAGCATCGATGAGGGGCGTACGAGTTATGGTTGTTCCACGTCTTCACTTCACCGATGAAGACGGGCCTTCCTCCTCCAAACGCAAGCTGCCTTATCGTCCTCCTCCCCAGCTCTTTAATCCTGCAAAATGTGTACATGAACAGCTTATCCGACATAAACAAGAACATGTCTATTCTTATAAGTCTTGGCGGTTCGAGTACGGTCTACAGGTCAAAATTTTCAACCATACCTCCCTCCGTCCTTCTCGGGCAATTGCGCCCTCCCTCTGTCGTCTTTTCATGGATGCGAAGTCGATGGCGGGTACCAGCCACCTGATTGAGATGTCCTCCATGCCTCTGCCCTCATTCTGGAGGTTCGAACCTGGGGACCAAGTCATCATTCATTCAGACGACTTCCGGAGATTTGGCAAGGTGTTATCGTTTGTTGACAATGATATCCGAAATCCCGCATGCGAGGTTGATGTTGGAGGTGAAACATGCATGGTGCCTGTACGAGATTTGGAGAAGGAGATCATTTTGGGTCATTATATCGAAGTTGTAGCTGGAGTCCATCTTGGTCGAAAGGGCTTTGTAGTGGGTAAAAGTGACACACTTTTAGGGATCTGCGCTGGCCAAGATTCAACCGGACTAGTGAGTAAATAATTTCTCTGTATGGCTTTGTCCTTACCACGATTCTGCAGGATTTCCGGGTTCACGTAAATTCGGTGAAACTAACTGTACCTGACTTTTCACATACCAAAATTCCTTGGCTCGACGTAGAGGTTACAGTAGAGTCTGGACCCCATGCAGGCTCGACTGGTTCTGTAAAAGACGTTACGGTGACTTCTGCTCGTTCCCTTGCCATTACTGTCCGTCTCTCTAGCGGGCAGGATTGTGTCGTCGGTTATCATGCTGTCAGGGAGAGACGGTAAGCTGCCTTGATACGTTTTGGATTCACTGATGTCTACAGCTAAACCAAACACTTAGGACCAGAAGATTGCTGATGGACCATCAGCCACTCAAACGCCATCAACAGCAATTCAACGTTGAAGTCCCATGGAAGGAAGTAGAAGTCATCATACAGTCCGGCCGTTTCGTTAAATGCAACGGCATTGTGAAAAATGTTCGACGCGATTTTCGAGGCGGGCTTTGTCTTTCGTTGTGGGTTCCCCGTTACAGGTGCTCAATCGACATTGATTATTCCGCTGTCTGTGAAAGATGGTGAGCAATGAAGTGTTTCCATGAAGTCCCAATTTATCTTTTTCCTGCAGGACGCATGCACCTTTGCTGACCTATCGCCCTCTGGAGGGTAATCAAATCAGAGAATTTAGTATTTCTTCATCCCTTGAAAGTATGCGCACAGGGCCTGTTCCGTGGCTTGGCTTCCTTGTGGACTTTGTCAAAGGAGAATACAAAGGCCAATGCGGCGCTGTGAGGGACGTCAATCGTTATAAAGTCATCCCGTCTCTCCCTGGCAAGCGTAGTGGACTCGTTCTCACTGTGGAACGATATGTTTTTACCGCCAATCCTGCCAGCAAATTTGTCAAGGTGGATTATGACGCGGTTAGATTCCAGTACGTGATGCTCTAGTTATTTCTTGTTGATGCTGAGAATTATTCGAAGTTCTCAAAGTCTTTCGGGGGCAAAATACCGTTTATGTGATGTTTTCATGCCTACCACCCGACAGTCATTCTACATGCCAGATCACGAGTACCAACGCGAGCACTTCCTTCATGATCATACCTCTCAACCTTCCATTGTCGAGTTTCCGTCTACTGATCATGACGGTGATTCTGTCCCATCTACCCCGTTGTGCAATGATTTGGAACAAGAGACTATTTTCTGCGCGGCTTGGGACTTGTCAGGTTCAACGCCGGCACCAGACATGCCTACTGCTCAGACACCCCTTTTCGAATCTCGATCACCAGTTCTATGGAGTCCATTTCCATGGACACCAGCATCTCCCTCACCTCCACCGTTCCGCAGCCCTTCTCCCGAATTTCCGCACCCTGATCATGATCATTGGATTCTCAAGCAAAGCTTGGTTGGAATTCCAATCAAGGTCGATATCAGAGGTGGACCCTTAGATACACTCAGCAAAAAAGATGGAATTTTCGTCGAAAGCGTAGCTGGCCAGGACGGTACTATCTATACAGTCCATAGACCCACGTCTGCCAAGACCGTCTACGTCCCGGCAGATTCGATCATACCATTTCGAGTACGACCAAAACCTGCGACGGAGAAAGGTTTAATGGTTGTCGTCAGAAATCATTCCCAGCACATCGGAAAGCTTGTTCGACGAATCCATCACTTCTATGAGAATGAGAAAACCGAGGATAATCACTGTCTCTTGCTGATAACGGTTGACCGCTCAGGCCCTAGGGAAGAGAAAGGTCGTGAACACCTAGAAATGCACCCCGACGATCTCGAGTTCGTGAAGGAAACTGCGCAGGAACGAAAGTGGTCCACAGCACTCTTGCGTGACATCAGGGCCGAGTTTGTGTATAGTTCTGTAGATGTCAGACCTCGCGTGTAAATGGTAGAAGCAGAATTTCCATCCGAAATCAGTTTGTATTTTTATCATATCGCGAAATCCATCTCGAGCCGTTCTTATAATGTATTTTGTGTAGCTGTACTAATGCTTTCTTGTATCAATATAAGTATTGAAGATGTTAGGACAACAACAGATTTAATGGTCAATGAACCAGCAACTGAGAAATACCAGGTGGTCCGGAATGACTTTAAACTATCACTCCATAAAGGAACTTGACTATATCCGCTGAGAGGATTCTTGGTTGATTTAGTTCAATCCATTCATCTCCCCGTCGGCGTAGGTTAGGAATGGCCCGGGTTATCCAATAACAAAGCTTATTTGGGAACAATAGTGAGCGAGCGTCCGATGGGCGTTCAAGCTCAAGGAATATTGGAGAGAGCTAGAGCATAGCCTCCGAGGATAGCAGAGGATAGTAGAGGTTCGTCTTGATACTGAAAACCTACAGGAATCAACCCGATCCCTACTTCTTCCTGGCAGCAATCATAGATATGCTGCTGGCCGATAGTCTTCACGAAGCGCTCACATGAAGATCTTATCTGTTTATATTTATTTGAATCTGGAATAAAGGCACAGGGAACGTGTTTCCAACCTTTGTTCCTTTCCTTCAACGCTGGACATCGTTGCTGAATGAAAACCGGTATCGAGTGTATCGCGAAAGAATCATCCTTTGAGTCTTTTGTAGTCTGCGCCTTTGTAAGTACACGTCCTCATCTATAAATATTTCCAGATATCCAATACCTCTCCATCGAACTTCATCCAGTAGCCCCACTATCCACCTCATCCTTCAGCTAATCGTCCAATGTATCAACTTCTGTCCACCTTACAGGGGGCCCGAGATGCCGTCATTTCGCTCTCCTTCTCTACACCAACCAAATTTGTTGCAGCCGCAGGTCAGCACCCTTTGTCAACCGATCAAACGTTCGCTGATCACGTTCCATAGGTTACGGAGGCGTAACGGTTTGGAATCTATCAACGTCAACCGCCGTTTCAATCCCTAGCAATGTCTATAATCCTCGCAACCCCGGCTACATCTACACTGCCTGTAGCTTTCTACACTTCGAGCAAGCGGATCAGTATATCCTCCTTTTAGGATCACAAGACGGAATGTTTTCAACTCTCGAGTGGGATGGCGAAGATCATGTATGTGACGTGAACTATCAACACTGAATGAATTTACTGAATATATACGTGCTCAGGTCTTCAACCCAGGCTTCCAGATAAAACCTGATGACTCTCGCTATCAGGTCGTATCACTCGATGTCTATCAAACAGAGGTTCCAACCGGAAAGCTGGCCCGCGTCGTGGTTGCAACTGCTGACAGTCGAATCGCGGTCTATTCACTCTCGTCTTCTTTGGAGGTTAAGAAAATATACGCGATCTCCATAGAAGATTTTTCGCCACTTGCTGCAAGATTTTGCAGACGGACACGAGACGTGTACGTTTTTGAACAGACCGGTGGAGGAATGTGAGTCTTGTCGATGAGTCCGGTATAGTCGTTTTCCAATGCTCTTCTTTCAGTTTGCAACTAGATGATAAGAGTGGTGAAATTAAATCACACCAAAGCTTTGGTCCGGATCCAATGTGAGCCGACCTGCCATCTTCTTCGATGTCTAATTCTCTGATTTCAATATGCAAGGGGTACTATATGCATGGACGAGTCAAGCAAATATTTCGTCGCATGTACGGGGAAAGCTTTCGAAATGTTTCGCCTTGACACTATCGAATACGTCAGAACCTTTGACAGCGGTCCTCCTGTAGTTCTTTTCCCCAAAGTGTCGACATTCGCCGAAAACGGGAACATTTTGGTTGGGGGTACTGATAGCGGGCGTGCAATCGTTTTCGATGTCAGCAGCGGTGCTCAAATGCAGCAACTAGATTATCCCAAAGGTGGATTGGTGCAGCCTGTAGCTGTGAGCTTGCTTTCCCCTTAAAACTATCTCCTTCTAAACTTTCGCTAGGCATGCACTATCGAAGATGGTTATCTTGTTGCTATCGCCGGTTCTACACTTGAACATCCGGCTGACGTGTTGGTATTCAAGCAAGCTCTTATATCGCCAAGTACAGCCAGCAAGGATACCCCTGCTACCTTAAATGTATTCCATCATCTTAAACGGAATGGCTCGCTGGGTCATTACTTCCTGTTGACCTTGTGTATCTTGTTGGCAATAAACGGACTCCACTCATTTGTTCTCACTTGTACTCCTTTGGTGCGTGGATCACTTCTCCACACTACACAACTTCTGTGTATGCTCACATCTTTTCTTGCTTAGGTTCAGTCCTTACTCAAAGAGCCTATGTCCATGGTGCGACCTCTCGAGTCCATGGGCTCACCCCTTGAGTCCATAGACCGATCCCTCGATTCCACGGCACGTCCCCTCGATTCAATGACACGTCCCCTCGATTCAATGGCGCGTCCCCTCGATTCTACGGTCGACGATCAAAATATGTTGAAGTATGACGTTCCCGTTCAAGTTAGATACGATACAGGTTTCGAAGCCGTTCATTCGACTGGGACTGTCACAGAGTACTCGCGCGCCTCTTCTAGTCCCGAAACTCAACCTGTCTCTGGCGGAGACATGTATGTCTAATGCGTCGAGGGTGGAATGTTTGGCGGCTCTCAAGTATATTGCATTCTCCTTCTTCCGCCGTTTGAAGGCCAAGTCATTCATGTGTTCCTTTCGCCGACCCTCTCAATCTGTATATCCAATAGCCTAATTCTTAATCAGTTTTCTGTTTGTATGTTCAAGTACACTGTACCGAGTTTGTCTCTTCGTGCCAAACAAAACTGACCTTGTTTATCCACTGCCCAATCTATAATCAATTCTCCAATGTTTGAACCATATGATCAAGACTGCCCAATGACCTTTCGTTTTCTGATAATCGGACTCCTTCAGTCCTCTGAGATGGTAAAGTATGGATAATGATATAGCTACTACAGTGATACATTGCGCTCTGCAGAAAGACTCTTTTGATCGACCTTTTCTGGTCCGGAATGACCTTAAACTATAGTGGCTGTAGACGTTGTAGATGTTTTCGACATGGTTGGTCTCACGTTCATCACGCTGGAGTTTCTCCTCGTTCTCATCATCCAGGACCTCCGTCTGGTCCCCCTCACCATCATGTTGTAGATGTTTTTGACATGATTAGTCTGATCTTCTCGATGTAACTGTCCATGACCTTATGCTTACCACCTTGGACCTCCCTTGGGTCCCGTTCGTCATGCCGAAGTTCCTCTTCGCCCTCATCATTTAGGACCTGCTCCTGGTCTACCTCACCAACCAGGACCTCCTGGGGTCTTGCATACCTCTGTCATCATCATCAACGGATACCGAGATATCACCCTCAGTGCCGCCTCTGTCTCGAAGAACAAAGCCTTTGATACCGAAACAGCTCATCTCTCTACTGCCACCATCGTCTCTTGGACTATTCCGGACTGGATTCAGCTGTTCATCTACCATGAAGCATCGTATCAAGGCACACCAAACTCGCTTTTCAGATATCTGATATCTCCATGTTGATAAGGCCAAACCCTCCTCCAAATACTCTTCCGAGGGCAAAGCAATTTTGGCCGCGAATACCCCGGTGCTTCAACCTGACGTTGACAAAGACGTATTGAAAGTCCACTGAGGCTGTAGGCAAGCAGAGGAGTCCAAGTAGAGATGACACGGAAAGCAGGAACAGCAGTCCTGGCTTGTCTCGCCTTCGTTGAATGAGTATGTAAATCTGTTGTTCTTCTCCTGCCACGATCTTTCACCTTTTCTTCTCCTAGAATCTATTTGTGCTATCGCTGACAGTAACAATGGACAGTATTATATCCTTGGTCTGGTCTCCAAGCTCCGTGGGTCCGATAAGGTAGACAGCTCAACTTTGAGCGCCTCTGGTGCAATTTATGCTTGCTGAACTCAATCGGTCTCCATGTCACCTCACATTTCCTCGCCATCACGCTAGGGCCAACCTATCAAAAACGGAACTCATACAACCTTACTGTTCGCCAATCCTTCGACGACATCGATGCCAATGGTCAATATGGAATTGGGAGGTTTTGGAGATTGAAAGGGGCGTGGGTCGTTAAATTGCACTGATTACGATGGACAATCGCTAGAGCGGCTGTGAAGAATGATTGCAGTCTTACAAGAAAGGCAGAAACTGCATCTGGATGTTCTAAGGTTGTCGGTTTCCGATACAAGTGCCGTAGAACTTGGTGCGACTGGTCATAGCCCACTGTCTTGCCCAATGGTTCGTCTTCATGTTTTCCATTTGTGGTGCTAGCTCAGACTGATCTTGTGCAACAGTTTTCAAACTCTTTCTCAGCGCAACACTGCCAATCCTTTGATGTCGCACTTCCATTTCCCTGCTCGCGATCTCAGATCTCGATCGCGACTTACTGAAAATTGTACACGATATTGTATCACTCGATTGTCAGCCACAGCGACCAGGAAACTTCCGGGATCCCCACAATTCCAATCCTTAGTATCTGACGCCGTCCATCATTATGGATACTTCACCCAGGCTTTTCCGACAACTGCCCTCCGTTCATGACACTCAAAACTAAAACTGCCGGGCAAGAAAATACCTACTGTTCTTCAAGTGACACAGATGAAGCTTCCTCTTGCAGGTTTCCTGGTTCTGAGCATGATCAATTTACTCGCATCCCATGTATATCGACATCGCAATCGACTATAGTCTTACTCCTTCCAAGGTTTTCCGAAATTCGACGCAGACGGTGACGATGGAGGTCGGATGATGGAAAACGGCGAGTGAATGTCTTAATCGCCATTACGACTGGCGGGGTTGATAGATAAGAGTGTGGCAGAGGTTTCGTTGGATCCCGCACTACCAGAGATTGAGTGCAGATGTATGATTCGAATGCGATAGCTGCTGGGTTGCGTGGGTGACATGTTCATGAGCAAGTTCTCTGCAGCATCGGGGCAAAACTATTGCACTTTGTAAGTTATGATAGATTTATCTCGGGAGCGGTCGAGCTACGACAGTGTACCAGATCTGGATTGAAGAAAAAGCTCTATCCCGAGACTCGTCGTCTTCGGACTTGAATTTGACGAACCTGACGACGATGGAGGCAACGTAGACGACGACGTAGACGACGCGAATGAACAGAGCGAAGAACGTGGGTAGGAAGATGAAGAAGAGGGTGACGATGACGATGGAAGAGACACCGCCATTCAGGACCGCTCAAGTATTGGACCGGACTGAAGAATCTCAAATTTGAGATGTACACTCGTCGTACGTTTGATACAAGAATTCGGGTCATCAGAAATCTCATGCAAGTTTCTCATGTCGGATGACTTTTGCTCAGAAGGGCTACACCCACCAAGTCTGATGAAATCCGCTGGAAGAGGGCGACGCCCAAAACGAAGCGCAGCTATCCTCAGAGAGATAGAGATATCATGCAGTTTGAGCAGGTCACGGCGATGTTGCAGCCAGATGTGGTATTTTCTAGTCTTACAAAAGGCAATGTTGGTTTCTTCGGCTTCGGACGATCCTAAGAGCTCATGTTTTATAGGACCCTCGCAATCGCCCTCTATCGTTCTTTCCGCGTTTCTTCTGTGTTTTCGACCGTCAGTCCGACACTGGTTCTTCGATTGATCAAGTTTTCTGTGCCGGATCTTGGGAAGCGCATAGAAACGATACAAGCATACACTAACAATGTAATCAGGTTGTGACTAAGATATCGAGCCAAGCAAAACAGCACATACAGCACTGCCGACAATAATGTAAGGTTGAGACTGGATAACTGTGTTGTGTTTTTGTGGTTATTTCATCGACACCTGAAGGTTGATTCGAGGGTTTCTGTACTTTGTTGGATGTACGGGTGACGGGTGTGGTAACTTCCTGACGTGAATAGGAAGAGCTTGCGAAAATGCTGTTGGCTAGAAAGTAAAATTTCTCGTGAGGCTGGGTGGATATTGATTTCAAAAAGGAGAAGGAATTCGATTCCGATCCAAGTTTTGATTTTCCCTCGCCTGTCGCAGCACGTCCTCAAGAGCCTTCACCTATTCTATCAGATTCGGTGTGGTTAGCTTTGCACAAGCAACTGTCATCGTTGAAAACGTCCGAGTCTGCAATAAACGACGACAAATAATTCCCATATTGGATCACATCGGCTTCGACACTCTTTTTCCTTCCAGAACGCTCATCGTCAAGTTTTGCCTCATTCTCGAACCTCTTTCTACTGAACATTTTCGGTCTTCTGATTCCCTCTCCCAACCGCGAAATTCATCGTAATTCCACAACACAAATCATGGCAAGGCGATCTCATTGTGTATTGACCGCTGCCTACTCGACCCGAAGATCACGCTCGACGTCTCCCGCAGATGGACCGGGATTTTTATATGCTTTCGTCGATAACGGCCAACAGTGGAAGGTTGGCATGTCGAACAACTACGATCGACGGAAGGCGGAGTGGAATAGGCAATGCCCTTCCACTAATCGAATTTGGAAGGGGCGTATTGCAGTCGGGAGGAGGCGAAGGGCAGGTAAGTTTATTTTCTGCTCATCTGAGTGGGTACTGATCACTAGTTGTTGCCCCAGAGTCATTAGCGCATCTTCTTCTGGAGACCAGGTGCTACGATCGGCCTCGCATCCATTGTCCACATTGTATGTTCTCAGTTTCCACTCGAACAGCTCGCAAACCCGTTTGTTTCGAGGTCACAAAACCCATCGCGAAGTATTCATTTTTACTGGAACTCAGTCATTCGTATGGAGGTCGATCATTCGTCCGTTGCTTGAAATAGCTGCGAGGGCGTAAGGTACGTTCTTTCCCTTCATTTCGAAGATTTTTAACTGACTCCTTTCATTAGTTACTTGTCAGGCGATGAATAGTAATAATAGGTGTATCAACTCAGTAATGTAGTTTTCTGACCGACCTTCGAACATCAATAAGAGCACCAATGACACAAGCACCAGAAACCGAAGCGATGTATATCAAGCCCGTAAGATAAGTATGTATTATGATACCCTCTCGTGTCCCCTTGTTAACGCTGCCCAAGGGCCAACCCAAAGCGAATGTGTTCAGGATCAAACCTCATGCTCAAATAGGAACAGAGCCGGTACGTCCTTTTGCTCCGCTTCCTCGTTTCCGTTGTTTACATCCAGAACGAGCGACAGTGTAGATACTAGAAATGTCTCCATTCCGCTCAATACGTCCGGTCATACCTGTACCAGTCGAGAAAATGATGAAATTCAATTCGACCTTCCATGTCTTCGTGAGCATGATGGATTGTGAATGAACGCGCACGGCGACCGCGTCTGCGCCCGAAGATTGTTGATCTACGCCGATGGTCTCCTGAACAATGTCCATAGGGTACGCATTGAAGTTCCGTTGAGTACGCATTGAAGTTCCGTTGAGTACTCATTGAAGTCCCGTTGAGTACACATTGAAGACCCATTGGGTACCCACTGAGTACCCACTGAGTACCCACTGAGTACCCATTTTAATTTTCACAGACAAAAGATGTTCTTTGTTGCACGAAAAACACAAGGAAACTTGATAAGGTTTTTCCCCGAAATTGACTGTAAAATTCTCGGGTTTTTGGCATTGATAAAGACAATCATCATTTAAGTTTATATTTCCGAAATCAAAGAATAAGTTTCATGGGCATCTGAAGGTCTTTTGCCTATGGCCCAGATAATCATTTTTCATTATGGTATCGCCTGAAATTCAGCTTGATAATGATAATCTCTTTCCTTATAAGAATCGGGCAGATAAGATTATCTATTTCTGGATATAAATACCTTGATTATTAATAACTATAATCCTTATTGCTTTTATGATATATATCGCCGGAATAATATAGGGTCTGCCGTAGTGTCTGAGCTTCTTGTCCGAGGGTGCTCGCTATAGTCGTGCTATAACTAACGAAACGGAAGACGGTCTTCGCGATATGGATTCCGCCTACCTTGTTCATACTCAACGGGAGCTGGTTCTTGTCCTGTATATCCGAACCTCGTAAGCTTTTCGCAGAACTATATAGCATTCCCTTGGTCTGCAACAGAATGATGAGTCAACGCATGCAGTAGTTAGATATAATTTCACCTGCTTGGGCAGCAACTCGAGTTCTTCGACGTTCATTTTATAGCTATCCCCACTAATATATTCACCTAGATAGTATAGATGTTTTGCGGCACTGGACTGCACGAGTATATGGCCCCTCCAACCCTTGCTAAATTTCACGAGGTCGGAGGATTTTGCGCTTGCGCTTTTCGAGACAGTGATCAACGTGTGGTCCCTGGTATTGGAAAGATTGGCGAACAACATTTCTGGACACTTCAGAATATGATAGTTGACCGTTTCAGGACTTCCAATGGCCTACAATAGTCTTATGAGCGAAATGTAGTATTCAGGCGTTACTATGACGCTTACTATCAAACACATCGCCCTCACAATCTTCTTCATTTGATAAGAAGGCAATTTTGTGCATATCGGCTGCGAGGATGTCACACTGAGGGGCATTTGTGCAAGATTAGGACCTTGAGCTTGAGAGCCCAACGCAGCCTAAGTAAAGATGAGAGATGTAATCCAATTTGGAGTAAGTCAGATAGTGAAAGAGGTACATACAGGAGCGGCAGAGCTCGTCGAAGTTGAAGCCACTGCATTGGATGGTACGACATTCGCTGGCTTCGATGCAGGTGTGGGTTTTTTAACCACAGGAGCAGAAGCACCGTTTGAAGTTTTGCCGCTAGACGGTACCGTGTTCACTAGCTGAGTCGACGTAGGAGTCGGTTTGGTGACTGCAGGAGCAGTAGCAGCATTCGAAGTTCTACTGCTTAGGCTGGATGATACCGTGTTCGCTGGCTGATCCGACGAAGATGTCGGTTTGGTGACCACGGGAGCAGTAGCAGCATTTGAAGTCTTACTGCTGCTAGATGATACCGTGTTCACTGGCTGAGTCGACGTAGGTGCCGGTTTGGTGACAACAGGAGCAGGAGTGGCATTCGAAGTCTTCCTGCTGGACTTAGCAGGGGCAGAATCGGTACTCGCAGGTGCGGGAGTTACCACTCCGCCCTTAGGTTTAGAAGCGACATCAGTGTTACTCTTCGGCACAGGTGTAACCGTTGTTGTTGATACAGCCGAGGTTTTACTTGAACTGGAACCAACAGCGCTCGTGCTTTGCGGTACAAGTGTTGCAACTGATATCGAGGAGGAGACCTGAGAAGCCGGTGTCGAATCTAGAGACTGCGGGGAGGTGATATGTGGTGTCGAGACGTGAGATGTGAGAGTCTCTGTTGGAATCGAGTTGAGGGAAGAGGAAGCGGAGGGTGTAGGAGCGGAATAGGTACGCGAGATGATAGAGGGCCCGATGGACTGCGAAGGAGTCGTACTAGTATCAGTGCTTTGAAACTTAGCAGTTGGTTCATTGGTAACACCCGATGACTCCTTGATAGTGGGCGAAACGAAGGAAGGTTCTTGAGCAAGTGCAAAGCTCGAACCAAGATCGGCACGAGCAGACGTCATAGTTGGGAACGCAGTCGAAACCGTTGCTGTGGCAGGCAATGATGCTGATGCAGAGCTGATGGAAGCAAACGCGGATCCATTGGGTTGAGTAGCAGTAGCACTTGCATCGGAACTTTGTGAAACTACATTACTCATAGCAGGTGTGGACAACGACGGTAGAGACTTTACAAGATCAACTTGTCAGACCGCGCCTAAAGGAAAAGCGAGCAGATCGCAAGACGCACATCACCGTTTGGCAGGATCGCCGGCCCATCTCGTGTTGAGAGCGCCGGTTCCACGTTTAAATCGACCACTGCGCGAGCGGGAGCATGTGGTGACAGCATACGAGCAGTTCCTATACTCGACTCTAACATTGAGTCCGCATGAACGAAGCTATAGGTTTCTTCATTTAGTCCCAATGAGTCTGCAGGAGCGGTAATCTGCAGGTCATGAAAGATATGATATCAGCACAGTAGCTTATGCAGTCAGTAGTTAGATGCCTACTACGTGTCCAGCAGAACGCGTTTCAAATCGAGGTGTACATTCATGCGGCTCCTCTTCGTCGGCGGATACATCGCTCTAGGAATGTGCAAATACGTGAATACGAATCAACGGCTCACAATAGGATCACTGACGAAAGATGATTCCGTAGACGTATCATCCAGAGACTGTGATACGAGATCCGGAGCTGGCTCGGTTACTTGCGGGCTCGGAGTTTCAGGTTGAGATGGAGGTAGTGGTGTCACATCTTCGGTGCGAAATAAACCTAAAACGGCATGTAGGTCCATGCAGGCAGCTTCAAGTTCGGCTACAGTATCTT
Source organism: Lentinula raphanica (assembly GCA_027919835.1). Lineage (NCBI taxonomy): Eukaryota > Fungi > Basidiomycota > Agaricomycetes > Agaricales > Omphalotaceae > Lentinula > Lentinula raphanica. Next base: position 34,469 of record JANVFP010000044.1, read on the forward strand.
CATGCTCAGTGTGCAGTTTTGCGAGATCGGACTTCATTGTCATGAACCGGAGCTGCAACTTCGAAGAACTTCTCATGGCATTTTGCACCCGCGTTGTCGAGTCGAAAACGGTATCGAGAGCCGTTGTGTAGAGATTCTGCGTATGGATGATGTCAACAAAGATTCATGGAAAAGGCTGTGAGGGCAAAATAGAGTGTGATTACCTTGGAATCTTCAAGATCTCTTCGCACTCTCAGTAATTCTTCGCCCTGTCGACGAACCAATGTGGATACAAAGTCGACATCGGTGGGATCGAAGGTCGACATGATTACCTCGGGGCCTTGAGAGCTGAGATGCTTGCAGAGAGAGAAGCAAAGTTTATAAGAGCTCCTGTAGGACACGATGTTTCAGTTCGGGAAGAAACATTGCAAGGTAGTGGCACTGACCAACGCAACAAAGTAGGACTTGGACGTCTGAATTCGTGGACGCAATGAGGCAAGATCGTATTCTATGAGGAACAGTGCATTGCAGGGAGCAGTTTCGTCTGGCGCAGTAAACTTTGGAACGTCATGGGTGTTCACAGAAAATTACTAGGCAGTGTGGTCGCCTGGTGTCTGGTTTCGTCTGGTCATTCTGTAGCTTCTTTTCCCAGCGTCGTCCTTCCCTGTGCAAAGGACAGCAAGTTCTTCTACGCGATATGAATCTGAAGCTTGAAAATCGTGCTTCGAAGCGCTTGTGCCGAGATAGCCACGGTATCTTAACCAGAGTCTGACCAGTAATCTTATGCTCCTGGCGATGGAAGTCGATGCATGCTGGGCACTATTGAATGAACGACTCAACGACCGCAAGAATATAAGATTTTGTGGTGAGAATTACCGGTCATCACCTCAATAATGTTTCATCAACCCGTTGAATCTTGAAGCTTGCTGCCTTGCGTGCTTGTTTCACGCTGAGTGCGATGTTCATCTAAGTACACTCTCAGCCGCGTCTCGCGAGTTAAGGTCAGTCACTGGATCCTAACTTACTGGCTAAGTTTTGATGAAGGATTGTGGTGAGGTACAGAGTAGTGAATCTAGTGAAGCATGGATGATAGATTATGATCGCTGCAAGCTTGAAGTTTCTTGAAAACGGTTGATCAACATGTACAAGTCGAAGGATCCTAAGTTGCCACAATATGATGACTAATTTCGGATCCCCGGCCCGCCAGGCGCTCGAGTCGCGGTTCACGCGCTTCTACGCCTCACCTACTACGGCCACGACCAGTGTTTCATTTCCAACATGCTAGTGCCAATGCTTTGATTCAGCGGTGACGAGTGAGAGAGGTATACTGGAGCAAAGGGGAAGTAGATGAAGCAGGAAATGCCTCAACGAACGAAAGTTGGACTGGCAGATCTGTCTTTGTTTTGAGGGCAAAGACTGAAACTGTCCGCCTGGATATCATCACCATGCGCAAAACTTCAATGCGGATAGAAAAGGCGAAGGCTATGGGTATGACGGACCAGGGCAGAACAGCCTCAGATTGGTTTGTAGCTCGAACCATATGATCATGAACTTGAACACTAAACTCTTTATGTATGTACAGCCAAGGGGTTCCCACTTCGATAGCATTCCCCGACTCGGGAACTAGTATTACGACGAGATGCCCGAATAAAAAAACTCCCCAAACGGGACATTCTCTGGTTATTTCAGAACCGCAAACCTTCTAGAGTTAGGTATGACTGGATTTGTTCTCAGTTCGTCTTTGTGAGACCCTTTGAAGCAGGGCATTCCTGTCACATCAGAAGGGTAGTTTGGGGAGGTGTGAGTTCATTGCTACTAGTATATGTGAGCTAGACTAATTTTGAATCTGAATATAGCATCGTGGGCGTTATTAGAGCTAAAGCCATACTCATCGGCTGATATTGAGGCCATACGTCCTTGTTTGTGTATGTGGAAAAGAGAGAATTCCAAATATCAGCTCCGTTTCGAGAGTCGCGGTCAGCATCGGATGCAAGATCTATCAACTGTTCATCATTGCACTGGCGCAATGATTAGTCAACCTCGATTGATGTCTTAAGGCTGGTTGTTTAAAAACGATGGCTGATTCTGACTGCAGTCATTCAAATGCCTTTCGTGAGCGTATCATCTTCTACGGGAAAGACAAGGTTCCGATACACTATCAGCACGCCTTCTTCCGCATCCGCAGAGGCAATCCAACCTGGTCTTCCTGTTCTTTTCTTTTTTCATGCACTTGCTCTCCACCATGTATTCCATAGTGAGTGATTTTTCTCCTGGTCGCAGTAAATTAGTACTAATAACATGCCACTCTTCCCTTGATACCTGGAATTCAGCTCAATTTTCCGATCGAAAGCTGAGGAAGTTCAATTTGGTTACCTTTGATCTGAGATGGCATGGAGAGACAAAGAGTGACACAGTACCTCCAGTCTATGGTCAGGAAGAGGCAGCAGAGGACGTTATAGCATTGATAGTGAGTATCCGGATACATCCATTCGAGCCATAGACTGAATCTCTAATCACAAGAATGCATTACAACTCCCTCCATGTCACTTTGTTGCTCTTGACATGGGTACCACTATCGCATTGCAGATAGCCGTCAAGATACCCGAACAAGTCTTGTCGTTGTTCCTTATGTCTCATATCTGTCTTGATGAAGTGAGTAAGCCGAAGACTCTTTGATTTTACGACTGTATTCTGACTCTTCCGAGTTGCCCGAAATATTTGAAGGAAGGACCGAGCTCTTTCAACTATACACGTCTGGCCTACCTGATTCAGACAACGATGTTGCCAATGGATTTGTGCAATATACTTTCAGCAAAGACATGTCAAATCTTGCTTGCGCGTGAGTAGCATCATGATCTTCATCATTTACCACAATGATCCATATCCTCTGACTGCGATCACCACTTGTGTTCTCTAGGTTACACTACTCATCCATAGTCACAGATTTGAGCAACTGGTCTCCCGAACATCACGACGAATATCGCTTGATATCATATGAATTTTTCCGCATCAGGAAACCCCATTTGCGCGAATCGCTTTCACGAATATCATGTCCAGTCAAACTTCTTCAAGGAGGTAGAAGTCTGATATACCCACCAAGCTATACGGAGGAGCTTATGAGGAACTTGCGAGAGGCAGGAGTAAACGCAACAATGGAGATCATTCCAGATGCTCCTCATTATTTATGTGTCGATTTTGGAAAAGAGTAAGTCTGCATTTCTCTCCATTCGATGCGTGGATATATGTTGAAGGTTCAACTTCTCAGGGTTAATCCCATGATTCATGATCTTGTGGTTGAAAGTCTGCACAACAGGAATGTTATGGTACCCCCCACCCCAATAGAAACGGTAGTGTCACCTTGGGACAGGATGCTACGAGATCATGGATGGGACCCAATGAAGAAACATGCCCTAGATGACGACGATCTTGTGATATCATATGTATGTTCATTGGCCTTGCATGCTGATATCATCGCTCAATCGCACTCATAGCCAACCAGGGAAAGTTCACTGGAACAGGCAGGGATACATCGAGGTTGGACGAATGAAATGTTATGTTCATGGTTATAACTTATGACAAGCTATGTTGGTTATGAAAACTTGATGATAGACGATTATTTAATACACACACATATTGCTATGCACATACTTGGGATGGACAAGTCTCAACGAAGTTGAAAAGTATCAATGCGATTTCAAACGAACTGAAGACAAACCTTCGAGCCCTCGATTCAGTGACCCCGCAACTTCCTGACCAATTCGACTGAATTCGACCCAACCTTATTCCTATCTCTCTCTCTCTCTCTCCACGTAGATCCAAGAGCCGTCTCACGATGGGGTCCAGACATCACCCACACTTGGCGCCTCGGCCATGGTCAACATTGCACAGTGTCAATGGGCGTTGTTTCACCTGCTACTCTGCGGCTGTTGCTCTTGTGGTAATGACGGTGATACTTGAAGTTATGCTCGCGATCGGATACTACGATCATCTCTGCATGCCACACGATGCAATCCCTTCACATCAGCCATCAGCTAGAAGCTCGGACGGAATGAAACGAGTTACGATCTGTCTGTACAAGCGCTCGTGGATTTCTTCCAAGGATACATGATAGAGATGTGTAACAGTACTTGTTCGTTGAGAGAGCGGTAGGATTGAATATCGGCGAAAGTGTTCAGGATGTGACTCGCCCACTCATTCATGGGGCTTTATATCATGTATACAGCAGCGCCCGAGTCCGAGTCTCTAGAGAAGTATGTTTAGTCCAAACTTGAGGGCCTGGCTGATCACAAAGCATGAGTGATGGCCGAAGGAAGGAGGACCGCGGAGGAAGCGCTAATCCTCTAGAATGTTGGCTCTGACCCATTCTGATCCTCTCGGTACAGGTACTGAAGGACCCGAGAGACGATGCTAGAGGGTTTACGAGCCAAAGGTCTGCAGAGGTAGTAAGACGATCACTCTCGGTGAGCTCCAGATTTCTGCACAAGATATGATTCCATGTAGATCGCGATACAATTGTATACACACTCTCGATTCGACTGTTTCGTCCGATTGACCTTGTTCCTTTTGTTTCATGAACGGTTGTACTAAGGCTTGAACTGGAATCAGCGTGCATCTTGAAATTAGGATCGAGGAATAAGAACATACTCAATCGACTTCACTCGCACACCTAACCAGACATACATACATCCTTCACCGATCGGGCCAGGAGGGCAAGTTCTTCTTCTTCAGCCTTAGCATCTTCATGTAATTGCTCAACGTTTACGTTCGATGACTGATACCCAATACTTCGATCAATATCCAGAACTGAAATCGTCCCATTCACCACTCCAGCCAGCACACTCCTCCATCCATCAAAATGTCTATAACCAGGAATCAACGGATCCTCGAAATCAATCTTGAATGGTCTCATAAAGCTCGTACTCTTCGCTAGATTGAGCGGGTCCTCGATAAACTGGAAACTCAAGATCGCCCGGCCTGCTCCTCCGTTTGCGCGGATCGCTCGTGATTCTTCGCGTTCTTTCGGAGTGGCGATCATGGCGGTAAGCGGATCGGCATCGAGTGGGATGACTTGGCTGGAGAGGATGTAAAAGGGAGATGGGATGGGACCGACGGGTGCTGGGATTCGGTCAGAGTAAGTTGCGAAAATTTGAAGGATATTGTGGAGGATGTTGTCGGTTGTGTGGATCCGGAGAGCTTCTGTGGCGGCCCAGGTGAAGATAGTTCTGTATTGCTGTGGAAGGAGGATTACCCGAAGTTAGGCGCAAAATATTCTTCGACCTGTGGGGACGCGCTGAATACTCACCTCCATCCATCCTGTATAATCGTTCCAATATTGAAAGTCTCTACATCCTCTCCTTTTATGCCCTGTCCAATCTGCCTTTTGACATTCTTTGCTCTGTAAGAGTTGACGCAACAAGTATTCATGGTTTGGGTCAATATGCAGTTCCAGGGTGTGATTACAGAAAGGAAAACTAGGAAATCTTTATTGTGTTCTACTCACGCAGTACCTCACATGTTTACACCTCGCGCAAACTTTCATCTTCTTGCCTTCATATCCCGTATCTCGCCTTGGGCATGCTGAATATTGACAAATTTTCACCGGATTCTTTTCCTCAATGGCAATGTTCAAGGTAGGGTCGTATCGATATAAGGCGGCGTTTGGCATGGCGGAGTAGGTGAGGGATGGATGGAGGAGAGGCTTTGATTCACGCGACTTGATCACATTCTTTCTCTCCAGACAATTTGTAGATGATACGGCGCTTAATATTAGCGCTAAAGCTTCGAAGCCTGGGCGCCTCAAGGGGCATCCGTTACAGCTAAGCGCTGATATGGACTTCCGTATCATTTTGCTGAGCTAAAATTCTCAGGAGCCCTAATTTGAATGAAGTGAAACCCAGTGGCCGAAATGCCGATAGGAACTTCCTGCATTGCGACACCATGTACAATGACTCAAATGCATGATATACAGATGTAATGTGTAACTTGCAGAAGTGGGCCATCGCGCAGCGTGCGTGGCATGTACTCGTCCGGAATAGTGACATGGAGGTGCACTAAACAGTGAGATAGTGATTCTTGTACAGAAGAGTAGGAAAAGTATGTGATTTGAAGTCCCAAGTGCTACCAGCTATCTCCTTAGCAAGCTGTAAAAACCTGGCCCAGACTTGTATTGCAAGAGGTCCTTCGAGACATTGTAAATATTGCTGAAGGTACTTGAACAACACTGCATTAGTTCTTCAAAGGAGGCAATGAGTGCACTGCGGCAATCTTTTATAATTGAACTCACAAGTTGGGATTCATCAACTGCTTTCTCTTCTCAGAAGTTGAAGACAGTCAAACGGATATGCTTTCGGAGATCATATGCACAACATTCTGCACACTTGACACAAGCACATCAACAAGTTCAAATGGAGTGTCAGAAGACTTGATATTCCTACACAGCACAGTTCTACATGAATGGATATGCACGAGAAAGGGAACAACTCATGCACAGATCCCTATTCCAGCAATCAACTATGGATTCTACAGCACCGTGTCTGTGTCCAGTTGTAGATGAGGGCCAACGATTCATGTCGTGATGTTGTCTCTTCAGGCTCTGTCCATTCAAGTGCACCTCAAATGAGGTACAAGACATGAACACCTTTGTTCAATGTGTGATATACCGGCGAACGAACCTTAACATGAGATTGTCAAGATAGGTAGCGCATGTGTCACGGTGCGATCACTTACTGTCAACTGATCATCACTCAACTGTTGGGTATTGTCTGAAGAGTCCGAGTGAAGACATTCGAAACATACCCAAGCAGACCGCTGCCTTCTGTGGTCTTCTCGGCATTGATGGATGTGTCATATTCCATAATGTTAACATCCGACATGCAAGTCAGGCTCAAGAGGACCAGTTGTTCCAGACCGTCGAGCAGCATATTGAACTCTGCATCGGAGGTGGCAGAATGTATGTCCGAGGAAGTCCGAGTGAAGACATTCGAAACATACCCAAGCAGACCGCTGCCTTCTGTGGTCTTCTCAGCATTGATGGATGTGTCATATTCCATAATGTTAACATCCGACATGCAAGTCAGGCTCAAGAGGACCAGTTGTTCCAGACCGTCGAGCAGCATATTGAACTCTGCATCGGAGGTGGCAGAATGTATGTCCGAGGCAAATCCTTCATTGTTCTTAGATGCCTTGAGAAGGTCTTTCAATGTGAGTAGCAGTTTCCTGTTTACACATTCATTGAGAGGCGCCACCACTGCTTGTAGCATTGGTTGGAACTGCGGTATATCCATCAGCACAAAATCCAGCCAGTGTAATCATTAACACAATTGTCAATCATGACATTCAAACGACGTACCTTGACCGATGTTGCAGCATACTCAAAGAAGGGAAACAGACCACATCAGCAAAAATGTTCTGTGCTCAGGGCTACCCAACATAGATCTCAAAGAATTTCAGGTTGCCTGGGGTCTCTAGAGTCTTCAGTGTCTTCAGTGTCTCCTGAGACACCCCCCAAAACCTAAAGCCTTCAGAGTTCCTTGAATGTCTTTCAAAATCTCTGAATTTCTTTGGATATCTTTGAAAATCTTTGAAAATCTTTAGAAATCTTTAGAAATCTTTGAATATCTCTGAGAATCTCTGAGAGTCTTCCAGAGATATTTAGATATCTTTCAAAGATTTTCCAAAGCTCTTTAATAAGTTCAAATGATTCAAAAACTTATTCAATCACTTGTACTTCATCATATGATACTCTATCTATTGCTCTTATATTGACTATATCTACTAACACCCATATATTATGATATACTGTATTTGAACTTGATAACTATTAATTTCGGAACACATTCTAATTATATGTATCAAGATTATATGTATCATAATATATTATTACAACCATTATATATGTGTAATGTTAATAAATATCATAGATAACAATGTATATAGTATATGTTATTATAGCTATATTCAGATTTTGACCTGGTGAAGTTCTTTTTGATTGTACACAGTCCACGGTGGCAGGTCATGTGACCACCTATATTATTGACAACTGTGAGTTATAATAGTTTAACTGATATCTACACTGTATTACTACACTATACTATCTTCTAGATATTAAAATGCAATAGTATCTTATTTCATATTTGATATCTCAAATTTCAAATTTTTGCAAACACTCAAAGTCTTCAGAGAAGCTCAAATATCTTTCAAAGATGTTCAAAGATATTCAAAGATATTCAAAGATCTTTCAAAGATATTCAGAGAACATGAAAAATCTCAAGAAATCTTCAGGATATTGGAAAAAACCTAGGCAGCTCAGAGTATCCAAGCTCTCTAGAGTATCTGAAGAGCTCAGGTTATTCCCAAAAACCTGGAGCATTTTGGGAATCTCTGAGTTACCTTTGAACAACTCAGAAACAATTCTAAAGAATTTCAAGAAAACCAAATCTTGAGCCCTTTTCCCAAAGAGTTCTGAGAGTCTAGATACTTTAAACTATTTGAAAGACTTTAGACTTTTGGGGGAATCTCCGGTGTCTTTGAAAGACCCCTGGTCAGGGGTATTTTTCCTGATGCAGATGACTATATTGGCAAATCTCGCTTCAAGCATTCACTTTTGAACCATTAGTAGATGGTTGGAGAGCACGAGATAATCTAACATACTCGTTGGACAGTCAATATAACAAGGCTTGATGCACGATGGTTGAAGAAGGTGAAGAGCCGGTGAAGAGCGATGAGAAGAGAAGTGTGGGAAAGCACGGCGCACAGCCATGAGTCACACGGCTATAGGTAATGTGATTTTCTTCCAATTTGAGCGATAAAAACCCAAAAAGGCGATTTCATCAGCAAAAATGTTCTGTGCTCAGGGCTACCCAACATAGATCTCAAAGAATTCCAGGTTGCCTGGGGTCTCTAGAGTCTTCAGTGTCTTTGGTGTCTCCTGAGACACCCCCCAAAACCTAAAGCCTTCAGAGTTCCTTGAATGTCTTTCAAAATCTCTGAATTTCTTTGGATATCTTTGAGAATCTTTGAATATCTTTAGAAATCTTTGAATATCTCTGAGAATCTCTGAGAGTCTTCCAGAGATATTTAGATATCTTTCAAAGATTTTCCAAAGCTCTTTAATGAGTTCAAATGATTCAAAAACTTATTCAATCACTTTTACTTCATCATATAATACTCTATCTATTGCTCTTATATTGACTATAGAGTCTACTAACACCCATATATTATGATATAATGTATTTGAACTTGATAACTATTAATTTCGGAACACATTCTGATTATATGTATCATAATATATTATTACAATCATTATATATGTGTAATGTTAACAAATATAATAGATAACAATGTATATAGTATATGTTATTATAGCTATATTCAGATTTTGACCTGGTGAAGTTCTTTTTGATTGTACACAGTCCACGGTGGCAGGTCATGTGACCACCTATATTATTGACAACTGTGAGTTATAATATTTTAACTGATATCTACACTGTATTACTACACTATACTATCTTCTAGATGTTAAGATGCAATAGTATCTCATTTCATATTCGATATCTCAAATTTCAAATTTTTGAAAACACTCAAAGTCTTCAGAGAAGCTGAAATATCTTTCAAAGATGTTCAAAGATATTCAAAGATATTCAAAGATCTTTTAAAGATATTCAGAGAACATGAAAAATCTCAAAAAATCTTCAGGATTGTCGAGCGTAGGGAGGTACCGTGAAGAGCCCCGATCGGAGGGTAAGGCGGTGTCCCCTCCATATGGACATGGACGCAGATAGTTTTTCCTTTACTATGAAAATTTCTTTCGTTTTAGATATACTTCCGCCCGGCGGGCGTTCTCGTTTCATCGTTACCTTTCCTTATTTATAGGTACCTTCGTCTGACTCCTTCCCTCAGTCGTTTGCACTCGTCCGTGCTCGTCTGAGGGTGAGTCGTCTTACTGTACTCTTTATACTCGACTATACTGACCATATTCATATATATCTAGAATACACGCTTACAGTAGTTCTACAGGTAGCTACCAATCTGAGTCGTTTGCACTCGTCCGTGCTCGTCTGAGGAATACACGCTTACAGTAGTTCTACAGGTTATGGGCCCCGCCCGCTGTTAAACTATCATCAAAAAATATCCCAGAATAACGGCCATAGAAACCTGAACACCATGTCGAACAACGCATCTATCCCTGCACCAGTGCCGGAGGTCCCTGAAGATCAAAAATTCGATGGGGGCATCCGAATCGCCTGGAAGCCTATAGAACGAAAAATAAAAGTGGCTCTGCAAGCCCAAGGTCTCGACGGATACATCGACGGGACCGTGAAGAAACCGGACGAGAAAGGAGAGGCCGGTACGACGAAAGCCTCGGAAGCTACGCCTGTCTTCTCCGATAAACCAACACTCCCTGAGTGGAGGTTCCGGAATAATCGAACCAAAGGAATTATCGAATCGTTTATCGCCGACCTACCATCGTTCGTTCCCGAGGTCGACGACCTTGATGCTCACAAACTGTTCGACAAGCTTGTAAACGAGTTCGGACAAAAGGACGACATGCGGAAGACGCTCTCCATGCGGAGACTGAGAAGCCACATTTTCCGGGAGGATGTTATGAAACATAACAAGGCCCCCCAATTTTTCCTGATTTTCGTCTATTTTTCGCGGCTTTTCCTAACGAGTTTCCAGCGTTGTAGCCGATGGCCGAACCGTCGCCGAACTGGCGTTTATTCGGCGCTAAACGCATTTTCGCTTCTCGTCTCTCAACCTCCACCATCATCACCGTCACCTTCGCTCTTTCGACATCTTCTACTCGCTCTCGCTCATTCTGGACGCCAACGGAACGCCAAACCATGATCTAGGAAAGGACTAGGAATCTAGGGAACATCCGAGGAATGGAGACCGCAAGGAAACGGTCGGCCATTCAAGATACCTTTTGTGCGTAGTCCGTTCGACAGAACGGATTACAAGTACTAACCTAGGCCATTAGGAGATGCCAGTAGACGTCGTCCGCTGACATCTCGGGTCCTTTATCCTCATCTTCCTTCAAACTTCCTTCTTTGGCCGCCCATCTCTTTCTTCCAGAAACCCTCGGTCCCTTTCCTCCTGACATATCATGGCTTTTCCCTGCTTGGTCCAGTCATCATGGTTCCAGAAACCTCGGCTCCGCTATACCATAAGACGATGACTCGTTTGACGGAGCCTTCAACGCATAATCGGCGTGACGAGAAGACTCCGCTGCTCCCAGTGGAAGGCCGGTTCTGCCTTTCCTTGTTCCCTCATTCCCATTCGACCCTTCAAGTTCCGGGTGCGTAACGTCGCGACCCTTATACTCTCTGACAGGTCTTTAGAGGTTGCCAAAAGCGGTGGCTCCGCTCGTTCACCAAAGAATATCCTTTATTCCTAAAGCTAACTACATCCGGCGAGTCATCGCCTCCACGAAGACTCGCCGATACCTCAGTTCCCTCGGAACCGGTCTCCTAATATCCCCTTTACCGTCGCTATCCTATTTCCATCTAACCATGACGATCTGCTTTCCAGGAACTCCGGGAACCGAAAGCTTTCAACCCTCCTCCTTCCTGCAGTTCCATGAAGTTCTGCTAGCTTACGCTTTCGTCGTCCGAATATTCGTCGCCCCACGTATGTATCCTCGTCGTTCTCACTAATCTTCTTCGCAGTTTCCGGTCGCGGTACCTGGTTCTGGCTTCCGTACTTGTTTCGTCTCCTCTACGCGGAACGGTGGATTTCGTGTGGTGGTATCTCTTTGCTTATTCCAGTCATTGTGTTCCATGACCGGATCGACGCTATTCACGTCGATTCGAGTCATTTTCATTATATTCAATAAGGACTTTGAGTCCCGGCTCTCGTCGAGTCAACTCGAGTTCTTCCTTACTCCCGTTGACTCGACTCGCAGCCGACATCCTTTTTATATTGGTTACCTTTTATATCTTACTTACAAAAATACCTATAAAAACCCTTGGTACTCGCATGTAATCCCCAGATCGGTTATTCTAGCTATTTGACCACTGTTTCCTCTAACTTTGTCTGAACCTCTCTTCTCTCTCTTGTCTGACCAAGTCTCATACTAAGGATAGTTCAAGTCCTTCCAAAGTCCCGATTCTCGACGTAAGACATTCTGCTTAGCAGATCTTGCACCGTTTTTCAGGACGACTAACTCGTAGCCGTCGAACTCAGGTGTATTCGAAGGTTAGAGTGTACGGTCACCTAACATAATAACCGATCTCTTCTGCCCCCAGAATGTCTACGCAGACTATCCGGACGGAGACTCGGTCTCAAACTGAACCACAAGCATCACATACTTATCCTCCGGGATACAATAGATCACCAGGGAACCCAGACTCGAACCCTGGATTCCTTACTCCGGGACGAATGTTGGGAGGAGAACCCCGACAGGTGCCACCACACATGGTGATGCCGACCCCTCCTAACACCATTGTCCCTAACCTAAACCAACCATCTTTGCCAATCCCACCCATATCGGGTGGACCCAGGTGGCAACCACCACCACCACCACCTCCTTTTCTACCGCCACCTCCTCCCCCGATCCAATATAACTACACACCACCCTCTGTTGGAATACAACAGTATGCTAATGCTGGTTCACGACGAACTTCAGTAGCATCTCATCAGTCCCAGATGTCGCAACCCATGAATCAGGGTAGTGCATATGTGGGACAGATCTATCCTCCCATGGGATCGGGAATGGCTCCACCGACCCCTACTCGTTTTCCAACATTCCCACAGATGCCTTCCATCGGGGAACAGTCTGCTTTGCCCAGGGCTATGCAACAAGAGGTTCCGAACCTGAATCCGTTACCTCCGCCACCTAACCCCTGGCCACATATCCGAACTCCGGAACAGCAGGCTCAACCCTGGGGAGGTCGAACTCCAGAAACACTAGGAGTATCCACGTTTCAGACCTCTGGGCCACCTGCAAGCCCTGCACAAGTCATGTACCCACAGAATACAGTTAGTACACGGAATCTACCCCCATTATCCATGGAACCTACTACGGTACCAGATGTATTAGAGGAAGATACCGTGAACCTACTGGCCACTCGGTGCAGACGATTAGCCCTTTTGCTAGGATTACGTGATCACCCTGAACGTCCCCGGGAGGACTGGATCAGTTTGATCTCGCAGTTGAGGTACAGCGTAGCACCTGGAGAGTATCCAGCCTTCCTGTCAAGGGCATTACGTCATGACTATATCCGTTGGGAATTTGACAAAGTGGTTCGCCAAATTTATATGGCCTACCCTGAGCACCACATTCCTATCAAACTCCGTTACAATATTCCTATATCACCGAAATGGAAGCCTGGCATGCCTCGAGCTGGACAGTATGTCCAAACAGGTACCATGACTAGTCCTCGGGAGGAAACAATTCCTGAACAACCAGAAGAAACAGAGGAACAGGAATCTCCAGAGGACAATCAGGGGGAACAGGAGAAGGAAGAACCTCTGGATGTTCCTCGTACGGTCGCAGAAACTCGAACCGTTACCATACGGGAGCAGCCAGAAACTATTGAGATTGCTACAAATGATGGGTCGAAAGATGAGAAATTTGGTGAGGAATCAGACTCAGGAGGCTACTGGGACTGGGATGGGAAGAGTTTCCTGCATACCACTACCATTGAGGGACAAGAAACAATAGATCGTATTGTGGAAGGAATCCCTCAGGACCCTGGACCCTCCAGTACAACTCATCAACAATCGCCGATATCGCCCATTTCGGTTGAAGGAAGTTTTGCAGGAAGAATTTCCGCGGAAGAAAAGGGAAAGAGGCCAATGCGACCAGTGGGTCCTAGACCTCCATCCCCTCCCAGAATCTTGCCAACTTTAGGAACTTCAGTCAATCCCTTTGTTACCCCAGAAATGATGATGGCACCCCAAATGCCATTCCAGAGTACTCCGTATACCAATTCTTGGGGTCATCAGCCTATGGGCTTATATAATCAGCCTACACCGTACCCCTCTACACCCTGGAATAATATGGCAGATCAAAATTTCATTAATCCAAATACGGTACAATGGAATTCATATGGTCCTCCACCTATGGGTCCACCCCCACCAACGGGTCCACCTCCACCAATGGGTCCACCTCCACCACCAGGACCACCTCCACCAAATAATCCATGGGGACCACCTCCGCCACCACCACCAAATCCTCCCTTTGGACCACCGCTTCCTCCAAACGAGCCTCCCAGGAGACCTTCTGAAAATCCAGCTGGGCCTCCACCACCACCTCCTCCACCCCCGGAACCCCCTTTTGGAGATCCTCCGAATGATCCTCCTCCACCAGGAAATAATAGTAATGGTAATAATAATTTCCCACCACCACCACCTCCATCGAATCAGGGTTCCAATAGGTCTAGGGGTACACCGGGAGCTCAAGGAAGATTTGGAAACCAAGGTGCTAATTTTGCTCCCTATCCTGTTGATCCAGGTAGAGCAGAACGAGATGCTATTGCAAGGGAGTCCAAGCTAGAAATTCGGAAACCTGATGTCTTTGATGGAACTAACCGTGAAGCATGGCGTCCCTTCCTTAGTGATTGCTTCCGGATGTTCACAGCAAAACCAACTCTATATTCTAGCTCGGAATCTCGCGTGCAATATGCAGCTTCCTGGTTTAGTGGTGCAGCAGCTCGTTATTTCCAGACCTTGGTTGAAAGAGAATCCGAATTGGCTGGGAACTACAACCCTGCATTACATGAATGGAGTGCCTTCGTGCAAGTATTTGGAAGACTCTTTGGTCTATATGACGAGAAACTGCAAGCACAATCAAACCTTAGCAATGCTCTCCAGAAATCGGATGAGTCATTTGCTGACTTCATTGTCCGTTTTGAGGACCAGGCACTTCGGACGGGATACAATGAGGAAGCCCTGCGTTGGCACCTTGTTGATCAGATTCGCTATGATCTGAGAAGCCGCTTGACATTGTTTGGTCGTATCCCAGATTCCTTCAGTGCAGTGGTGGATCGTCTGTTGGAGTTAGATGGTGCCCGGGAGGTGTTGCGGAATACAGGAACTCAGTATAACAATCCCAACTATCCTTTTAAAGGAAACCGACCCGGAGGTTACCAGAATAACTTTGCAAACCGAAATGCCAACAATAATCCCTCCACTACTGTTCCTGCTCAGCAAAAGAAACCTGGTGCTAATACGAATACTATGACTACGAAACCAGTTGTGGGTAAGGTGGCAGTGACCGAGGAACCAAATCAACCCTCTCCTCCCAATCAGATCTCTAAGGAGGAACGAGACTATCGAATGGCTAACCGGCTATGCATTCGTTGTGGGAAGAAGGGTCACTTTGGTCGAAACTGCCCCGAACATAGAAATGCGACTGAAGTTATCCGTGCAGCATGTGTGGGATGTCAATGCTGTGATGACTGCCAACTAGAAGAGGAATTCTTAGGGACAGATCATACCACGACTACTGAAGAGGATCCCACTGCAGAAGTCGTAACAGATGGGGACTGCACCGCCCATGCTGCCTTCACTGTGGAAGATCAGGGAGATCAGGAAATGCAGTTGCTGTATCAAATTGATCCAACTGGTGATTCCTGGAATCTAGTAGAGAACTCGGGAAAAGATTAAGCGACTCAGGCCGAGGAC
Organism: Lentinula raphanica; assembly: GCA_027919835.1. Lineage (NCBI taxonomy): Eukaryota > Fungi > Basidiomycota > Agaricomycetes > Agaricales > Omphalotaceae > Lentinula > Lentinula raphanica. Next base: position 50,075 of record JANVFP010000044.1, read on the forward strand.
TGAGTCAGCTTACAGAGGCCTCGGAAGCACTCCAAGGAGTTGTCACAGACTCTGGGAGTGGTGCTGCGGTAATCAATTCCCGGAAAACACACTCGTTTATTGTCAAAACTCAGCTCTATGATTCCCCAAATAGTTCTAATCCCACTCTGATTGATTCCGGAGCTTCCCGCAATTTTGTTGATCAAACAATTGCAAATAAATTTCCTCAAAAAGTAACGTCACTACCTAAACCCATTCCGCTCACTCTGTTTGATGGCAATGATACATCTGCTGGACATATTACCCATCAAATGGATGCTGTCATCAAATTTGATGATGGGACAGTTCATACTGAACCCTTACTTGTCACTCGCCTACACCCATCTGCCCGAATTGTTTTGGGTCTACCATGGTTACGCAAGTACAATCCCACCATAGATTGGAAAACCATGACCTTGACCTTCGAAGGGCACTCATGCCTTGGTGCAACTGTCATTCCAGATTCCAAAAAGCGAAATCCTTGTTTCAATAAAGTAGAACTCGAGGAAGTTGTGGATGAAGAATTTCAGAAACCCAGACTCACTCTTGGGTCAGATGACCCACTTTTACTCCTTGAAAGCGAAATGGCGGAATATTTGTATCAAAAAACTCTACTTACCTCGGGAACAAATAAAGGGCAGGAGAAACCACATCAAGATCCTGTCCCTGATACGGAACCCATGGGCCATAATGACTCCTCTCCACCCGAGGCTTCAATTGATTCTTCCTATCCTCCAAATGGTGAACATACCTCAGACATCCCATGCACAGAGGATACCTCCCCTGAAACACCAAAGCTTAAAGCACCATATATTAGCTTAATTGGTGCTGCTCCATTCCAAACCTTAATCCGCCAAGGATGTGAAGCCTATGTCTTACATATCTACCCATCCCGCGAGGAATCTGAGGTTGTTGGATTAACAGCATCAACAGGAAACACTCCTTCAGAGCCTCGAGTATCTGGTGTTGGTGTGCTGGATGAAACTAATGAAGCCATGAAGAAGCATGTTCCTGAAGAGTACCACCGATTTGTCAAAGTCTTCTCTGCAGGTGAAGCTCAGAAGTTAGCTGAGCATCGACCCTACGATATCAAAATCGAGACAGAAGATAATAAATTACCACCAATCGGTAAACTCTACAACATGTCTGAAACAGAGTTGAAAGCTCTAAAGACATATATTGATGACATGCTAGGGAAGGGATTCATCCGATCATCCAATTCTCCTATTGGAGCACCAGTACTCTTTGCAAAGAAGAAGGACGGAAGCCTACGCTTGTGTGTGGACTATCGAGCATTAAACCGTTTGACTCGAAAGGATCGATATCCTCTGCCTCTGATTGGAAACTTAATTGATCAGCTGCGCAATGCCAAAATCTATTCCAAAATCGACCTCCGGGATGGATACTATAACATCCGAGTTGCTGAAGGTCACGAGTGGAAAACAGCTTTTCGCACGCGCTATGGATCCTTCGAGTACATGGTGATGCCATTTGGTTTAACCAATGCACCAGCCACATTCCAACATTTCATGAATGATCTGTTCCATGATATGGTCGACATCAGTGTAATCATCTATCTGGATGATATTCTGATCTTCTCCAAGAATGAAGAAGAACACCGAGTTCACGTGGCTAAAGTACTTCAGCGGCTAGAAGAAAATAATCTTCATGCCAAGCCTGAAAAGTGCGAATTTCATACCACATCCACAGAATATCTTGGTGTCATCATCACTCCAGGAGGAATTCGGATGGATCCTACCAAAGTTCAGGTGATCAGAGACTGGCCTGAACCGCAAACCATTAAACAACTACAATCCTTTCTAGGATTCGCAAATTTCTACCGACGGTTCATAGACAATTACTCAGGAATCGTGAAACCTCTGACTCGGCTACTAGGGAAGAATGTTCCATGGATATGGTCAGAAGAATGCCAGAAAGTATTTGATCTATTGAAACAGGCATTCCAAGAAGCACCTATTCTTCAGCACTTCGACCCTGAACTTCCTATTGTGGTAGAATCAGATGCATCGGATTATGCAATTGCTGCAATTATCTCCCAAATGAATCCTGTCACTCAGGAGCTGCACCCCATTGCCTTCTTTGCACGTTCCATGATGCCTGCAGAATTGAATTACGACATCTATGACAAGGAGTTATTGGCAATTGTGGAAGCATTCAAGCAATGGCGGAACTACCTGGAAGGTGCTCGACACAAGATAGAAGTATACTCAGATCATAACAACTTGCAGTTCTTCACAACCACAAAACAGCTTAGTAGAAGACAAGCAAGGTGGTCGGAGTTTCTGTCAGGATTTGATTTCACTATCAATTACCGACCAGGTCGGTTAGGTGCTAAACCTGATGCTCTCACCCGACGTCCTGATGTTTACCCCAAGAAATCCTTCCAAAATGCAGCTAATCAGCATAATGAGCGAATTCTCATCCGTCCTGAGCAACTGCTTGCAAACTTACTCCTTGATGAGGAGTTACAGTTAAACCAAATCCGGGCAGCCTCGAAGGATGAGTATTGCCTAAAGATGGGGGAAAAAGCTAGGTCTGATGACCCGGGGCCCTTCACACTAGACGGCGATCTCCTATTACGTGATGGCAAGATTTACGTGCCAAAGGACAATGACTTACGGCTCCAAATACTCCGTGATCACCATGACCACAAACTCAGGGGTCATCCAGGTGTTCACAAGACCATCCAATTGATTTCTCGGACTTATTTCTGGCCAGGCATTCACCGAGATGTGATCCGATATATTCGATCATGTCATGAGTGCAATCGAACCAAATCAGTCAGGAATCGACCATTTGGGTATTTAAAGCCGTTACCCATTGGACAACGTCCTTGGAGTTCCATCTCTATGGACCATATTGTGGGTCTTCCCATGTCCTCTGGTTGCGATGCCATCCTTGTTGTAGTCTGCCGACTTTCTAAACAGGGCATTTTCATCCCATGTCAAACAACGGACACTGCTTTGGATTTGGCAAAGCACTTTATCCGTCATGTGTTCTCAAAACATGGGCTGCCTGCTGACATAATATCAGATCGGGGAAGTACATTTATCTCTGCTTTTTGGCAAGCACTATGCTCACTTCTGGATATAAAGTCAAATTTGTCCACCGCTTATCATCCAGAAACAGATGGACAAACTGAACGCACGAATCAGACCTTGGAGCAATATCTACGTCTCTTTGTCAATTATGACCAAGACGATTGGTACGATATGCTTCCCTTAGCCGAGTTTGTCTACAACAACACACCGAGCATGGCAACAGGTGTATCACCATTTTTTGCTAACAAAGGATATCATCCCCGACTATCGATATCACTTGATAGTGTACCAAATCATGCAGCTCACCAAATTGCTAAAGACCTATCACAACTTCATGAATATCTCAAAGAAGAGATCTCTCATGCAAACTCATCTTCTGAACAACACTATAACACACACCGTCGCGAAACACCAAATTGGCAACCAGGACAGAAAGTCTGGTTAAGCACGGAGAATTTACGAATGAAACGACCTTTAAAGAAACTAGATTGGAAACGCTTAGGTCCCTTTGAGATTCTAGCCAAAGTCTCCTCCCATGCCTACAAGCTCAAGCTACCCCTAGCCTTACAAGGAATTCACGATGTCTTCCATGTGTCCTTGTTAAAGCTCGATATTCCTGATCCATTCCCAGGTCGAAAGCCTCCCCCGCCACCACCTGTTGAAATCGAAAATGATCAACAACGCTTTGAAGTAGCACAAATAATTGACTCTCGAAAAGTAGGACGAGCTGTCAAGTATTTGGTACGGTGGAAAGGCTATGGCCCCGAGGATGATACATGGGAGCCCTTATCAAACCTAATAGGAGCCTACGATGCAGTTCAGGAGTACCGCCGAACTCATCCTCGAAAACCACAGGCGTCCGAGGCTGCCATGAACAAATTGGAGCACGAAACTCAAGAACTTGTGGAATCTCAAGGAAACTTGCTACTAGAAGATCAATGATAAATATAGGAATACATTTGATTCAAGGGATACAAGTACAAAAACATTTTTATGGATTTTCTACTATTTCCGGAAGGAGTCTGGCTTTGGCGAAGAAATACAAGTACAGTTGCCATTACATTGGAGCAGGATTAACACTCAAGGAGACCTAATACCTGCAGAACCTTGTTCTGAGTAACCCCCAGGAGTGGAGTTTCTAGAATTTCCCTCCAGTTCCATAGGAGAAGGGGAACGAAGATCCTCCTGAGGATAAACGAGGTCATCAGTAGAGTTAGACCAAGCTCTACTGGAGGAGTCAGGAGTGGGAATCCTGCGACGATTAAGGGTACGGCCTCGGCCTCGGTATCCAAATTGGCGTCGACGGGGAGCAATCGGACCAGCAATGGCTGAAGAGGAGGACGATGTCGAAGATGCGGAAGAAGACAAAGCGGGACTCGCAGGTTCATGAATAGGAAAAGGTGTAACGGGTACCATACCAGGAACTTGGTATTGGGTGGCCGGATCAGGCGAAATGCCAGTGGTAGGAATAGGAATCACCCGAGTAGACGGAACGACTCTATGAGGCGACTAGTGAGCATGGGATCAAGAAAAAATAAAAGAAAACACGCACTGAAAAGATGATTGGTCCAACAAATCAGTAACGGAAGGGAAACGTTGACTGATTAAACCCTCCACGAGTTCCTTGTCATCCCGTGTCGTCTCCCCTACCCCAATCACTGACAGTCGAGCCGAATCGAGGCGAAACCGTTGCAGCTCCATGGCGTAAACAATCTCTTCGATGCGGAGCGATGCCGAGATCATGTTGTGGTTGTTGGTATGAACTCCAACGTGATGAATACGCTGGATCTCCGCGATGAGGAAACGAAGGTTGTTGTGGATAAGGTTGGAGTAAAGAGGAGATGCGTCGGCTTGGGACAAGCGATGACCGTATTCTGCAAGACGTACGGAGCGACTGATATGAAAGCCGACCTTGGCTTGGGCAGTCCTCAGAGCTGAAGAAAAAGCCTCGTTAAGTCTCGGTGCAAAAAGAAAAAAGAGGTGCAGAACATACCTATCAACCTTTGCAGTGCCGCTTTTTCAGCACGCCTGTGTCTCCTCAAAGCCACATCCCTTTGATCCATGTAGAACTTGGCACGCTGGCTTTGAAGAACAGCGGTTTCACGTTCATCTGAAATCTCACTGATAAGACTAAAGTTGAGAAGGGTAAGTATGGGGCCAGGAAGGAAGGAAAATAACACTCACTTGGCTACATGTCGTTCCAAAGACATCTCGCGCTCGGTACGAATGGAACGCTCCACGACCTCATCGTACTCCGGAGGTGCGACAGGATCATGGAGTTCAGAGTTGGAATTGGGAACCAGAGAAGGGGAATCCATTAGGAAGTGGAGATAAAACAGAGAAACGGCCAGCTTTTGTAGTCGACAAACCGATCGTTGGAGTAGGATGGGAAAGGAGTATCGGTCGTTCAATAAGGAAGACGAAGACACAATATTGGGCGCCCACATACATTGGTGCTGTCAACGCCACCAAGTCGTCAGCCTACACCATTCTAGGAACCTTGAAGGAGAGGAACGTTTCTTGAAGGGAGGGTAATGTTATGAAACATAACAAGGCCCCCCAATTTTTCCTGATTTTCGTCTATTTTTCGCGGCTTTTCCTAACGAGTTTCCAGCGTTGTAGCCGATGGCCGAACCGTCGCCGAACTGGCGTTTATTCGGCGCTAAACGCATTTTCGCTTCTCGTCTCTCAACCTCCACCATCATCACCGTCACCTTCGCTCTTTCGACATCTTCTACTCGCTCTCGCTCATTCTGGACGCCAACGGAACGCCAAACCATGATCTAGGAAAGGACTAGGAATCTAGGGAACATCCGAGGAATGGAGACCGCAAGGAAACGGTCGGCCATTCAAGATACCTTTTGTGCGTAGTCCGTTCGACAGAACGGATTACAAGTACTAACCTAGGCCATTAGGAGATGCCAGTAGACGTCGTCCGCTGACATCTCGGGTCCTTTATCCTCATCTTCCTTCAAACTTCCTTCTTTGGCCGCCCATCTCTTTCTTCCAGAAACCCTCGGTCCCTTTCCTCCTGACATATCATGGCTTTTCCCTGCTTGGTCCAGTCATCATGGTTCCAGAAACCTCGGCTCCGCTATACCATAAGACGATGACTCGTTTGACGGAGCCTTCAACGCATAATCGGCGTGACGAGAAGACTCCGCTGCTCCCAGTGGAAGGCCGGTTCTGCCTTTCCTTGTTCCCTCATTCCCATTCGACCCTTCAAGTTCCGGGTGCGTAACGTCGCGACCCTTATACTCTCTGACAGGTCTTTAGAGGTTGCCAAAAGCGGTGGCTCCGCTCGTTCACCAAAGAATATCCTTTATTCCTAAAGCTAACTACATCCGGCGAGTCATCGCCTCCACGAAGACTCGCCGATACCTCAGTTCCCTCGGAACCGGTCTCCTAATATCCCCTTTACCGTCGCTATCCTATTTCCATCTAACCATGACGATCTGCTTTCCAGGAACTCCGGGAACCGAAAGCTTTCAACCCTCCTCCTTCCTGCAGTTCCATGAAGTTCTGCTAGCTTACGCTTTCGTCGTCCGAATATTCGTCGCCCCACGTATGTATCCTCGTCGTTCTCACTAATCTTCTTCGCAGTTTCCGGTCGCGGTACCTGGTTCTGGCTTCCGTACTTGTTTCGTCTCCTCTACGCGGAACGGTGGATTTCGTGTGGTGGTATCTCTTTGCTTATTCCAGTCATTGTGTTCCATGACCGGATCGACGCTATTCACGTCGATTCGAGTCATTTTCATTATATTCAATAAGGACTTTGAGTCCCGGCTCTCGTCGAGTCAACTCGAGTTCTTCCTTACTCCCGTTGACTCGACTCGCAGCCGACATCCTTTTTATATTGGTTACCTTTTATATCTTACTTACAAAAATACCTATAAAAACCCTTGGTACTCGCATGTAATCCCCAGATCGGTTATTCTAGCTATTTGACCACTGTTTCCTCTAACTTTGTCTGAACCTCTCTTCTCTCTCTTGTCTGACCAAGTCTCATACTAAGGATAGTTCAAGTCCTTCCAAAGTCCCGATTCTCGACGTAAGACATTCTGCTTAGCAGATCTTGTACCGTTTTTCAGGACGACTAACTCGTAGCCGTCGAACTCAGGTGTATTCGAAGGTTAGAGTGTACGGTCACCTAACAGAGGAGGAGACTATAGACGCCTTCTTCAAGACCCTGAGAGACCTCCGAAAGGAGGCTATTGATATGGGGAATGAAGTACCCGATACCGTCTTCCGAGAGATTATTCTGGCGGCGTTCCCAACAGTCGCGTTCGATACCATTATGCAGAATATAAACGCCAACCTGACGATATTCTCAACGTCGAGTTCCGTTATTCAGCAGGTGGCGTTCCAGTACTCCAGGTCTACGAACCGTCCAGATGCTGCTATCCCCGGCGATAGACTTCCCCAAGCGAACTCTGTCTCTGTGCTTGCCTCTCGTATCGAGTCCCTCGAGAAGCACATCTCATCGTCCGCAAACGCCGTTCGTTCTCCCGAAAAGAAGTGTCGGAACTGTCAGAGATCAGGACATATCGCCGAGGACTGCTTCCGAAAAGGAGGGGGTAAGGAGGGTCAGTATCCTTCTTGGTGGAAAGGAAAGAGAGATACGAACACGACATCATCGTCATCACATGCGGCAAACACAGCATCTCTACCTGAAGTCGGGGAACTCACTCAGCACTATGGGTTGACCGCTTCGTACCCAGGGGAGAGTCCTGGGGATGTGTTCGCCGACACAGGTGCTTCGGATCACTTCTTTAGGGATAGGGGTGATTTCGTATCGTATACTCCTTGTGACCGACAAGCCAAGTCGTCAGAGGCGACGACGCCCCTTCGTATCGTCGGATTCGGAACTGTGAGGAAAGTGTTCGAAGGTTCGAATGGGACAGTAACTCTCACCTTTGAAAACGCATTCCACACCCCTGATGTGTCCTATAACCTCGTCTCGATCTCGAGAATGGATAAACTCGGATACCAGGTACTCTTCGGGAATGGAGTCGCAAAGTTCTTCAGTCCAGGTGGGGTACACTTCCTGACGGGCCATGGCTCCAACGGCCTGTATCGTCTGACCGAAAAGGCAGCTCCTCCTAACGGACTAGTCGCCCGATCCCGTTCCCTGAATCACCCCGCAGACATGAAGACCTGGCATCGCAGGCTAGGCCACATCGGGATGTCACGATTGCGAATGATGGTCCAGAAAAATCTGGTCGATGGGCTAGAGATTGTTGGGCCGGTGGACGAAGATCTAGAGAAATGCGATAGTTGCCATCTGGGGAAGGCTAAGAGACGACCATTTGACGCAGTCACAACACGCGAGACCCGCTTACTCGAGAGGGTTCACGTTGACCTTACGGGACCCATGCGGGTTCGAGCGATGGGGGGATATTACTACTCCATGCCTATCGTTGATGGTCATTCGGCGATGGGTAAGGATTTCTACCTGGCTAATAAGGAATCGAACACGACCCTTGCAGCGATGAAGTCCTACAAGGCCAGAGCAGAGAATGAGACGGGGGAGAAAATGCTGTACATCCGCATAGATGGGGGAAAGGAGTTCGGGAGCGCACTGTGGCGCCAGTGGGCAGACGAAAATGGGATTATCCTAGAGATCGTACCACCTTACTCGTCAGCAGCGAACGGTGTAGCAGAACGAAAACACGGCATCACCTTTGAACGTGTTCGAACAATTCTCCACGACTCAGGATTGCCTCTCTTCCTCTGGGCCTACGCATGTGCCTACATCGTGTATACTGATAACTTGGTCCCGGCTGCCCGCATTGAGTTTCGGATTCCTGCAGAAGTATGGCACAAGCGGAGGATGGACGTTGCACACCTTCGACCCTTTGGATCGTTGGCATGGGGAACAGCTGTGAATGACAAGTCGCCAGGGAAGTTGGATCTTCGTGGATTTAGAGGTCGTCTGGTTGGCTATGGATCTGGTCGAGGCACCTACTTGCTGTATACATCGTCGGGCACGGTGGTTCCTAGTAGGGATGCTGATTTCGAAGAACGTATCATGCCTTTGCTGCCTCCGGCTGGAGAAGAGGGGAGAATAGAGGAGGTCGACGGTTCTTTCTTCCCAGCCGATGCCAGCAACGATGTCGAGAAGTCAGACTCAGCCGATGCCGAGAAACCGAAAGAGACGACAGCTGACCAGACTGCCGATCACGAGATAGCCGAATTCGAAGTCGATGCCGAAATCAAACCTCCCCAGAGTCAACAACCCCCACTTCGACGCTCGACCAGGCAGAAAACCCCATCCTCGAAAGCTATACAGACCAACGAATTTCTCTCCAGGGAGGAAGAAGCTAGGAAATCCGGAGCGGAATGGGCTAAGTCTCGAGTACCAAGAGCAAACTTCGTATCTTTCGCCATGCTGACAACCTTTCTCCCGGACGAAGTGGGTCCTGAATTCAACCTCGCGCTTGCCGCCGTAGGCCTACCGATTGTACCCAAATCATACGGAAAGGCGATGGAAGATCCTGATCGTTGGTCACCAGCCATAGAAAAAGAGAAGTTGAGGATGGAGGAATTTGGCGTGTTTGGTCCCCTACAGGATCCACCACAAGGAGCTACGATCTTAAACCCTTTGTGGGTCTTTGCTCATAAGGTAGATGGTATGGGACGCATTGTCGACGAAAAAGCCAGACTCGTTGTAAACGGAGGGAAACAGACCGAGGGAGTTGACTACTTCGAAACCTTTGCGGCGGTCCTTTGATTCGAATCCCTCCGAATCCTCATTGCGGTATGGGTCACCCTTGGCTACAATATATGGCAAATAGATTTCGCATCAGCATACCTCAACGCAGACCTCAAAGAGGAGATTTTCGTACGACCACCCGAAGGTTTTGAAGGGAGAGGTTCAGGCAAGGTGATGAGGCTCAAAAAGTCACTTTACGGGACTATGCAGGCTGGGAGAAATTGGTGGAAAACCCTCGATCAGGCCTACGTCGATCTCGGGTATACTCGATCCCAAGCAGACCAGTGTGTGAGGAGCAGAGCCTCGTCTTCAGGGGAGACCATCACGGGGACTTACACGGATGATACGCTGGGTGGATCGTCCTCGGCAGAGGAGATGATGAGGGCGAAGCAAGAGTTGGGCGAGAAGTTCAGAGCGAAGGATACCGACAGCGTTCAGTTTGCGTTGGGGATGCGTCTGGTCCATAATCGAGATGAAGGAAGCGCTACCTTGTCGATGCCAGCGTACTGGGACCAAGTGTTCGCAAGGCATGGACTCCAGGACCTTAAGCCGAAGTCAACGCCTCTACCCAATGGGATCGTACTCACTCTAGACCAGAGCCCCAAGACGGAAGAGGACAAGATCTTCATGCGCGACAAACCCTACTCAGAACTTCTCGGTGCGCTTCAGTTTGGCCAAGGGTCGTGTAGACCCGATATAGCGTACGCCACGAACATGCTATCTAGGTTCCTTCAGAACCCCGGTCGCGCTCACTGGAATGCTCTCATCCATTTATGCCGATACATCATAGGCACAAAGGACCACGGAATCACCTACCGGCGTCAGGAGAATGGACTAGACCCCAAGACCTATTGCGATGCGGATTATGCTACCTGTGTGGATACTCGACGTTCGACTACTGGAGTCGTTACCTTCCTGGCTGGAGGGCCGGTGTTCTGGATGGCAAAACGTCAGGATGTGGTTGCGCTGTCTACCACCGAAGCTGAGTATATAGCCTATGGGAAGGGAGCGCAGCAAGCACGATGGGTACACAACTTCCTGGCTGAGATCGGTCACCCTCCTCCTCTTCCTTCGAATCTTTACGCTGATAATCGTGGTGCGATCGCGATCTCCGAGAATCCCAAATTTCACCAGAGGGTCAAGCATATAGATATCCGGTTCCATTACCTTAGGGATCTCGTTGAGAGGGGAGAGATCAAAATCCATTATGTCGAGTCGGAGAACAACGCCGCAGATATCCTCACGAAAGCCCTCGGTACCACTCTTCATCGTCGTCAGGTTGGGCTGTTAGGACTTAGCCCCTCCAATCGGGACTAGGGGAGTGTCGAGCGTAGGGAGGTACCGTGAAGAGCCCCGATCGGAGGGTAAGGCGGTGTCCCCTCCATATGGACATGGACGCAGATAGTTTTTCCTTTACTATGAAAATTTCTTTCGTTTTAGATATACTTCCGCCCGGCGGGCGTTCTCGTTTCATCGTTACCTTTCCTTATTTATAGGTACCTTCGTCTGACTCCTTCCCTCAGTCGTTTGCACTCGTCCGTGCTCGTCTGAGGGTGAGTCGTCTTACTGTACTCTTTATACTCGACTATACTGACCATATTCATATATATCTAGAATACACGCTTACAGTAGTTCTACAGGTAGCTACCAATCTGAGTCGTTTGCACTCGTCCGTGCTCGTCTGAGGAATACACGCTTACAGTAGTTCTACAAGGATATTGGAAAAAACCTAGGCAGCTCAGAGTATCCAAGCTCTCTAGAGTATCTGAAGAGCTCAGGTTATTCCCAAAAACCTGGAGCATTTTGGGGATCTCTGAGTTACCTTTGAATAACTCAGAAACAATTCTAAAGAATTTCAAGGAAACCAAATTTTGAGCCCTTTTCCCAAAGAGTTCTGAGAGTCTAGATACTTTAAACTATTTGAAAGACTTTAGACTTTTGGGGGAATCTCTGGTGTCTTTGAAAGACCTCTGGTCAGGGGTATTTTTCCTGATGTTTTAATTTTACTTTGACAGATTTCCCACGCCAAATGGGCTATAGGACGATTCCTTCATTTCATTCCGGACTCGTAATTTTGTACATTCTTCTGAGGTTTTGCTATGACCGACTCTTTTCTCTGCACTCTGAAGCCATTCGTACATTGCGAGGGCAAAGCCGTGTAAGGCTACAGTAGAATTTGATGACTGATGGTTTTTGGAACGCCTCAGCCATGAGAGCGGCATTCGGCCACTGGGGTTCACTTCGTCCAAATTAGGGCTCCTGAGAATTTTAGCTCAGCAAAATGATACGGAAGTCCATATCAGCGCTTAGCTGTAACGGATGCCCCTTGGGGCGCCTGAACCCAACTCCAGCTTAACCTAGCTTCCAGCAAACCTCAACCTGCCTTACTACTCGATCATAACGGATTGCCAGGCATTGTCTTCCTGATTTCTTCACGCGAAGCTTTTGAAACGGACTTCACACTAGGGGCGGAGCTCAATTTTATGAGTCGGGAAATTTTGAGTAAAAAATATTATATAATGGCGGGAAATTATTCCCAATGACCTTCCCAAAATAGTACACATTACCTGCAAGAGATAGATTCTTTCCCTTCAATGAAAAGTGCCATTTTACAGCTTGAATATTATCTGATTTCTCATCCATTTTTGGTAGTCTTTCACATTATACAAAGCCATTCTTTCCCATTATACAAAAATAATCTTTTTCATCATACATGAATGGTCTTTCACTGTAGATAATGATAATCTTTCGCCCAAAAAGTTTCCTATCTATCCCGCCCGTAATTCATCTGATTTTATGAGGAGAAAGTAAATGCCCGCTTTTTTTAGGTGCTGGTATATGTAAGCAGCTCCAGCGCTTGACTGGTCATAATGAGTTGGGTCATTATCTCCCACAAGTGAAGGGTAAAGAAGAACAAGGGCAAGTCTCAAGTGTCAAAGAGCAACAACTGAGCAAGATCATAGATGTACGATGATCCAGGTGAAGTATTTGACGGGTTAAGCTGACAGTATGTTGTGCTCAATTAGGTGCTGGAGCTGCTTACATATACCAGCGCCTAAAAAAGCGGGCATTTACTTTCTCCTCGTAAAACCAGATGAATTACGGGCGGGATAAATAGGAAACTTTTTGGGCAAAAGATTATCATTATCTACAGTGAAAGACCATTCATGTATAATGAAAAAGATTATTTTTGTATAATGGGAAAGAATGGCTTTGTATAATGTGAAAGACTACCAAAAATGGATGAAAAATCAGATAATATTCAAGCCGTAAAACGGCACTTTTCATTGAAGGGAAAGAATCTATATCTTGCAGGTAATGTGTACTATTTTGGGAAGGTCATTGGGAATAATTTCCCGCCGTTATATAATATTTTTATTCAAAATTTCCCGACTCGTAAAATTAAGCTCCGCCCCTAGTGTCAGCCGAGAATATGTGTGTCCAAAACTGCTCCCCTTTCGGAGTTTGACCAGGTTCGATCTCTTTTGCGGTTGAATTGGCGCAGACTCTGCTGATCAGGACTCATCCGGTGTACTAAGTAGATGTGCAGCCTGATGGTTATTCTAAATCGCACCATGCAGAGCAAGTCTTGGCCACCTCGTTTCCAGTGTCACCGATCTGAAGTTATGCTCTCTATTCTCGAAGATGACGATGTAGGTGTTGAAAAACATTATTTCTTGAAAAGCATTTCTTGGTCAAAGTCGATGTTGATGACAGCTCTGCAACTGGATTCCATCAGAATCCCCTAGCAATCTCACGGCAACCCCTCCTCGATGGTCTGTGGTGAGTCCCAGTCGATGGAGAGGAAGGTTTGAATCGAATTCAAAGGCTGACCTGCTCTGATCCTCTTGGAACAGGTACTGAAACAGAGGGTTTGCAAATTGCGAGTAACAAGGTTTGCAGGAAATATTGCTCTTTGAACGGTTCATACAGTTCTGAGCTACAGATTTTGCAAATGATATGGTCCAATGTAGATCGCGATACAACTATGTACATGTTCGCGACTCGACTGTTTCGTCTCAGTTTCGTCTTGACCTGCAGCAATAGTTTCTCCTTTTGACTGCAGAAACAATATTCATCAGCGTTCATGTTGAAGATTGGACTGGGGAACTCAGGACATACTCGATCGACTTCACTCGCACACCTAATCAGACATACTAACATTCTTCAGCCGGTCCAGGAGGGCAGCTTCTTCTTCATCCTTGCCATCTGCATGTACCTCCTCGTGAACCTCAGTGTTTGCGTTCGATGACTGATACCCAATACTTCGACCAATATCCAACGCTGAAATCGTCCCATTCACCACTCCCGTCAGCACACTCCTCCACCCATCAAAATGCTTATACCCAGGAATCAACGGATCCTTCAAATCGATCTTCAACGATTTCATATAGTTCGCACCCCTGGGATCCAACGGGTTCTCAATAAACTGAAAAGCAACGATCGCTCGGCCTGCTCCTCCAATTGCACGGATCACTCGCGATTCCACGCGGTCTGTTGACGTAGCGAGCAAACTGGTGATCATATCGCCATCGAGTGGGATGACTTGGCAGGAGAGAATGTAAAAGGGGGAAGGGATGGGACCGCGGGATGCTGGGATTCGATCAGAGTAGGTTAAGATGAGCTTGAGGACGTTGTAGAGGATATCGTCGGTTGTGTGGATCCGGAGAGCTTCTGTGGCGGCCCAGGTGAAAATGGCTTTGTATTGCTGTCGAAGGAGGGCAACTCATGAGACGGAATTGAGCTGATGGGACACGATGAATACTTGCCTCCATCCATCCTCTGTAATCATTCGCGTATTGAAAGTCTTTACATCCTCTCATTTTATGCCCTTTCCAATCTGCCTTTTGACATTCTTTACTCTGTGAAGAGTTGACGCGAAAGATATCAGTTCCAGGGTAATTGCAGGATGAAAAACTGGAAAGAACATTATGTTTGACTCACGCAGTACCTCACATGTTTACATCTCGCGCACACCTTCATCTTCTTGCCTGCATATCCCATCGATCGTTTTGGGCATGCTGAATATTGACAAGTCTTTTCCGGATTTCTTTCTGCAATGGCAATGCCTGAGATGGGGTCATATCGATATAAGGAGTGGTTTGGCATGGTGGAGGAAGTGGATGGAAGAGAGATTTTGATACACGCGACCTACATATATTCAACTTTCTCTCCATACTTAGCTATGTACATGATAGCGCTAAGCGAAACCCTACTTAACGGTGCATGATAACCACAGCGCTTATACTAGCGCTCAAGCTAAACTCAAGCTCAGCGTCGAAGTTCGAGGTTAGGTTTATTTCTGTAGTGAGTCCAAGTCGATGTAGAGGAACGGAATAGGCGAAAGACGATCACAGAGGATTTGCAAACTGCGAGTAAAAAGGGCTGCAAATCGGTGATAGGAATATTGCTCTTCGAACGGTCCATACAGTTAGCTTCAGATTTCTGCAAATGATATGGTTCAAATTAGATCGCGATACAACTATATACACGCTCGCGACTCGACTGTTTCGTCTTGGTTTCGTCTTGACTTGCAGCAATACTTTCTCCTCTGACTAAAGAAACAACATTCATCAGCGTTCACCTTGAAGATTGGACTGGGAAACAAGAACATACATACTCAATCGACTTTACTCAAGTCTCACACACCTAATCAGACATACTAACATCCTTCAGTCAGTCCAAGAGGGCAGCTTCTTCTTCAGGCTTGCCATCTGCATGTGCCTCCTCGTGTACCTCCTCAACGTTTGCGTTCGATGACTGATACCCAATATTTTGACCAAAATCCAAAGCTGAAATCGTACCATTCACCACTCCCGCTAGCACACTCTTCCACCCGTTGAAATGCCTATACCCAGGAACCAGTGGATCCGTAAGATCAATCTTCAGAGGTTTCATGATACTCGTAGACTTCGGATCGAGAGGGTCGTCAACAAAATAAATAGCCAAGATTGCTCGGCCTGCTCCTCCGTTTGCGCGGATCGCTCGTGATTCTGCACGTTCTTCTGGAGTGGCGAGCATGGCGGTGATCTGATCGCCATCGAGTGGTATGACTTTGCTGGAAAGAATGTAAAAGGGAGATGGAATGGGACCGAGGGGTGCTGGAATTTGGTCGGCGTATGTTACGATGATTCGGAGGACCTTGTGGAGGATGTCGTCGGTTGTGTGGATCTGGAGAGCTTCGGTGGCTGCCCAGGTGAAGACAGTTTTGTATTGCTGTAGAAGGAGGGCAACCCATTAGGCGCAAAATATCCATTGGTCTGTTGGGACGCGCGAATACTCACCTCCATCCATCCTGTATAATCGTTGCAGTATTGAAAGTCTCTACATCCTCTCAATTTATGCCCTGCCCAATCTGCCTTTTGACATTCTTTGCTCTGTAAGAGTTGGCGCAAAAGGTCCCAGTCAGTACTCAATATTCATTATCAATACTCCTAGTACTCAGTACTCAGTACTCAGCGCCAGCTTCTGGGTGATTCAAATTGCAGGACAGAAAACTATAAAAAATTTTATGCTTGACTCACACAGTACCTCACATGTTTACACCTCGCGCACACTTTCATCTTCTGGCCTGCATATCCCGTATCTCGCCTTGGACAAGCTGAATATTGACAGATCTTCACTGGATTCTTTCCTCCAATGGCAATCTTCAAGGTAGGATCATATCGAAATAAGGAGGGGTTTGGCGTGGGGGAATAGAGGGTGGGACGGAGTAGAGACTCTGATAATACACGAATCGGAGCTGTATTCGTCTTCTCCATGAGTCAGAGCTTAGTAGTCTCGCGAGCCAGAATTCTCGAGAGAGAAGATGAAGAGGAGTCGTTCTCTCTGGGAGAGCTTAGCCAGGAATTTCGTATGCTGACAATTATCAAATACCGGCGCCTATTGAGTTGCACTCAGTCTTTGCTGAACGCTGGATGGGCATTGTTCAACATTTATATATGAGTGTCGATCCTTCTACGCGTAAGAGCTGTCCTACCAGAGCTGTCCTACCAGAGCTGCTGGTTCTCTGGGATCCTCCGTTTAAAGGCAAGCAAGTAATACTTACTACCAAGCTGGGGACTCCAATTTCTCGCGAGGATTCTAATTGTTGTGAAGACTGTGAAGTGTTGAGTATCATAGTGGATAAGTAACTATATGTTGAATTATCAATGACACAAGTAAGGGACGTTCCATATGGAGTCCTCAGTCTTGTGAAAAGTGACAAACCACACTCAGTCCTTTGTACTTATAATGCCTTGAAGGCAGTTCCTACATTTGAGCACGGTGCATCATTTTCGGAATGAGTACGTATGGACTACCATATCTGAAGGCATCTAGTGGTTGCGCACAATCATGGACGTCACGTTCGAGTTCCTGTATTGAAATACTATGGACTGTCCCAAGGTAATCGAAGAGTTCCACCGACCTCCCGGTTGCCATTGAGTACATGAAGCCAACCTCGGAGTGACCAAGGGTTGTCCTGTTCATAGCTCTGTTCATCGATATGGATTGAGTCCAGAGTTCTGACTTGCTTCGCCAAACAGGACGTCAGGAGCAATAGCTGATGTTCCGCATGATCTTTTGGTACATCAAGGCCATTTGTAGAAGAATCGATCTGAGCTAATGGCATATCAGATTCTAAGTTGATCTGCCTGAAGACATTTTTGAGGCAGAGAACTCTGAGAGACGGGAAGCGCGCAAGTACGGAAGCAAAGTCGTTCTGAATCGAAGGAATTAGCATGAACGAGGTAGACATGGATAGGATGACGCACAATGCTATGCATTGTATCAAGCAGAATGAGATCAAGAGTAAGGGTCTTGAGTTTCGGAAATGAGGACGCAGTAAGCATGAGTATTTCAAGCAGAGAAGTACACAACAGCTTGGGCTTCAAGACGAGTCCCATGACGTGCCACTCTTGTGAGGCATGAGCTAAAGCTCTACAAAGACCGAATCGTCTGATGGTGATGAATTTTTCAAGATCTTGTTTTCTAGATTCCTCGAGGAAGGAAGATAAGAAAGGAGTTGTCTGACGAGCAGAACGATCATGGGTATAATGGAGGAACCAGAACTCATTGAGGGTTGGATGCATTGACGAAAGCGCAGACAGCCAGGAAGATGAGATGAGTTCAAGGTCGGTGACCATACTAGTATGCACTTGGATTTTCTCCAGTCCGTTGAGAATCTTGAAATCAGACTGGACGACGCCGAATGGGGTCAAAATAGGAAGTTCAAGGCATGCTAGCCTCATGCCCTGGTTCAAGTACATTTGAAAATGAGGAGTGAAGGCGTGACGTGCGGTTTGGTAGTCAAAAATCACTTTCGACAAATCATCATTGCGCATGGACTCGTGAGGTAGATTGTTGACCAGGACCGATGTGACCGTGGGGTGCGCAAGTATTGTCCTAAGTAGATCAGGACTAGTAGCGCCATTGCGCAGCTCGACAAAGAAGAGGTGCTCGAGTTGAGGCAATGTCTGGGATAGAATCCGATCCCCCGTTCCAGAACGAGAGAAACAATCTATGACCAAAACTCTAGTGAACATCAGTCAAGGGATGTGCCGCCTTGAACGAATTTGCGAAACCTTACTTGGTGAATCTTGAAAAGAGTGCGAGACAATCCCTGAAATTCATTGCATCTCTATCATGCTTTACTTTGATATTTGCAAAGAGAAAAGGCAGACAAGCTTGACGTAGCCGCCAATCGACTACAGAAAGCACAAGGAGTTCAGGCGAAGCACGCTTGAACAAGGATCTGGAAGACGAGTGGCCCGGGAGTGTGAGGCTGCCAGGAGTATATGCAATATACTCGATGATAGAGTGAAGTAGCTCGTTAGGCAGTGTCGAGTATAGTTGTATCATGATTTCGCGCGACCTGATGGACTGATCGTCAAGTAGGGAGGCTGAGGGTAGATGGTGGTGGTCTGAAACAAAGAATGTTCGGGTGGCTATGCCGACAATAAGTATCGGCGCTTACTATCAACCCTCGAGTTGTGCTGGTCACTGAATGGGCATTCATGTTGATTTCTGTGCATGCGCAGAGGATAAGAGTTGCCTTACCAGAACTGTTGGTGCTGTACATATATTTTTTGGTATTCTTCATCGAAACGGAAGCAAGAATACGAATGCTTACGAACCACTCAGGCGCGAAGTGATCTTGCTTGTTGTAGAACATCGTACTCAAACACTATTCATGTTGAGCTTCTTCCTAACCGCAATTAGGTCATACAAAGAAATTGTCTGCTCTCCCTAACCTAAGTGCATTTGTAGACCCTGAAGCATTCATGATAATTTATTGCTGGACATCGGACGGCATCGCAGCTTTATTACGCAACCAATCTAGAGAGGCAGGAAAAAAAATAAACGTCTCGTTTCTGGAGAGGAAGCAGATCAACCCAGCCCACCAATCGTCACGTCCTCAAATTTGTGTTGAAGCTGTTGAGCACGTACAAGGGAGACAGCACGAGCCGGGGAGTCTGGTGATGAGAGTGAAAACGACGATCCGGGGGTGAACGGGGTTACTGCTCCTGCATCTGTGTAAGGCCGCCATGATGAAGAAGGTGATTGAGCGAGGTAAGGCTATAGCATGGGATGGGTGCTGTGAGGAGTGAGGTCGAAGTCAAATCAGACAACGTACGATCAAAGCAGCATTATCAGGAGAGCCTATTTTCTCGCCGTCAATCTGGAAGCAAAGAGTGAAAGAACTCGATTAGCCTCCAAGCTCTTGATTTACGCTCGAGGCGAAAGCCAAAATATTGCGTACGACGAACGCGACGACATCCGAGAAGCCTTCCTTCACTTTACTCACAATCTTCTCTCCAACAGGAGCTAAGGCCGTATCATCTAGTCTTTCACAAGCTTGATAGTACCCTACGAGTTGAAGTTCCAGACTTTCAGCGTGTCTCCCAGCCTTCCTAGGATGAGTTAATATGAGATATTCGTCTCTTTCTCTTGGTTTCAAAGAAGGTTCTGAAAGGAGAATCAATGCTTGCAAGGTCCAATCCGATTTCCATCATTGGGCTGAGACTGGTCCAGTGGTGTAATAGCGGCACCGTGTCGATAATTTCGACTGTTCCAAATACTTTTTTACCTAGGAGGACGCCGTTTACTTGTAGATGAGGGTGTTTAGCGGCGTGAAAGAAATTTTTGAGGTACGCTTGTTGTCCAAGTGAAATGACGGTGAAGAACGAAGAGGTGGGCGCTTATTCTATAGTACGAGCGCTTGGAAATGACCTCGAGTTTTCTTTAAACTTCAACTCTGCTGACACTCATCTGCACGCCAGACGAGCAACGCAAGCCCAGGAGCGCCCAGCTTACGACTTATAGAGCTCTCTTATTTGAGCTCTTCCAGAAATGGGGCAGCAAGCCTCTTACATCAGAGGTTCGACGCAAACCCGCAGATCAAGTTTTCCAGCCTTCATGATTATACTCTCATTGAGAACATCGACTGGAAAAAAAGATCTCATTGGAAGAATTCCATACATCAATATTATGGGGTCTACCTGCTCTGATCCTCTTGAAACAGGCGAAAGACGATCACAGAGGGTTTGCAATTTGCGAGAAAAACGGTCTGCAGAGCCTAGAGGTGATAGGAATATTGCTCTTCGAACGGTTCATACCAGATTTCTGCAAAAGATATGATTCCATGTAGATCGCGATACAACTATATACACACTCGCGACTCGACTGTTTCGTCTTGGTTTTTGTCTTGACCTGCAGCAATACTAAGTTCTCCTTTTGACTGAAGAAACAATATTCATCAGCGTTCATCGTGAAGATTGGACTGTGAAACAAGGACATACTCGATTGACTTCACTCGCACACCTAATCAGACATACTAACATCCTTCAGTCAGTCGAGGAGGGCAGCTCGTTCTTCAGCCTTGCCATCTGCATGTACCTCCTCGTGTACCTCCTCAGCGTTTGCGTTCGATGACTGATACCCAAAATTCTGATCAAAATCCAAAGCTGAGATCGTACCATTCACCACTCCCGCTAGCACACTCTTCCACCCATCAAAATGCCTATACCCAGGAACCAGTGGATCCGTAAGATCAATCTTCAGAGGCCTCAGATAGCTCCAAGACTTCGTGTCAAAAGGGTCGTCAATAAAATAAAAAGCCAAGATTGCCCGGCCTGCTCCTCCGTTTTCGCGAATCGCTTGTGATTCTGCACGCTCTTCTGGAGTGGCGAGCCTGGTGGTAATAGGATTGTGATCGAGTGAGACGACGTGGCTGTTGAGGATGTAAAAGGGAGATGGAATGGGACCGACGGCTGGTGGGATTCGATCGGCGTAGGTTACGAGGATTCGGACGATCTTGTGAAGGATGTCGTCGGTGGTGTGGATCTGGAGAGCTTCTGTGGCGGCCCAAGTAAAGACAGTTTTGTATTGCTGTGGAACCCGTTAGGCGCAAGATATTCATTGAGCTGTTGGACGCGCTGAATACTCACCTCCATCCATCCCGCATAATCGTTGCAGTATTGAAAGTCTTTACATCCTCTCAATTTATGCCATGCCCAATCTTGCTTTTGACATTCTTTACTCTGTAAGATTTGGCGCAAAAAAAGTTATGCATGGTCCCGGTTAGTACGTAGTACTCACTTTCGGGGCGATTGCAGGACGAAGAACAGGGAAAAAAACTCATGTTTGACTCACGCAGTACCTCACATGTTTACACCTCGCGCACACTTTCATCTTCCTGCCTGCATATCCCGTTTCTCGCCTTGGGCATGCTGGATATTGACAAATCTTTTCCGGATTCTTTTCCTCAATGGCAATGTTCAAGGTAGGGTCATATCGAAATAAGGAGGGGTTTGGCGTGGTAGAGTAGAGAGGGATTGGGGAGCGAGGTGAGGCCTGGTGAGACTCTGATAAACGAATGATTTTGAAGTTATCTGTCTTCTCCATGAGTCAGAGCAGGTCAGAGTTTTGCTCAGAGCTTGGCAGGCTGCCAGCTTTTAGCGAAACCCAGCTCCCACGGCGCTAAAACTAGCGCTCAAGTCAAACGGTTCGTAGAAATCGTAAGCGCCAACCTTACGATTTCTCAACGTCAACTTCTACTTGACCTTGAACTCTAGAGTCTATGCTGGGCAACTCACGCAAGAAACTTCACAAACGGTGAATTTAACGAGACCGTGAATGCTCAGAACTGACTGAAATGGACTCGAGGCACCCCTTCGAAATCGAGTGACTGGCCTGTTCAATCTCGTTCGTGATTGTATTGGCATAGAATGCAGGCCTCACCCGGTGTAGGTTGTAGAAGTATAATCTGGCGGTTATTCTTATCGCACCATGCAGAGCAAGTCTTGGCCGCATCCTTTCATCAGGAATATCCACATGACTGCCGCCCCGGAATAGGGAATATCCTGCTTTCTGTGCTCGAAGATGAAAATGTGGGTCTCCACAAGCATGATTCCTTGTTCATAGTCGATGACAGCTCTGCAATTGGATTTCGCCAGTAGTTTCGCGGCGACCGCCTTCTCGATTGGTAGTCTACTGACCATTTGGCCGTTTCACATTCGAAGTTCTCTGTCACTGGACCCGAGGTGAGGATGTTCTTGGAGTTTCTCACCACAGTAAGCTTGAACCTCAATCCTATTCTACATCACAGGAGCTTGGTGGTGTATATCTTTTCTCTATAAGAAATCGGGTCTATCACCTTTAAACATCCAATGGCTTGCCCATTTTTTGTTTAAACATGTTTAAACAAGAGAATTTTTTAAACATAGGAAGTGTTTTTTGCTAACTGGCTCAGATTCATCTCCATGGAGGATGTTCTGTTTAAATGAAGGTGATTTAAACAAACCATATATTTAAACAACTGGTGTACTTAAACAAAATCTGTACTTACATGAAAAGGACAATTAAACATAACATGATATGTTTAAACAAAATGTATTTAACTAAAGTGAGCACCAAAAAAACCACGATTCTAGCCCAGTTGATTCTCTTCACCCCTTGAAGCTTGAAGTCCTGCATACTT
Organism: Lentinula raphanica; assembly: GCA_027919835.1. Classification (NCBI taxonomy): domain Eukaryota; kingdom Fungi; phylum Basidiomycota; class Agaricomycetes; order Agaricales; family Omphalotaceae; genus Lentinula; species Lentinula raphanica. The sequence goes on from JANVFP010000044.1 coordinate 72,831, forward strand.
GCGGTAGTGGCACTGTGGTGGCGTGACCCGATAGTTGGCCTAAATTGACGTTGTGATAACTCTGTAATATTGCTTTGAGTGAAAAATTCAAACTTGAGGTCTTGAACAAATTCTCACCTTGACCCCTTGTACCATGGCCAACCAATAATCCTTTCTCATATCAGACCCTATGCTTGTATGGAATGATGACAGAACAAATGAAATAAATGGACTACTTACTGCAGGCAGGGTGCAACGAGGAAGGAAGGAAGGAGGGAAGGATGAAAGAGCGAAAGGAAGAAAAATTACATTCCCACAGTCTCGGGCGCTGACATGTTTCCCACAGAAAACGTCATGTGGACTTCCATTTTCGGTCATTTTCGGTGGGAACCTCAGCCTCAGGTTGAACGGAATTCGTGGGAAATTCTATCTTTCTTTCTTTCGCTCCTCCAACATTGCCGTCGTCGCCACTTTTGCTGCTGTACTGCTCATCACCGGTCACTGCTCACCACTCCGGATTCAAGTAACCTGTTGTGCTGGTCACCCTGTTCAAGTTCTTCCACTTATCAGGTCTGGTATTGCTGCTCATACATGAGGTGAATGCCCGCAGTTTTGAATGATGTTTAGCAATGACTCACTCATTTCCAGCAGCCATGTTCTCTTGCTCCTAATACTCAAACAGATATTAGACTCCTCCAGAATTTGGATAGGTTAGATGGTATGCTTGTAAGTTGTTCAAGAATGACATTTTTTTGGACTTCGGGCTCTGATGTTTAAACAGGCATGGATCAAATAAGGTGACCTTTGATTAAACAGAATCTGATGTTTAAACATCCCCAATGATTTTGATGTAAGTTGTTTAACTTGCTTTTGTTTAACTGACTTCTGGCATTGTTTAAACAGAGTCTGATGTTTAAATATCCCCAATGATTCAGATGTAAGTTGTTTAATTTGATTCTGTTTAACTAATCTCTGACATTGTTTAAACAGCTCTTCAAACAGATTCCGATGTTTAAGCAATGTAAGTTGATTAAATAGACCATGTTTAAACAACTTCTGACATCATTTAAACAGCTCTGAGATCATGGAAAACACCTAGGCGGTACTTGTAGGTAGTTGTTTAAACAGTAGTGTATGATGTGAAATGAGAATGTTTAAACATGTTTAAACAAAAAACGGGCAAGCCATGAGTTGTTTAAAGTGAACTCGTCAGGCTACAGTCTCTATTTCATCTACCGCCTCGTTTCCATCCAATGAAGTGAAGAACGCCGCATCACCTTCCGACTTAGGCTCAGACGTATTAGAAACGATAAATTCAACCGACGCGGGCACTAGCATAGTTGATTACATTGGCTGTGGTACGCTGAAAATTCCACAAAGACAAAATCAAGAGGGCGCTCTGTATCCTAATCGACAAGCATTTGGATCTCAGCGTTCTCCCGAGACCCGAGGGTTGAAAGTGAGAATGAAGATGTGTGTGTGTGTGCTATGTGGCACGGATGCGCTCCGGGCCAGAACGTCGTTTCCTCCTGCGCCTTCTAGTATGGGCAGTCCAGGTTATTCCTATCCCAGATTTTCTGCTTTTAAAAGTTGGTTACAACTTGTAGGTTCACTCCCGGGCCATCTACACACGTTCAAGGCTGTAATCCTCCCATCCTATAGATCTAGAGCGTATAGAACCCCACTTTCAACAATCATCTTGGGTAGCTCTATCCATCCTCAACTCGGGCCAGCAAGAATTTCAGCCCACGCACAAACGTCCGACCAAGCCCACTTCCCCGCGTATGCTCATCCTCAACCATTCGTTCGTCGTGAACCTCTCGATTCTCACTCTCGGCGCTCCAGTAATCGGTTTGATTACAACGATGATGAGGTTCGAGACAGTCCCTGAAGGCTTGACAGCTGAGACGGAATACTACAACGTCGTGAAGGTACGACTTTGCGTTCTTCTTCTTCAACTTGGTCATTGACCATGTCATCCTACTTCCCAGGGCTTTCCCTCTCTTCCCTCCTCTCGTGCGTCTTCAACCGACCGCGTCCCACTGTAAGCTGTTCTACTAGGCAGTCTCTTCGCATCCTGCGATCATGATTCTTCAGTTCCTAGACAATCAGGAGTTCCGGTTACAGACAGGCTCCACATGGTTCACATTCGATCTTCGCGATGGTCTATAGTTACCCCCGTTCCACTCCAGAGCGAACAAGGTTTCCTGACTCTCAACGTTTCCTCCAATGATCGAAGCCCAGCTTCCGGTGCTTTTGTCCTTCCACGTACTTGCTCATCGTTATGACGTATTCATTATCGACCACTGTCAAGAATACTTTCGGTCAAGATGAACGGCTATCGAGAGCAAATTTCTACCAAGGAATGTAGCAGTGAAGGATCTAGGGTCTAGTACAAGACGCGGTAGGAGTCTCCGTAACCCCGTCATTTAGATGTCCCTCAGCAGCCCTCCGGATCGACATCAGCCAATTCGAAACACCATGATTCAAGTTTCTGTTTGTCATTGCGAGTCTGAGACGTTCGTATGAACTGTAGGACGATGTGTCACCGGGTGAGTCTGCGTATCTTAATCATCCCCTTTCTCATCCGAATGTCCACTGATTCAGGCATCAGGCACCCCTTCCAGCGACTCACTCAGTGGCTACCTATAAAACCCCTACCCCAAACTCGTTTTTCCAACCAGACCCCAGCTCAACCAATTCAAGCTACCATGAAGACTTCCTCCTCCATCATCGTGTACGCTTCTTTGGTTGGCGCGGCCTTTGGGTTCGTCATCCCTCAAGCAAGAGACTCTTCGTCGAACTCTACGACGTACAACGAGACTCAGATCCTCCAGCTCGCTCTGACGCTCGAGCATCTGGAGAGCGCTTTCTTCTCAGGCGCTTTGACTGCCTTCAACGATACTGACTTCACGGACGACGGCCTCCCCGTTTGGGCTAGAGGTCGTTTCTCGGAGATTGCTTCTCAGGAGCAGTCTCATGTTCAGCTTTTGACGAGCACCCTCGGAAGCAACGCTGTTCAGGCTTGCAATTACAGCTTGTACGTTTTATCTTACAATATTTTTCTCCGTTTCTAATTTGCCTGTCAGCCCTTACACCTCGCCTGCCTCGTTCGCCGCTCTTGCCCAAGTTCTTTCAGGCGTTGGTGTCTCAGCATACGCAGGCGGCGCTCAATACCTCACCACCAAGCAGTACATCACCAATGCCGCAGCCATTCTCTCCACGGAAGCTCGCCATGCCGCCTGGATCGCTGGACCCGTCAACAAGGGGAACCCATGGTCCGGCCCATACGATACCCCTCTTACCGTTGGCTCGGCGTACAGCCTCGGTGCCCAGTTCATCACATCCTGCCCTTCGTCTAACCAGCTGTCGGTGAAAGCTTTCCCTTCACTCACGCTTTCCAACACGACTTTGGGTCAGCCATCCTCTGTGACTGCCGGGAACAATGTTACCGTCGAAGGACAGTATGTCGCGTTCTTCAGTGGACTAAACACGACCTTCGTTCAAGTTTCGAACGGCCAAGTTGTGATCCCCAGCGACAGCATGGGAACTTCTTACGCCGTCCTGACGAATTCGAATGGAACGGTCACCGACGATACGATCACTGCTGGTGTCGCTGTTCTTCAGTTCCCCTACGGCTCCGGAGGAGATTTGGAGACGAACGGAAGGATGGAAATGGCCGAAGCTATGATGTAAATCATACACGATCTGTTACGACTTTCTAATGCTAGATTTTTGAACGTTGTCCATTTTGCTTTTTTCACAATCTTTCTCGCACATTTTGACTTGTTGGACCAATTTATAGTGCAGATACGAAGATATGAACCATGTAAAGACTCCTACCTATGTATGCAATACAATCTAGTAAATCACCTTGCAATCTCGTACATCTACACTGAGTGTTTTCCTTCTTGCGCGCGATAAATATCGCCAATGAGCTCTGGTGTTAACTCGTCGTAAACGATTTGTCAGTGCGTAGATCGATTCGTCGTCTCATTCGTTTCGTCCAATACATTACACTGCAATAATAGTTAACTAGACACCTTAACACGATTTTTCTTGCTGAAATCGTACTCACTGAGACTCTCTGAGTATTGAGTCCGTCGTTTAAAATGTTCAACGTTGTTCATGGATGCAGGAAGAGAGACAGAGAGACATGGCATGTACACACAGACACAGAGAGAGAGAGAGAGACGGTTGTGAGAAAAATTTACGAAATTGCCAGTTCGAATTGGAAGAGGGCGCCTCTTGCTTCGACCTTCGACGCGTTCTACATACTTACAACCAGTTTTTTTGCATCTTGGGACTGCCAGAATCCACAGATTGGCAAACTAACTCCGGCTCGGCTCACAACAAACATGAGGAAGTATTTGCTGGCATAGCTCTCAACCAGGTTACTGCTCGCCTGGTTATATTTGTAACAAGTACATACAAGTACAGATCTCCAATTCAACGTCGACTGGTCCCGGTCAGGCCTCAGGCTCCCGCCAAGCACACTTTGAATCCGTTCGATACCAGTCTCTAGTCTCAACTCCTTCAGTGTCGCTTGGTCGATCAGTGCTCAGGTATGAACGTGACGCAATCAGGCTGTTGAATTTTGTCGAATTCCATAGCATGTTCAGAGTGGATATGCATTCCATTTGCATTGTTGGCATGCTCACTCATGTCAGACAATGCTCGTGAGTGCGGGCTGAGGACATTCTTCGTGTTTCCGTTTGCGTTCATCATTGGATTTCGAGGTAAACTTGGTCTGGCCCTGTTTTCTGAATCCTCTCTCGCTAACAACGCATGCACCGGTGCATTGGATGTGTTTACTGCATCCATGTTAGAAGGAGCATCCTTCCCCTCCTCTGCCAGCTCAATGAGATCTTCGATATCCATGCGGCATGGAACTGGTGCAGATCTGCTCATCATGAATGCATCAAGTTCATCTTTGAATGCTTTTTTGAATCCTTCGTTTGAAGAAGCATCAACCAGTCCCTTCCACACCAATGATGGTACCTCTACTCTGTGCCAAGAATCAGGCTTGGACTTGTAGTTGTTTATTAACCAGGACAGGCCTTTGGAAGGTTTAGGGATTATAGAAGCATTGCCAGATGCTATGGGTTTCATGGGGACATCTGAAGCGCAAAAGGCCAGAGCCAATTCAATGTCCCAAGAGCTGGGCTCAAAGAAGGACAAGCGACCTAGAGATCTCTTCTTGAATCGGTCAAGCTCTTCAGACCCTGCAAAATGGATCATGGAGCGAAATAGTCTCTCCAATTTTGACTGATCTGGATCTAGTAAAGAGGCCTCGCTGGCATACTTGACAAGCATTGTGTAATCCTCAAAACCATATAAGACCTGCAATGCCTCAGGACTGGATAACTTTTTTGACATCCGAGCAGTAAATGATCCTAGACTATGAAGCAGGATCTCCTTTGCAGAAACGTTGGACGAACATTCTCCAAGCCACCAGAGTGCTTTGAGGATCAGATCTTCGCAGTATTCAACATCACAAGCTGCCCGACGCTCAACATCTTTGAGTGCTTTGAGTTGAAAGTGGCCGGTATAGCTACTACTAGTAGGCAGCTGTTGGTGGTACCTATCCCATTGCAACCGGAGCCTCTGATAAGCCACACAGGGTAGCTGAGAGATGTAGTAGAGTACATCAGAGAAGGTCGTCCTGTAGGGGCACTGCACAATATAGAGAGGAAGGACACTGGCAGCTAGGTAGAGCACTAGGATAATGGCAGTGATTACACCAGTGACATATGCAGTTGGTGTGTTCAAGGGGACAAGGAAGACGACAAGACCGACGAGGAAAAGCATAAGTGACAGGTGCAGTAGTACCGGAAGGATGCCAATGATTGCTTGAACTTTCCATACTTTGAGTCCATCGAACCGGAACTGGCGGATGAAAGCGCGTTCACGAGGTGTCCCTGTGATGATAGTCATGTATTGACGAAGCCATTGTTTGGCTAGCACGGCAAACAATGCAACAGATAATGCGATAGTGAGGCTTGTGAACCATAATCCATTCACCCAAACATCTCCCAATGCAGGGGAAAAAGATGTGTTGGTGGTAGGTATCTGTGAGATAGTAGAAACGTTCCCGCTGGCACGAAGAATAGCAGAAATCTCTCCAAGATAAGATGCGGAGAGTGATGCGTCGTCTACTGACAGCGCTTGGGAGGTTTGTACAACAAAAGTTGTGAGAACGGCTGAAAAGAGACCGGCCTAATTCCATCGGATGAGTGTGAGGGCAATCCTTAAGCAATGATTGATAGACATACAAAGACCAAGAGAATATCCAGGCTATCACCCAGCTCACCAATCATATCATTGTCGAACGCTGTCGCCTCATCATTATACACCCACCATACCCGTGCGTCTGCGACGTGCTCGCGGTACCGTTCATCTTCTGGATACTTCAAACGATAATCGTAGTTTGCTGTTAGATTCAGCACGTATTTCAGCACTGATGATTGACATACATTATCAAAGTCTCACCTGCTACTGGATTTGTACGTTGAGCAGTCTCTTTTTTCAAGCCGAAGCGCTTTGAGGGTATTTCCAGAATAGACTGATTGACACTATCAAAAAGATCTTCCTCTGCTGCTGTTTCGTCTCGCATTTCTTGCTCTCCATCCTCGCCAGGTAACCTATCACGACGATCATTCTTAGGCATCTTGATTTTCGGTTGTTTCCTTTGGCACTCGCGCAAACTATCACGCATATCGCGCATGAGTTCAAGCATTTCATCCAGTGGGCCCTTCGGAATTCCAGTGTCGCTTTCAAGAAAAGTTCCGGAAGGCATGGTTGCTTGAAGGAAAGAGCGGGAATTGGGAACGCGAAGAACTCAGAGTCACTGCCGCTCAGATCCAGAGTCAGCAATGCTCGGCACAGGGTAGAAAAGGGTAGAAAAGGGTAGATTTTTATCTACGCTGTGAGACAGCACGTTTCAAGACCCATTGAGAACTCACTAGCCTGGTAGTAAGGAACCCAGGGAACCCCCATGCTCAGGATTTTCAAAGTCCGATTCTAGAATCGATGAGGCTGAGATATATGGACGGGGTAACGGATTCTCGAAAGACGGGAGACACCAGGGGTACAGTCACTCGAACATGACCTGAGATCTGGGAATTTAGTTCATAAAGGCACGACCTTGTGAAAAAGACTCTGGCAAGTTGCTGGCAAGTGTTCATGGATGCAGGAATAATTAGAAAGAGTGACGGTTGCGAGAACAGGTTGTGAGAAAAAGTTATGTAATCGCCGTCCGAATTGGGAGAGCCCGGCGCCTCTTTCTTCGACGCCTTCTACTGTTCTACAACCACTTTCTCGTGTCCTGGAACCCGAGCAACTATCGACAACAGCAAAGATTTTGCTCTGCATGGCGCCATTTCAGACTCACTATTTCTAGGCTGTCATGCTATTTCACGCTACTACATCCCCCAAAACGATTGAACCACGATTGCAAGCTATATCGGAACAGATGCAAGAGTAATCTGAAGAGCAGGCAACATTCCTAGCCACCTATTTCTCAAACATCAAACTTCGACGCGTTCTAACTGGCCCTGTCAACTGACGCATAGCATTCCTGGAGCGAGTCTGAGAGAGGACGTGGATCTGGAGTAACTTCGAGCTCCTTCGACGCCGTTCCTGCATCCTGCGACTCATTCCACAAAGAAGCAGGAGCCCAGAACACTGTATTGTGAATACCCTTGCTCTGCCCAGCGTGTTGTCGAAATCACATCCGCAGGGATGACTGTAACTCAGCGCTACAACTTCCAGTCATTCTCGTGCACTTGCATTCGACGGTGAGTATCTGTTCTTCTCTATTCAGGGTGGACCGCTGCTGATATAATTCTACGCAAGGTATCAGCGTGATAAATTCGAGAGCCAGGAGCCACAGAAATTCATCGTCAGCCAAGTCGGAGCACAGAACCTAGGGTCTTTGCTTTTTTGGAGTCTGAAACGTTTGTCCAAGGCATACTCTGGTCAAATAACAAAGCACCAGGTGAAGGTGAGTTGGCGTATCCTGGTCATTTATCTCCTCTTCCAACCAGCGATTAATTCGGTATATACCTTCCAGCGAACTCAACTCTCCTATCAACGCCTATACCTCAACGTATCTCCGACCGAACCAGGTCGAATTCACTATTGTGATGATTACCCTTCCATCATCGCATATGATTCTTTGAATGGTGTATCTCGAGAACTCGTGGAATTGCTCGACGTATCATGACACGCAGATCATCACTTTTGCTTTGACGCTCTAGCACCTTGACGATGCTTTCCTTCTGGTGCCTTGCCTGCCTTCGACGCCACCAATCATACGAACGACGGACAATGGCCTCTCTGTATGGGCTAGAGGTTGTTTCGCGGATGTTGCTTCTCACGTATAGACTTGTAGCACGGCTCTTGATAACGACTCTGACGACGGGAACAATACTGATCAGGCCTGCAACTACAGTTCGTAAGTGTCGCGTTTGCACGCATGTTGGACATATGCTAACCTCGTTGATAAATAGCCCTTGCACATTACCTGCTTTGTTCGCTGCTCTTGCACGCAAGACTTAGCATACACCACCGAGGCCTACCTGACCGGTCGCCGCTAATACCACCACGGCAGTTCGCCATGCTTTCTTGGTGTACTGGGATCCGGACGCCAACCGCTCCGGTAGCACATGGTCTACAGCATACAATAATTCTCTTATTTTCGGTTCAACATACAGCCTTACTGCCGCTCAAGTCCATTGCCTCCTACTTATTCTTTGTCCAACCCGCAGTCGTCGATGCAAGTTTTTAACCTTTCCAGCATGACCTTGGGGCAGCCAGTGAACCCCGGGGACAATGTTGCTGTCGAAGGGTAGTATGTTGCCTATCCAACTGGACTCAAGACGACGTTCGCGAAGGCTTCAAGTGGCCAAGTTATTACTCCTAGCATCTCTTCTGCTGTCTTGACTAATGCAAATGTAACCGCGACTGATGAAACGATTGATGCTGGTGTCGCGGTCCTCGAATTCCCATATGGTTCTGAAGGTGCATTTGAGACGAAAAATGGATAGAGATGGGAGAAGCAATTATGTGGTTCAACTCAAAGATGAATTGTACGATATTTGTGCTCCCATTGCAATTGATGATTTTTTGCCATTCCACGATCTATCCAGGATAGTCAAGCATGAAAGCTAACCACTATAATGAACCGCAGTTTGGTAGCCTTTCCGTTTTCCGCCACCATCCTCACTCTTGAGTCAGAGTCTTGCTGCTACACTTCTCCCTGGGGCTACAGAGAAACACGTTTCATACATCCCCGTTCTCATCCTCGCGCGATCACTACTTCAACGACGGACCATTCGTGACTTCAAACCTCTATTCTGTCTTTTTGATTCTGCAGCGACGCGAATATTGGAATCCGAAGACATTTCACTCAGTATCATTGCTTTATCATTCTCTAATGTTCATTCTGATGGTGGCATCGACGGTGTACGTGTGTATGGGTTGATTAGGTGGCTGGTTTTCCTATTTCTTGTCATCCATGATACCTTCATAATAGATGTTACCCTATTCGATGATCAACATGCATGCTCACGGACGAGGCCACTGGGCAATCCCTTGGTGTTCCTATCCAGTTCCACAGTCACTGTTATTTGGACCTGAGAATCCTCAGTATCTGTGGGTTGGTCCGGGTTCTGCTGTAGGGGTTCGTCGGCCTCCGCAGTACCGCGAACAGGTTGGATATCTATACCCAGGTCGTCAACGTGCTCGTTCATGGACGCAAGTGCCAGTAAGTCCTCATTGACCAAATCCTCGTCCGAATTGAACATGGGTCCTGAAGGTGAGCTTGTTCTAACCCGGTCATCTGCCACCGTTTCTGGTCCTGAATTATCCCTCAATGATCTTTCATCGTCGATAGGTTCATCCATGCCATGGACTTCATCCACACTAGCGCCCTTCCCCTCCTTTGCCAGTTCAGTGAGAATCGAAATAGGTACAGGGCATTCAATTGGAACATGCCCTTCCGTGATCCATGAGTTCATGTCGATCTCGTCTTGATATGCCTCTTTGAACTTTGTGTTCGAAGATGCCTTGAACAATCCGGCCCATACCAACGATGGTACCTTTATATCGTACCAGGAGGAGGTATCCTTGAAATAGTGGTCCACTAGCCAGGATAGGGCTTCAGAAGGCTCGACGGGGAATTGAGAAGCATTGAGGGTTGCACTGTGCTCCTTGAAGGGAATATCTAAAGCGCAAAATGCTAGAACAAATTTGATGTCCCAATCACTGGAGCAGAACCTTATAATGGCTAATATTGGCAGTAGGCTCTTTACTCGATTGAACTCCTTCGAGCTAGATAAATGAAGCATGGAGCGAAGGAGCCTTTCCAATTTCGAATGAGAATCTAAACAGGCCATCGCATGTGAAACAAGTTGTTGGTAGTGCATACATCCATACAAAACCCGCAATCCTGCCTGCGTGCATAGTCTGTTTGACATCTTGGGAGTGAATGCTCCTAAGCTATGTCGTAGAATTTCCTTGGCAGAAATATTAGAAGTATATTCTCCAAGCCACCAGAGTGCTCTGAATATCATATCCTGATACACAGGGTCTCTGGCGTGACAAGCTGCATGACGCTCGACATTTTTGAGTGCAGTAAAGTCTCTGATAGTGCTAGGTCCTTCCCAGTACTCCTCCTTGTACCAGAGGCTCCAAAATGCACTGCAAAAGTAGGACCATAGTTTTTGATATCCCAGGCGAAGGGGCCGCGAGATGTAGTAGAGTAGGTCGGAGAAGGTTGTTCTGTAAGGACACTGAACGTTATATATAGGAAGAATGCTGGCAGACAGGTAGAGAACACTGATAGCAGCTGTGATTATACCGGTCACATATGCAATGGAAGTGTTCAAGGGGATGAGAAAGACAACAAGGCCTATGAGGAAAAGCCCAAGCGAAAGATGTAATAACACCGGGAGAACACCGATAATGGCTTGAACTTTCCATGCTTTCAGGCCATCGAACCGAAACTGACGGATGAAAGCACGTTCTCGAGGTGTGCCCGTGACGATGGACATGTATTGACGCAGCCATTGTTTGGCTAGGACAGCAAACAGAGCAACGGATAATGCAGTAGTAAGACTTGTGAACCATAATCCGTTCACCCAAATATCTCCGGTGGCAGGCGAGAAAGCTGTATCGACCGTAGGAATTTGTGAGATGGCAGAAACATTCCCACTTGCATGAAGGATAGCAGCAATCTCTCCAAGGTAAGACATAGATAGCATTTCATCATCTACCGAGAGTGCTTGGAAAGTCTGTGCCACAAAGGTTGTGATGACAGCTGAGAAGAGACCAGCCTAATTCGAATTCAAAACAGAGATGAGTTCAACCATTGAGCGCGCAAACTAACCCTGGACATACAAAGATCAGGAGAACATCAAGACTATCCCCCAATTCCTCAATCATATCCTTATCAAACGCTGCTGCCTCGTCGTTATAAACCCACCATACCCGTGCTTCTTCATCGTGCTCTTTATATCGTTCGTCCTCTGGGTACTTCAAACGATAATCATAATTCGCTGTCAAGACCAAGCACGAATTTGAGTCCTGATATTCCGCGCAATCGAATGATACAGGATCTTACCTGCTATAGGATTCGTTTGAACCTGCTGCTTCTTCATCCCAAAACGCTTAGAGGGTATACGAAAAGGCTGATTGAAGCTCCCAGAAATATCTTTTCCTGCTGTCAGGATGTCTTGCTCTTGTTTTCGTTGGTCTCGCTCCTGGCTGACAGGCGATCTAGTCGAATGCGAATTTTGGGGTATCTGGGTTTCTTCGCGTTTTGCCATGCTACACTCATGCAAGATATCATGCATCTTCCGCATGAGTTCAAGCATCTCGTTCAATGGTAACTTGGCACCCATAGTGTTGTCCCCAGGACGAGCTGGATCGGAGGACATGGCTGTTCGAAGTGGGAAGAAAGAATGGAAGATTCGAATATGAAAGCTGTTTTGTATGTATCAAACTGACGCCCACTGGTATTGCCCGGTATCTTGGAACTCATTACGTAGCTCACTCGAGCGCCCCGTGCCTCGCAGAACGGGGTTAGCTTCCTGAATGGAAGGGGTTCACGTTCATGCCCGTCTCTTGTTTTAGAAAGAGTAGGAGTTCGAGTCACACACATTGACAAACAAGCACCTTCAACATTGTATATTGTTCCAGTCGGACCCATGGATGAATGAAAGCATTTGGTTCGGCTTGGAAAAAAAAGAGATGGTGAGAGAGAGCGAATAAGATGATTGAATAAATCCTACTGATCACAATTCATTGTTGTTACTCAAGCCATGCTTATTGCCTTCATTCCTTCGTTGTTGAAAATCATCTGAATCTCGAAGCTCAATCATCGCAATCAGTCGCAATCGCAAACCACGCCCTTAAGTGCTCGTTCACATACTGGTCACCAGAGTCACGTCCAGCCCGGCGTATCAAAATATCCAATCTTAGCCTACTCCCGTGTTCGAGTTGAGAGGAGGTAGAAGCCCAGAGGACATGTCGCTGGTGAGAGTTTGACGAATGAGAGGATAAAGGTTCTGAGCTCACTTTTGAGACGTGCTTGCTCATATGACTTTGGGTTAGAGGCAAAGGAAAAGGATGAGAGCTTTCCCGCCATCTTCAACGAGCGCAACCGAGAACTCAAACTCAGACCGTGGCGGTCATTGGGGGTTCCATGAACAACTCGAAAGACACCGAATTCACTCCTCTGAGATTTATATCCGGCACACCTCAACCAGCCACCTGTTCTCTACTGAGCGCAAGACATTCTCCCGCATTTCCTCCTGATCGCCTTGAGTCACGGCCATGAGCAGAACAGATATTATCTGTCGGTGCCACCTTTCAATCGTTCTTTTTTTGAAGAATATTCCGCCAGGGTTGAAGGTACACAGGATAGACCGATGCAGAATTTGTAGAGATTTGGATAATCGGAGGGTATCGATAAATTGTTGATGTCAATGCTCATGCACACATGCATGAAGGGTATCATTGCGAGAGCTGCTATGTAAAGCAATGAAGCGGTGATTTTTGCATGTCATCGGCGTACCCACATAGTACCGGTAGTCTACCATCCAATTTTGAGAGGACTTGTCCCAGAGTTGAGTCGCGAGGCGTTGAATGTTTAGTGAAAAGATGGTAGTTTTGAACAAGAACATGATGGATCGTGAGAAAGCTCTACTCTAAACCACGAATTTTTTTGACGAACTTCAAATTTGAAGAAACATCTAAACTGCCTCGATCTGCATTTCCGAGGAGTGCTACCAGCTGTTGCGACATACAGTAGATGACGCGCTTGATTGAGATAGACCTATACTCTATCTTGCAATATTATTATGTCCCAGACTGAATACATAGTAGCTGGCGTTGAAATCTTGACGGTTCTATGAAGATGTCATTCTTTCGAATGTTCGGTCAAGTGGAATTATTCACGTTCGGACTCATGTAGCGTAGTTTAGCTGGCGTCCCCTGTCCTGCAAACTGAAGCTACTGTCTCTCGTCACAAGTCCATTGTCATTTTCCTCCTGAGTACACCTCGAAATTGCTACATATCATGCTCCAGTCACCAGTGGTCCAACTACACTCCTTCACGAGCAGCAAAAGCGGTCAGTTGCACATTAGTAGTAGCACTTTCGGTCTCCTCAGCCAATCTGACAAGAGTCTGTATAGGCACAGGGCATGCAATTGGATCAGAACGTTCCATAAAGTCCTGACTCCTTGACCATACTGAACGAAATGCTTCTTTAAACTTTCTGTTTGAAGAGACTTTGAACAGTCCCCACCACACCAGGGGAGGTACCTTTACTTCAATGGGAATGTCGGCCACGAAACATTGATTGACTACCCAGGATAGACCTTCGGACGGTTTGATATATCCAGCACCGAACGAGAGCTTGAGGTTCGTCGGGACGTTCGAAGCCCAGAACGCTAAAGCAAAATCAAGATCCAAAGGATCAGCGACAATCTCTCCATCAAACGCAGGTAGTATGTCCCAATTCTTCGTTCGATCCAAACCTTCCAAGGGCGGTATAGATCCAACCAAATGAATCATCGAGCGGAGTATCTCCCGGTGATCATCGAATCTATGGAGGGAAAGGGACCAAACATCCACAAATGTCTCGCGTCCGTATAAAACCCGTATTGCTTCACGAGTCCGTAGTTTGGATGTCATCCGGGGTGCAAAGGCACCTAGGCTATAGAATATGATTTCCTTCGCAGAGAAATTGGATGTGGATTTTCCAAGCCACCATAGGGCTGCGAATATCAGATCTTGACGGTCTTTGCTGAGACAAGCTTCGTGGTGCTCGATATCTTTGAGTAGCTTGGAATCTCGAGTATGCTGAACATTGCTGGATACTTTAGAGCTGGTGCTAGGAAGCAAGAACCTATCATATGCCATACGAGGAAGCTGAGACATGTAGTAGAGGAGATCAGAGAATGTTGTTCGGTATGGGCACTGGATCACATAGAGGGGAAGAACACTGGCAGTTAGGAAGAGCACGACAACGATTACTGTGATAATCCCAGTTGTATATGCGATTGCAACATTCAGGGGGGCAAGGAAGACAACTAGACCGATGAGGAAAAGGATCAATGAAAGATGTAGTAGGACAGGAAGGATGCCGATGATTCCTTGCACTTGCCAGGCTTTGAATCCATCGAACCGGAACTGACGGATGAATGTACGATCCTGATGTGTCCCTGCGCCAATGGACATGTATTGCCGGAGCCATTCTTTGGCCAAGACAGCGAAAAGCGCGATAGATAATGCAATTGTGAGACTGGTGAACCATAGCCCGTTCACCCAGATGTCACCGGTAGTAGGAGAGAACTGAGCGGTATCAGTCGTGGATATCTCTGAGATGGCGGAAACGTTTCCACCAGCACGAAGAATGGTGGTGATCTCTCCGAGGTAAGCTGTGGAAAGTGATACGTTGTCGACTGACAGCGCTTGGGAAGTTTGTGCAACAAAAGTCGTAACGACGGCTGAGAAGAGACCAGCCTAGGACAACTGATGATGAGAGATGGAGCGATCATCGAGTAAGCCACTGACTGACATACAAACAGCAAGAGAACATCGAGGCTATCGCCCAATTCACCAACCATCTCGTTGTCGAACGTTGCTGCCTCATCAAGATACACCCGCCACACCCGTGCATCTGGGTCGTGCTCGTGATACCACCCGTCTTGTGGATACTTCAAACGATAATCAGTGTTCGCTTTCGAATTCAGAGTCTGTTTAACAATCCAGCGCTGATACTACATGATACGAAACCTCACCCAATGCTACCGGATTCGTTCGAACGTGCTCCTTCTTCACACCAAAGCGCTTCGTAGGCATAGTACTAGGCTTCTGAAAGCTAGTACCTGTGATATTTTGCTCTGGTTGTTGAACAGTTTCCTGGCCAGGCATAGACTTGGATCGAGGTGCGTTTTGGCAAGTCTCGGTTTCCTTGTGTTTCTCGTGATACTCGCGTAGGAGATCGCGTATGTCACGCATGAGTTCTAGCATCCCATCCATGATCGGGGATGGCCTAGGATCCAGAGTACGGTTTCCAGTATCAGCTGTGGAGGACATAGTTGTTCGAGGGAAAGGTGAATTTGTATGGTGAACATGTCGCATTTGAATACGGAGACATCATTTTGCCGTTGAATTCAAGGATAACAGCAACCTCGCATGGCCCAGGGAAGTAAGCTATCATAAATCAAACATCATCAACCCGCTTCGATGAACCTCGAGCAAGAGAGCTCAGAGTCCGACGTTTTTGAGCTGGTACCGGCCTCGGCCCTCAGACAAGTCAGGCAAAGGTCTAGGAAGATTTGAAACAGGACTTCCGCCGAAAGCTTCCGAATCAGGCTCACTCCTATACCACCACCCTCATGCCACCCCAGCACCCACTTTATCCAGTTCATAAGGCTAAACCATCGTTCAAACCATCGTCTGCTTTTTAAGCGGTCTGGATGCAACATTGGGGAGAGACCCTCCAGAGGACCAGTGACCGGGACCAAGAACTTGAGGCCGTTCAGACGGTTCATCTCACGGGAAAGATAGTCATTTTTGGCGATTTCGAGCGGGTGATTGGTACGATTAGCAACATCGATCGTTCGAGAGCGGAGGATGTGTTGATTTTAGGGAGTCCAAGAATACTAGGTGAGGCCCCCTATCTCCATCCTACGGTTCAACCGTTAACGATCATTGATTGATTCACACCCTACAACTTCCTTATACTATGTAGGCAAATCCTCTTGTCCTATTATCTCGTACCGGGATCGTTAGCTATACGACACTTTCGAACTCTCGCTCATACCCTGAAGATCTAATGTTAGTTAACGCTAATTAAGAATGAACATATACATGGACTCGTACTCAGATACATTCTCCCTGCACATGTCCATTTGCTCATCCTATCTATATCCATACCCAAACCCATACGATCCTCCTACTAACGATTCTCCCGAGTGATGAAGGACTTTCCTGGAGGGTTAAGTCTCTTGAAAGTCTCCGACAGAGTTGGTTATGAAAAAGACGATGATAACGAAGAGCGGCATGGTCCAAGGGAAACAGAGGCAAGAGATCGGGGGAGGAGAAGGGGGAGGAGGAGGGGAGGAGGGAGCTCTAGAAGAAGAACGGGTCCAGTTATGAGTGGGAAGGAGAGCACGCGGACGAAGGAAGCGGGGAGGAAGGGGAGGGAGTGGGTGGTGCCGGTGAGGCTTAGGACTTGTTGATTCTATACGAGGAAGAAGACCGGTGAAGCTCCCAACTTCGACCTCAACGAACTCTGATTGGTACAGACCGCAGCGTCGATACACAAGCACTGCGGGATCTTCACGGAGTTGAGGACGACCCCAATCACAGGGATGATCAGGACATGAATGAATGGTTATGGTGATAACGAGGGATGTCGATAAGGCCGATGTGGGGAGGAGGCGGGGGATAAAGCTAAAGAACGATTCGTCAACGTGTCAACGTTTCAACGTCGGCTGACGGATGACGTGGTCGGTGACGATGAATGAAAATGTAGGGAAGGCTAGCCCAATAACCAAATTCGAACTCAATGAAACCATGAGACAACCAAGTGCGAGACCTAGACCCGACGCGTATGAATATAACCCTTTGGTGCTTCTTCGTCTTCTTCTGCAGTCTGTGGACACTTCAGCCCAGAAGAAGCAGTGGTTGAAAGGGTGGTCAAGCTTCAAGATTGGGGGATGGGTTACAGACCGGGATCTGGACGATCTGTTGGGACTCCAGATGAACGACGCGAAGGGACCCGGAACTGGCTGATGGACGATATGGGTGGCATAGGTGCAGCAAAAACCGAAATTGTAGCCTGAGGGTTCTTCTCCATCTCCCTCTCCATCTTTTGCACACACACACACACTTCGAGGACCCTTCAAGAGATGAAGCGGATGAGGGAGTGATTAAGGGTGGAAATGGGGAACGGACGGGGATTTGTACGATTTGTCGAGACTTCAGACGAGGACGAACGCGAAGGGATTCAGAGAGGGACGAGGTGGGTGGCATGATGCAACAAAACCGACATCAGATCAGCAACCTTCTCAACATGTGCTGACGGAGAAGTTGTAAGGGGGATAGAGAACAAGGATGATCTCGGATGTGATAATTGACGTTGGAGAGTTCGAGATCCGGAAGTCATCCGGAGGATGGGAGGGAAGACAGGGACACACCCGAATTGGAAAAAATTCCATCGAGCAGAAAGTTGTACCAATAGCAAGTATTTCTAACAAATTTTCACTAGTTTTGGAATTTTGAGTAAAACATAATATCTATATATAAGTGAAAATACAGCAAAAATTTGAATATTCAACTGACATTTTCTAGTATTGGTAATTTCTATCGAAAGTGTATGAATACAAAAAAAATAAAACAATACAGAAATTGAAACTTTTGGGCTACATTTTGGCTTAGTCAAATCTAGATATTTTGTATGACTCAAAATTGCATCAGAAACCTGTACAATTGTTAGCCTCAAAAAGTCCTTCGAATTGACAATTTTCGGGCTCCTTATTGTTATAAATGAAATGATAATAGAAATTCGGAGTTTCAAAGCTGCTGAAAATGGCCAATTGTATTCAAATTGGGGTTTTCAGCAGGCCCGAAACTGGGGCTTTCTGCCAAGTTTTTACCTTTCCTGGTTATACTGTAGAAATTAATCAATTCAGATTATAATTCAGCACTGATGAAGTTGATAATTTCGGGTGAATTTTCTGATTGTTTTTCATTCATGAATTCAGATGGGCAGAAATCTGGATGAAAATTTTTAGTTTCTCTATTGTTTTTTTCCAACAATATTTATCTGCTTTCAATAAACATTCCATTGGGTACAATATCTCTACAGATTTTTGTACTTTCAGAGATGGTTTTAGCTGTAAAGAGATTTCAGATTTCATAGAGAATTTCTGAATTGGTAAAAGATAGAGTGAAAATTTTGCTATCAAAAATACTTTCTGCTCGAGGGAATTTTTTCCACTTCCGGTGTGGGAAAAATCGCCTGACCTCGAACGTAATCATCGGCGATGGAACTGTTGATATCCGGATGAAAGGGAGGACAGGGAGATAGAGTCTTCCGCATCAGCGTCAACACGTTATCGGATACTGTAATTGACGACGATGAACGAGAGTGTGGAAGGCGATGTCTATAACGACGGCGAAGAATCCCAATCCCATTCCCAGTTTGAGTGATTTGAGAAACAACCTTCACTCAAACCCAGAGCCACCCAAACTGGCGATGAAGAGATGTCAAAAGATGGAGCGGGCCACTGTACAATATGGCAAAAGACACACTTGGACGAATGTATCCCTTGACCCTCTCTAGTACTTCTCTTTCCCCTCCTCCATCTTCCTCTTCAAATTCTACACACCTTGTAGATGCTTCAACAGATGAAGCGGATGAGAGGGTGGTCGTCGAGAGTGAGCATAAGGGAAGGTCTGACGCGGACGTCCAGACAATCTGTCGAGGCTTCGGGTGAGCGCGAACCGGAAAGGATGTAGAATCACATGCGGGATAAGGTGGATGACACGGTGCAATAAAGGATGAGATTGAGATGGAAGGTGCCCTGCAGCGATCCTTTCATCGCAGGCAGGCCTTGTCGATGGGGGCTGTGCTTGAGTGAGTGAAGGGACGAGATGTAGATGATGGAAGAGAGGGTGGCTTGACTTTAAGCCTGGAGCCTGTTGAGGTCGAAGAAGCCCAGGGTCGATTCGGATATTGGGCGTGAGGGAGATGGCCTTCAGCTTCGTGTACGCGTTGATAGAGCATCTGCGGGGAAACAAAGGTGATCTGTTTGCTATTTGAACGACATCCGATGCAGGCTAAAAGAGTTTCGTCGATTCTTGAGCTTGACGGGGCATCAAGCTCAAGTAAGACGTCTCGAAGAAACGGAGAAAGTCAATTTTATTTCAAAGCATCGATATCTACTACATAGAAGGAAGATGAATTATGATGACGAGCCTAGAGACGAAGTGAAGAGGAGACTTACGGTCACGCTTCATCCAAGCCTCCAAGCTCCAAGCTCCAAACGCCTGCATATCCTATCCGTATCAGCGAGCTCTGGAAGGAGACAGTCAATTACATTCATCTGAGACAACGACACGTTCCGGAGACTGTAACTCACTCGATTTCGAGATCATCCCTTCTCCTTCTCTTGCGTCTCCTCCACTTGCTCTCCCTGCAATAATCTACATAGTGTGACCTTGAAAGAGCATGAAGCGATATCAAAATGGAAGCTGGTGAAGAAGCATCAATCAAGTAATTTGATGTTTTTGTAACACACGCCTTCTGCGAGTCGCGACGTTCTGGGATCGGATGAGTAGCCGGAAAAGGTTGCACCTTGAACGATATTGGACTTCGAGGATGTGTCGAGCTTCAGCTTGAGATAAACGAATAAGCCCTAATAAGCCCCGAGCTCGATGATGACAGATCACAGGCAGGAGGAATGCAAATATGGTGCATGTCACGTAGTCACCACCACCTGTGTACAGAGCGTGGGAACACAGTCAGCAGCGACAAGGATTACATAAAATTTCAAGACCTCTTGTAGAAAGCATCCAATTGATGAGAAGAACCATCTGTGAAGAGGAATTTCTCATACACCCAGTATTTAAAATTTTTGTCATAAAAAATTCGCCGTTTCCTTATTAGGAAGTTACATAATCATGTGAATGATGAGTCATCTATCTATTTAAGGTAATAGATACCAGATATGATCAGATAAATGAGGTGTAATGACAGTCCATGAGCTCTTTTCATGCATCATAGAGTTCTGAGTAAGATACGAAGCATTCAAGACCAGTAGAATACAAATGGAATGAAAGAAAGAGGGAAAAAAAGTTGGATTTTTTTCGCTCAGAAAATTCGCCGCTTATGTAACGTTCCCACGCCCTGTACATAGGTGGTGGTGACTACGTGACATGCACCATAGAACAAGATTCAATCATTACCTAACTACCATGAGGACTCCATTCAACATATATAAGTTGATGATATAACAGCCCAACTCGAGCCTGTCCCCACCCTCCTCTCTGCCAAACCGCATCCTATTGAACAATAACTTTGCCTTCTGTCGCCAATCCTGAAAGTGACACTAGTATGGACTCCGAAGGGCACCTGAACTTTCAGGCAAATGTGGTTGAACTCCTGCAGGCCATCCTGCATGAAACTCAAAAGAATCGTGAAGAAACCAGGCTGTATGAATCAAAGATGCTTGAAATCACACAGACTAGTATCTTGCAGGAGTGTCGACCAACCAAAATGCCTACCTCAGGAGAAGTCCATGATGAAGAGCAAGGAGAGGCAGCTATTTTTGCCAACTCTCAGATACCTGCTGCTCCCACAGCCACACGTAAGGGCTCACCTCAGTTGCTGGGTCAGAAGCAGCGTCTTCAAGCAAATCCTGCAGCCGGTAAGATATTGCATTGTCTGATGATATGAAATATTAAGACTTAACTTCTTGCTTTAAGCAACTTATGATTATCGTTTGAAATATCCAGAAGATGAACGGTATCATGAGCATGATGCAGAAGCACGTGTATGGTGGGTGTATAATGATGAGGCCAAAGCCTTTGATGATGACATGGTTGGTGAATTGGGAGAAGGCCTGGATGTACTTTTGATCTTTGTATGTGTATCATTTTTTTGCTCTATGCTTGTCCTCACATTTCTGCTATCATTGTAAATTTGTAACTATATAGGCTGGTCTTTTCTCAGCTGTCATTACAACTTTTGTAGCACAAACTTCCCAAGCACTTTCAGTGGACAACACATCACTTACTGTATCCTACCTAAAAACAATCACTGCCACTCTTCAAGCTAATGGAAATTCTTCCACCATCTCACAAATTCCTACAACTGACACAACTTTTTCTCCTGCTACTGGAGATCTTTGGGTGAATGGATTATGGTTTACAAGTCTTACCATTGCATTATCCATTGCACTGTTTGCTGTCCTAGCCAAACAATGGTTGCGCCAATATACTTCCTTTGTCACAGGTACATCTCAAGAACGTGCTTATATCCGTCAATTTCGGCTTGATGGGCTCAAATCATGGAAGGTTCCAGCAATCATTGGCATCCTTCCTGTCCTATTGCATTTCTCTGTCATACTTTTCCTCACTGGTTTAATCATCTTCCTTTTCCCTCTCAACACTCAAATTGCATATGCCATTCTTGGTCTCACAATCACTATTGTGCTGCTCTACATTGTTGCCACTATCCTTCCATTTT
Organism: Lentinula raphanica; assembly: GCA_027919835.1. Classification (NCBI taxonomy): domain Eukaryota; kingdom Fungi; phylum Basidiomycota; class Agaricomycetes; order Agaricales; family Omphalotaceae; genus Lentinula; species Lentinula raphanica. The sequence continues at coordinate 94,583 of JANVFP010000044.1, forward strand.
ACATTGTTCAGTGCCCATACCGGACAACTTTCTCTGAATTCCTTTACTATATCTATCAAATTCCTCGAATGGCATATCAGAAGCTCAAGCATTGGCAACAAGTACATGTTTCATATGCAACTTTCAAGAACTTGACATCTGGATTTAAACCAGAATTCCAGATTTGTGACAATATCACCTTTTATAACCTGATTCATGATATTTGGCAGCTACTTTGCATGGTATATTGGGAAATCCAATATCAGTGGAACAATTATCACTACAGATGGGGAACCCCTAATCTCCCATCCTTCAAGGTACTTAAGGACCTTGAACGTAATATAGCTTGTGGCAAAAACAAATTAGGTTTCAAACAACAATTCATGAAGGAACCCTTGGCATGGAAGGCACTTTGGTGGCTTGGAGAATCCACATCAAATATTTCTGCAAAGGAAATCATATTCCACAGTTTAGGAGCATTTGGTCCTGGCATGTCAGAAAAACTATGTACAAATCAAGCCCTGGAGGTTTTGTATGGAGCCAGATACCCTTCAGTACACTACCATCTTTCTTTTATTCCTGTGTCATCACTATATATTCGGGCAGATGGAGCAAATCATGATCCATTTTGTGTTGCAGATGCATATTGGGAAAGGCACTTCCGATCAATGATCCATATTAGATCATTACTATCCCTGAATGCCCATAGTTCATGTAAGAAAACAAATCCTTTGGAGATTAGACTTCCTGAGGATATCAATTTTGCTCTATCTCTGTGGGCTTCAGGATGTCAAGTCAAGTTGCAAGCATCTTCTACCAAGCGTGTTATTGAATCATCTGATGGTTTATCCTGGCTAGTTAATGAATGCCTTGATAATGAATCACTTGTCCTGGTTGAGGCACCACATCTAGTATGGATGGCATTATTTGAGGGCACTTCTAACACAGGATTTTATGACCTATATAACGAGAAGTTTGAAGAGCAAGATAAACTATATAAATACTCATCAAAATACTCTCAACCAATTCCTTGTCCTTTATTAAAAGAACTCATGGCAATATATCGGCAACATAGTCAGGAGGCTAGTGCAGGGTCTGTTCAAGATGTGCCATCCCACACGATTTCAGACTTGGGATCAATAGTAGAGAACAGTCTTGTCCTTGACCAATCTGAGGAAGTTGAGGAATCACAAATCCTATCTGGAAATAGAGATAATAATTGAAGTTGTAACCATGGAGATCATAATCTACAACTCAAATGGTATTCAGAAAAACTTGTTTCCTATGTCTTTTCATATGCCACACTTTTACTTTTCAATGTTCTTGAGAAAAATATGAAACTGTGCTTCTTCATTATTGATTCTGTATACCTTTTCTTTCTCAGATACTATGCTCCAAGTCTCCATTCTTTCCCTTGTTACATCACTTTTACTTTTCAATGTTCTTGAGAAAAATATGAAACTGTGCTTCTTCATTATTGATTCTGTATACCTTTTCTTTCTCAGATACTATGTTCCAAGTCTCTATTCTTTCCTTTGTTACATGCAATTTCAAATACTTGAATATAAGATCTAGGCAATTCCTTTACCACACTATGGCCTGACCTGATTTTTGACAGTTTAGAAAAATTTTGGCATATTTTTTAAATCAAGTTCAGTTGGTAGTAATTTTGACCTTGTAAAGATACTATGGTGTGTGAATGCTTTAACAATGTGATTATTTTATAAGGAATCTTGTATTCTCAGAATGATTACATGTTGTTGAAATTCTTGAGGTGAGTTCAGAACAACTGTTGTTCTGAACCCACCTCAAGAATAGAGCTCAGAGTACCTTCTTATTTTCTACTCTGTAGTGAAGAAAAGCTTTGAAATAGGAATCCATTCACAGAGCAAGTTCTCAATAGAGAGAGTCATGAATCAATGACTTTGAAGAAGAATGTGAGCTAGTGATTTTGAATTATTTTCTTCATGAGTTATCCAAAATGATGTCTTCAAGTGGAATTTATCAATGAGAGTCGAGCAACAATGAATGTGGTAAACTCAATGACTGATATGCTGTAGTAGTACAGTGTCTTCTGTCATATGGTGCGGTTCACTTAGAGACCGCTAATTTGTTGCAAAATCTATTCAATATTCAGAAAAAAAGAAGTTTTAATTTCCTTTGGCCAATCGACTCCTTTTCATCATTAGAATAGATCCCCAAGACCATTTCTTAATATCTGCAAAACTGAGTGAGATATAAATTTTCAGCATCTTCAATTTGGCGCAAGTACAAAAAATGTTATTACACTAATCAAAAGCTCTAGCTACAGCCTCCAGGATGCATTGGTTAGATGAGTTTTGCAAGAGATGAATGTTGAAGCCTCAAGATAGGGCTCTGGATGTGAACAATGTGAACTCATTTCTTGCATGCATCACAGTGGATAGAGTCAAATTTCTGCTTTGAGTACTTGTGTATCTAGAATGTGAATCATAAAGTACTGGGGTGCATCCTCTTATAACCTTCAGAGACTGAATTCCCCCTGTATAAAAAAAATTTTGGCCTCCGGCCAATTTGGCGCTTGCAAAAAAGTAGCGGCCTCTAAGTGAACCGCACCATACTACAGATTTCAAGTTCTCGACTTCTTCCAGTTGAAGTTTTATTCAAAGGCTGGGCTGATGGACACACTTCTCAAAGTTCTCATACCTCTATGATATAAGTTCAAGCAGTTCATGCATTGGGAATTCTGATTTTATACTTGTGTGTCCAGCATTGAGTCATTGACTGTGGTATTCAAAGAATAGGTCGGTGAGTGATAGGATTCAAAAGCAACCGCGAGAAGTAGGTGCATCTCAGTATCTTGTTACAAACTTGAATGTTCAAACATCAATAAAAAAGACAAACACACGAATATAGATGTAGAATAAGCCTAATAAAAATGACAAGATAAGAGGAGTAACAAAAGTACAGAGTAGACGGTAAGTGGTAATGAACAAAGAGAACAGGTAAGGAAATAAGTACGCAACGATACGATATGAACACGAAACAAAAGATCGAAAAGGCATCGAGAAATCTCCATCCCTCTCCTTCCCCTTCCCTTGCCCCTTCAACCCAAATCTCTCCACAACCCCAACCAACTCCATAACCAGCCCATCCCTATCCCATTCTCCTCTCCTCCTCCACACACACACCAGGCACGTCACACACCAGGCACGTCACACGGAGGTGTTCGAGGGCTCCGACAGAGAGATTTGCTGTGTGGGTTGAGAGAGCGGACCGGAGTTGGGTGAGGAGGCATGGGGAGAGGGTGAAGGGCGGTAAGGGTGGTGGCTGAGGAGGGGAAGGTGAACGTGGTGCTGGTGAAGGTTCAGTGAATGTTCAGGCGGTTGCTGTGCAGATGGTTGTGAAGAAGATAAGGCTACGGGTTGGATGTGCGAGGAAGAAGGGTGATTTTGCGGTATGGGCGATAAGAGTCGCGTCGAGGACAAGTTGACAGTGGGAAGAAGTGATGGAGTTGGTAGAGGCGAAGTCGACATCGACATACGAGAAGAGTCGACTAGGAACGGGTTCCCGTCGTTCCTTTGTGTTGGTCCGTTAGGTTGAGGATGAGGACGAGGATTGGCGAGAGGAGAGTTGAGACGAGGAGGAGTAGGGGGAATAGGTTGTGGATTTAGGAGCATGGCCATTCCACTTGGAGGATGAAGAGGAGGAGGGGTAGAAGGAGGAGCAGTACTGTTGTTATGATCTTCTGCAATCCTCAACCTCTTCCCTCGATCATCACCTCCGTCTGACTCTCCCCGTGCTCGCTTCATCCCTCTCTCGACCGTCGTCTCCCTCTCTTCTCTTTGCTCTCTTTCCTTCCTCTCCCTCTCCTTCCTCTCAATCCTGTCCCTCTCTCTTCCCCTCACACGCTCACACGCCTCTCTCAAGAACGGATCGACGACATCGCCCACGCTGACCTCGGCCATGGTGAGCATCGCCTGGGCTTTATACCACCGCTCATTCGCCGTCGCGATCGTCGTCGCTGTCGCCGTCGTCGCCGTCCTAGTCGTCTCTTGCATACACAAGCCATACACGACGAGCTCGGCATTCCGTACGATTTTCCGGACGTCAGCGAGGAGCTCGAATGGGGTGAGGTAGTAGGAGCGATAGAGACGTTCGTGGATCTTTTCGAGGTCGATGTTGTAGAATTTGCGTTTCTTTGGGAGTGGATTGGGATTGGGATTGGGATTCGGGATGGGAGTGGGGTTTCTAGTTGGATTGTGTGAGGCTGGGTTAGGTGTCGGTTGCCGATTAGGTTGAGTAGAATAACCAGGGTCAGGATGGAGAAGAAGCGCAGGTTGCGCAAGCTGTTGGCTTTCGTCGACGTCCATAGGACGTTCAGAGTGCCCATCGATCCCGTTCACGGCGTTGACGCGTCCGTTCACCATCACCGCTGGAGGCTGAGGATGTTGAGAAAGGTGAGGAGGCTCCTCGACGACAACAACGTTCATATCCACGTCCACGTTCAACGTCAACGGAACCGCACCTCCACCGGAACTCGGACCAGGGGCGTTGGGGACGTTGGGGACGTTGATGAACTCCACGTTCGCATTCGTTTCTGCATGACCAGCACCCACCCCATCCACAACCTCTGCTGAATCCCCATCCTCTCGTCCATCACCCATCCCCTCAACATCATCATCGACAACCTCGAACGCCTCACACTCCTCCTCCTTATACTCATCCACCACTCTCTTCGTAAACCGCTTGAACCGTCTCTTCATCTCGCCCACTATCGGTCCCAGGCGGTACTTGAGCACCGCGAGTGTCCGTAGATCGTTCTCTTCTTGCATCACTGATTTGCTCCCTTGGGAGGCGGTGGTGGTGGAAGGATTGGGTTGAGGAGGAGGAGGTGGTGCTGGAGCGAGAGGAAGGACGGGGATTGTGCGTTTGGGTCGTTTGTAGGTGTATGGGTTTGGGTTGGAGTTTTGTGAATTGGAAGAAGAGGAGGAAGAGGAAAGCTGCTCTTCATCATCGTTCCCTTCGACCAAATCGACTGAAAACGCAAACTTATTCGGCAGTCGTTGGATATCCTCAAACAACGACTCGAAGAACCTCTCCCTCATCTTCTCATCCGGCGCACTCAGCTCAACCACGTTTCTCCCTCGTTCTCAATCCCACCACTAAACGCACCACCAAACCAAGTTCACACATCCTCCGGAACCTCTTCCCACTCTCCCTCATCGTCACCCGTGCGGTTTCGGAAAGCGCTTGGGTGAGCGAGAGAAGGGAGGGGATGTAGATGATGGACAGGGAGTGTCATTTGGCTTCAATGATGTGGGTGATCAGGCTTGATTTGGGTGTCTGTGACAAAGGCATGAATGGAATGAATAATAACGAAAGTAATAAAGGAACGGACTTGAGCTGGAAGATCCCGAAAGCGTACCAAGATCCACACGCTGGACATGGTATCCTTTGAGGAAATTAAATCAAGTGTGTGCTTGTGGGCTGGTAAATAGGTTGAGTAGATAGGACATAATGAGCGCGGGTTGACTCTGCCGTTGGCTTGTATCGACGTCCAAAGGACGTTTGGAGTGGGGATGATCTATCCCATTCACGTTCGAACGTTCACCATCAACGTCAACGCTTGAGGCTGAGGAGGGCTCTTCTACCACCACGCCCTTCACTGCTAACAGCATTACCAGATTCACCAGTACGAGAACGAATATCGGGAATTATCCCTCCCCCCTCTATCGAATATAGAAAAGTTTTCGTATGCCTGGATGAGATTTCGACGGGAGAACAAAGGAAGTTGGTGAAAGGAAATTGATGATGTGTTCAAACCTCGCAAATAGCTAGAGTATTGTTTTTCTGCATGAGTCGATGAGCCACAACCAAAAGTCAGGCAACACTCACCGAGAAACCCATTTCTGGCCGTTCTTGATCTCTCTGGTGCCATTCCTTCATAGTCTGACAATGCAGATCGGCTGCAGAGAAAGCACAGAACGCCCATGGTGGGAGAGGGCAACGCACGCAGAAGATCTAGAGAGAACACGGATGTTGTGGTGGAATCGAAAGTGGATTGAAGATAAGCGCCGACCGACTTTTGACTGAATGACACTGCCTTCCGAGTATATCATGCACTAGCACTCATCGACATTGTCCACGATCAATGAAGTTAGGAAAAGTACGACTCTGGCCGTTTGTATTGTTTTATGGTCTGTATGCCGGTCCAATGAAGACTGACTGAACCAGAACTCGAGTCTCAGCCTGCAATGAGAGAACGGCTACTGATCTGAGACTGAAGTACTGACACGTTCTAGATAGGACAACTCGAATGCCAACAGATAAGGATACGAAGTGACAAGTCCCAGACATACAACTTCCGGTGGACGAACATATCCCTTGTCCATTCCTTCGTCTTCGTCTTCTTCTCTATCTTCTACACAGACTGTGAAGATGACAAAGACGAGACGGTATTTGAAGTTTGAGGTTAGGGAGATCGGCATTGGGGATTTCGATAACCTGTCAAAACTTCAAAGCGCATCCGGCGAAAGTTGTATGTTGTTGATATCGTAGTGACAACGGGAAACTGGTTGATGGTTGGCAGACAGACTGAGTCTATCAAGAGGCCAACGGGAGTCACCGCGTTTGCTGGGTTTAGTAGTAGGTATAGGGCCCAGGCTGCCATTCGAACGGGTTTGAACGAGTTTGAGCTTTGAAGTTGATTCGTCGGTGTTTTACTCGAGTGAACTGTGCATGTGAAGCTTAGATTGACGGATATGGTTTTTCGAGATATAACAAAGAACCTCGACAGAGAAGGGAACGAAGTTCTGAGGTTCATTCGACCGGCGGGATATCATACGGAAGATGGAGGACATGGCGTCAAAAACCGGGATCGTTAGCTATTCGACACTTTCGAACTCTCGCTTATACCCTGGGTCTGAAATTACAATGTTAGTTACACCAAGAATGAACATATACACGGACTCGTACTCAGATACATTCTCCCTGCACATGTCCAAGGGAAACAGAGGCAAGAGATCGGAGGAGGAGAAGGGGGAGGAGGAGGGGGAGGAGGGAGCTCTAGAAGAACAAGGGGTCCAGATATGAGCGGGAAGGAGAGCACGCGGACGAAGGAAGCGGGGAGGAAGGGGAGAGAGTGGGTGGTGCCGGTGAGGCTTAGGAGTTGTTGATTCTATACGAGGAAGAAGACCGGTGAAGCTCCCAACTTCGACCTCAACGAACTCTGATTGGTACAGACCGCAGCGTCGATACACAAGCACTGCGGGATCTTCACGGAGTTGAGGACGACCCCAATCACAGGGATGATCAGGACATGAATGAATGGTTATGGTGATAAGTCAGAGGGATACGAGGGATGTCGATAAGGCCGATGTGGGGAGGATGAACGAATCGTCAACGTGTCAACGTTTCAACGTCGGCTGACGGATGACGTGGTCGGTGACGACGAATGAAAATGTAGGGAAGGCTATCGAACTCAGTGAAACCATGAGACGACCAAGTGCGAGACCTCTAAAACCCCGACGCGTATGAATATAACCCTCTGGTGCTTCTTCGTCTTCTTCTGCAGTCTGTGGACACTTCAGCCCAGAAGAAGCAGTGGTTGAAAGGGTGGTCAAGCTTCAAGATTGGGGGATGGGTTACAGACCGGGATCTGGACGATCTGTTGGGACTCCAGATGAACGACGCGAAGGGACCCGGGACTGGCTGATGGACGATATGGGTGGCATAGGTGCAGCAAAAATCGCGGTCGTAGCCTGAGCGTGCTGATGGAGTTATGCTCGACTGAGAGACCCAGAGACGCGATGTGAATCATGGAAGGATGTGTGCTTCGACTGTTCTAACTTCTCTCTCTGGAGCGTAACGTGGATCGATTCTGACATTGGTAGCCATATATAAGGCAATGGAGGTGTCGTTGAACTTCGTCGACGCGTTCAGATGATGACGCTGAATGATGTGGTCGACAACAATGGAAAGGCGAGGACGAAGAGCCAAATACGATCCAATGCAATCCTACTACGACTAGGGCCCAGGGTCTGACTGAATCGAGGAGACGAGCTCCACTCGAATCCAGTCCCAATGACGAACGGACGAGAAACATCGAGCGTGCCACACAACAACTTGACAACCGACGATTACTCGAGACTTCAGATGAGCACGAACGCGAAGGGATCAAGAATCGCGGCGGACAAGGTGGGTGGCACGGGGAAACAAAATTCGGAATAGAGCGTGGAAACCTCTCATCGTAGTCCAAGTGTGCTGATGAAGTCGTGCTTGACCGTAAGGCGACCCAATGTAGATGATAGAAACGGGTGTGTTCTGACTTTCGCCTGGGGCATAACGTGGTTCGATCCCAACGTTTGTGGAGGAACCAGAGAAGGGGATCAGCTTCGTGCATCATCATCGTCGACGCGTTTACAGAACATCTGCAGCAAAAGACAGTGCTCCGTTTTCCTTTCGAGTGACAAAAGAGTTTTGCCGATTCTTGATGGGGCATCGAGTACGACCTTTCGAGGGTATAGACTGTTAGCTAGGAAGATACGACGAGAAAGCTAAACTCACATTGACCCGAACCTCCAATCTCATCAAACCGTCTATGTAGTTTATCTGGATCAGCGAGTCCTGGGAGGAACATAATTACTTTTTCATCTGATTCGTTCTGGAGACTGGCCAGGGGACTCACTCGGTGATCTTGAACATATCTTGTCCAACTTTGGCAGACAGATGATGTGGTAAGTTACGACGATGCATCGAGAGTGTGGGGGAAGGCGATGGCAATGTCGAAGAATCCCAGGCCCCAATGATCAATCCCACACTCGGATGGAACTAGAAAGGCCGGCCTTTGGGCGGCAGAACCTTTGCTTGCAGCTTGAGGATGTGATAGAGTTTGAGCGAGGCTGTTGTGATCGTGAACGCGATGGCACCAGTTAGTCTCGAGAGAGAAGATGAATTTCGTGGTGGGACAGGGCCAGGCAGTGTGAGGTACTTAATTATCTTATCTCTTGATCAGTCAGCGCTAAATGCTAAGCGCTTACCATTTGTTTGTTCCAACGGGCAATTTGAATTAAGGAAGTGGAAAGCCCTTGCAAGCAAGGGAACAAGGATGAGAAACATAACCCAAACCCAGCTGCATTATAGTGCTGTAAAGGCTAAAGTGTTGAGAAAAGGAATCACTGCTGTTTTTTTTGCGGACACAAGGGAATATCTTGGCAATAACATCAGGAAAAGTACCTCAGCTCCAAAGACTCTAGAGACACCCCCCAAAAGCCCTGAGATCTTTGAAGTGCTCCAGAGAATCTGAAAGCACTTTGAGGATGCCTGGAGAAACTCAGGATGCTTTCAAAATCTCTGGTGTCTCCAGGCTTTGGGGGGGTGTCTCTGAAGACTCCAGAGCCAGGAACATTTTTCCTGATGAAGTAGTCCTGTCCTGATCACACTGAATTGTCCATCCATAAAAGTCACTTGAAAACCAAACAAGAATAATTAGTATTGAAGATAGTAGTACTATACTACTACCTCTTACAACAATTTTCTAGTAAGATATGACAATACTGTACCGTTTCGACCACATGTTCAGTCACAGGTCACACAGGCCCAAAATGAACAGTTCACAAGGGGGTGTCACCAGTCACCTAGGCCTGTGAACACCGTGACAACCAAAATCAAACAAAATTTTCTCAGTTGGAAGGGTGTTTGAAAGGCTATTTTCTTTGCTAGTACAATCAAATAATGCAAGTGATGTTATTTTTTGTTAGAGGTACTGAATATGAGCTATGTAACCCCCAGTGAACAACCTTTGTAGGGGTTGTCACAGGTCATACAAGATTATGAACACCCAAAATACTGAACAGGGGGTGTCACCTGTCACATGCCGTGAACAAGTGGTCGAAACGGTACAGTACCTTCTTGGAGCTGTAGACAGTGGCCGTGCGAGCTGTCACAACTTCTACAATGAGTTTTGCAGTTCTGCAGGACATCCGGTTTGGTTGAACATTGAAACAATCAAGCAGAGCTGGAAGGATGAAAGGAAAATACACAGCTGCATCCAAAGATAGGGTTCACTGTCCCACAGGAGAACAGCTGGGCCCAACTGCTGGGATACTTTACCATGAGGGGTGTCCGGTGCACCTGACTGTTATATGTGTAGATTCCATTCACTGCAAAACTTATCAGAAAAACAGGGACATCAGGAAAATATTCTCATCTCTAGAGTCCCTAGATATACCCCCCAATTCCCAGGTAGTCTCAGAGAGCCTAGGGTATCTGAGTTCTTTAAGGCTTCTGAAAATTCTCTGGGTGCTTTCAGGTGCTTTCAGGTGCTTTCAGGTGCTTTCAGGTTCTCTAGGATCTTTTATTATCTTTCAAAGTTTCTAGAAATCTCTGGGCAGCCTAGGAATTGGGGGCTATCTTTGGAGACCCCAAGCCAAAAATATTTTTGTTGATGGAGCTCCCAGCACTTCCACCAAAGGTCCTGCTGGACAGTGCCGCAGCACTATTCAGTTTTGGTGAGAAATTCCTCAGCACCTCTTGGCAAATGCTTCAAATCTCTCACAAGGTCAAATTTATATCACCTGAATCTATTCAATGCTGTCCAGCACCATTCAGCACAATGCACTACTGGAAGCGCTGGAGGGCAAAATCCAGGTTTTGCTGATGAACAAGATTAATGCTTCCCATGTGCAACAGAAAAATATATGAATGCCTGTCAATATGTTTATTTCCTAGCTTTCTCCCATCAGAAGTAGCTTCAAACTTTTATCCATTTGTGACACAATGGGAAATCAGACGAGGTAGCATGTTCAATCTTTGATACATTTTATGAATATGTTATACTCAATATTGTTTACAGCTTTACTGATGAGCACACTGGAAGGTAAGATTCAAGAGACAAACCTCTGTCCATGTACATACTAAAATCTCTTGCTAGAAATAGTGACATATTCAGCAATGCACAATATACAACAGTGACAGGAGGTGAATTCAATGCAGCAGGTCGAGATATCAACAAGAACTACTATTGTAAGCAAAAAATAAAAACTCAGTCTGCTGAACAGTAACAATACAATTGATCTAGATCTCTCAACTGATGAAGAAAAGAAACTTCAAGACTGGCTTGCTGCTCCAGATAGTTCTATTAATTATTCCACAGCTTTGAATAAAAGAGCACCTGGAACAGGCCAATGGATCCTCAAAGATTCCAAGTACCTGAGTTGGAAAAAAGAAGGAAGTATCTTGTGGATACAAGGTCAAGGTGATTGATCTATAAATACTCAAACCTAGACAGAAAACTCATAAGCTATTGTTGCATTGCAGCTGGATCAGGCAAAACATTTCTAGTGTAAGGTTTCTCTAATAATTTGATTATCAAAGGTCAATTGAAATATACTAACATCTTGCCATTATAAGCACTAGTATTATTGAAAACCTCAAGACAGAAAGTTCTCCAACTTTATTGGTTTATCACTACTTTGATATCCGTGATAATTCTGGAATGAAATCAAGTTTCCAAGGATTGCTATTATCTTTGGTCTTGCAATTAGGTGCTCAGGATCATAGAATTCATTCTGCATTGAAAGACTTGCATGAATCTTCAATGCATGGACTTTCTCATTCCAGACCTACCAATGTTGAACTATTGGATACTCTATCAGAAATTACAAAAGATCTAGTTCAGCAAAAATATCAAATTTATATAATAATTGATGCTCTAGATGAATGCAAGGAAGTAGATGCAGTTTGGAACTTTTGTATGAAGATGACTAGCTTGCATCTACTTGGCATTATGCTATCAAGTCGGAATCATCAACCTGGGTATGATGATTGTCATACAATTTCTTTGAAAAACAATGAGAAAGTTGATCAAGATATTGCTACCTTTATGGATATGGAAATATCATTCAAGAGTACAACTTTGAATACTGAAGTGAAAAGAAGATTAACAGAAAAAGCAGATGGAGGGTAAGATATGATATAATCTATTGAGTTGCTACTTATTCACATACTACAGATTCCGTTACATTGACTGTCAACTTCAAACATTGAAAGAATGTGCTAGTGAAATCACAGTATACAAGGTCCTAGCTAAGTTACCTTCAAATTTGCAAGAAATATATATAGAAGCCATCAAAAAATGTAAAAAAAGCCCCCATTGTGAAGATGCCCACCATCTTCTTTTATGGCTTTTGTATTCTTTCACACCTCTGCACATAAGCCAAATTGGGGAGTTTCTGTCAATTGACTTGGAGTCACAGAAACTTTACCCTGATGCTCCAGTAATGCCAGATGGGCTAGGAAAAGTTATTAATACTACTTTGGTGACTATTGATAACAATGATCTTGTTCAACTGGCACATGCTTCTGTAAAGGATTTCCTGGTTGAGAACCATAGTGATATTTATACAGGTCAATTACTTCACATCAATGCAGAATTGGCACACAATCACAATATAATAGCACAGAAGTGTTTAATTTTTCTCTTGCAAGATCAAAACATTAATGCATCTGATGAGTCTATTATTCTCAATTTCCAGAAGTATGCAATTGAATATTGCATGATGCATAGCCAACATCTTGAAAAATCAGAAATTTTGTATAAAGATACAAATCAACTTATTGAGACTTTTCTTCAAGATGCATCTGGCCCATTTGTAAAATGGAAGAGGAGCTTCAAATACACTGATGGTAAATATGCTGTGTGGCCATTTGCAAGTCAGTTTGCAGCCTATACTGCTTTACACATTGTGGCATTGTTTGGGCTTAAGAATAGTGCCCAAAGACTGTTGAATAATATTGAGAAACCAAATGCAGGTGAGCTATCCAGAACGTGAATCAATAATAAATTCACTTCTCAAAAAACTCCAAACAGATATATATATATTTGAAAAAAAAGTTGCAACACCATTACAGCTAGCAGCATTTAAAGGCCACATAGATGTTGTTGACCTGCTTCTTGGAAATGGTGAAAATGTCAATATGCAAGCAGGACAATTTGGAACTGCAATTCATGCAGCAATAAATGGAGGTTGTAAGAGTATGGTTGAATTTCTTCTCAAGAATGGTGCAGATGCCAATACTCAGTGTGACTCTCATGGAACTACAATTTATGCAGCTGCATTTCAAGGTCACAAGGATATTGTTGAACTCCTTTTTGAATATGGTGCAAAAATCAAAGCTACAGATAGATATTATATAATGGCAACTCAGCAAGCAGCCTCTAGGGGTTACAAGAATATAGTAGAGTTTCTTCTCCAACATGGAGAAAATATCAATATGCAAGCAAATTATTGGGGATTTGTTATTCATGTAGCAATATCCAAAGGTCGTAAGGATATTGTGGAACTTCTTCTTGAATATGGCACAGATGTCAGTGCTCGGGATCCACATGACAACACTACAATTGAAGCAGCAGTATATGAAGGTGACAAGGAGATTATTGAGGTAATCCTTAGATATAGTGCAGATATCAATGCCTGGAGTAGAGACTCTGCAAGTGCAATCCAGATGGCAGCAAATGATGGAAACAAAGATATCCTTGAGCTGCTTCTTAAGCATGGTGCAGATATTAATGCTCCCAGTGGTCAGTATGGAAGAGCAATTTATGCAGCAGCCAAGAGGGGATTCAAGGATATTGTTGAACTTCTTTTGAAAAATAGTACAAATGTCAAAATTCAGAATAAGAATTCAGATAATTGTGGAATTGAAATTCCAACAGTAATTGCTAGAGATTACCAAGGTCTCATTGATATTGATGATAATCTGAATGCTCAATATGGCAATAATAATGAAACTACCATTTATGCTGCAGCACTTGCAGGTGACAAAGATATTATTGAGCTGCTTCTTGATTATGGTGCAAATGTCAATGCTGAGGGTGGAAATTATGGGACTGCAATCCAAGCAGCAGCAGTAGAGGGTCACAAGGATGTTATTGAACTGCTTATAGCTTATGGTGCAAATGTCAATGCTAAGGATAGACATCATGGAACTGCAATTCAAGCAGCAGCATCTGAGGGTCACAAGGATATCATTGAGCTACTTATTGCTTATGGTGCAAATGTCAATGCTGAGGATAAAATTCATGGAACTCCACTTCAAGCAGCAGCATTGGGAGGTCACAAGAGTATTGTTGAATTGCTTCTTGAATCTGGAGCAAATGTTAATGCTAAAGGTGGAGAATTTGGAACTGCAATTCAAGCAGCAGCATATCAGGGTAACAAGAGTATCAATGAACTGCTTCTTAGTCATGGTGCAAATGTCAATGCTCAAGGTGGAACCCATGGAACTGCAATTCATATAGCAGCAGCTCATGGGAGAAAAGATATCATTGGACTGCTTCTTGATTATGGTGCAAATGTCAATGCCCAGTATATACAGTATGGGACTCCAGTTCACATAGCAGCAAGATATGGTGAAAAAGATATCATTGAAATACTTCTTAGTTATGGTGCCAATGTCAATACTCAGAATTTTATGTCTGGAACTGCAATACAGATAGCAGCAGAGCATGGGAAACAAAATATCATTGAGCTGCTTCTTAAGCATGGTGCAGATATCAATGCTGGAGGTGGATTTTATGGGAGTGCAATTCAAGCAGCAGCATTGAAGGGTCACAAGAACATTGTTGTAAACGAAACGGCAGCCGACGACTGTAAAGTATATGTTAATCTTCAACCTGATAATACAAGTTCCATTAGACCTAAGTACCTGTAAAGTATATGTTAACTATAAAGACCGTTAGAATATGTGCATATATGCGAGAGAATATAGCGATACGTACTCTTCAACCTGATAATACAAGTTGAAGAGGGAAGTAACTACGAATGACCCTTTTATACCCGAGAGAAACCAAACAAACCAACACTATCGATCATCGCCTGAACTCGTCACACTACCGTGTAATACGAAGCATGAGTCGCCACTCAAGCTCATTTCTAACACTCCCCCTGGCGACGATACCACCAGTCTAATCCTAACGCAGATACGAAACGACGATGAAGGTCCTTCGACAAAGATTTTGTCAGAATATCCGCGATGTTGTTTTTGGATGCTACCGGAAAGATTTCGACTTTCTTCTCCTCGACTTCATCGCGAATAAAATGGTATCGTACGTCGATAGCTTTTGAAATCCCGTGTTCACGCGTCGTTTCGGAAAGACTGATGGCTCCAAGATTGTCGCACAAGATTTTGATGGGCTTATGTCCTCCGATTTCAACCTCGGATAACCAGCTATTCAACCAAACTGCTTGTTGAACAGCACGCGCCAAGGCAACGTATTCGGCCTCTGTCGACGATAATGCAGTGATAGCTTGAGGCTTCGAAGACCATGAAATGGGAGAGCCATTGATTAGGAAGATGTAGCCAGAAACCGATTTCCGCGTATGAGGGTTCCCTGCCCAATCGGCATCTACGTATCCAAGTGGTTGGATGTCCGACGACGATTCAAACTTTTTGTATACAATTCCGTAGTTCACCGTCGACTTGATATACCGGCATAACTTGATAAGTAAGTTCCAGTGAACACGAGTTGGTGCATTTTGTACTGATGACAGACTAGAGCACGCAAACACAATGTCTGGACGTGTTGATGATGCTAACCACCAGCAACAGCCAAGAATCCTCCGGTACGGCTTATCTTTCATGAAGTTGGCATCTTCGTCGGAGTAATTTTCCGCGGGAGTGACATGATATTTCGGCGGTAGAGGAGTATCCAGAGGGTAGAGTTCGTCCCAGATTCCGAAGAATTTGAATGCGCTGGTTACGAAAGGTGCTTGGGAAATACCGATATCGCCGTTCTCGAAGTATTCAATCGTCAGGCCAACCAAGAATTTCTTGTCCTTTACGTCCGACTTCAAATCCCATCTCTGAAAATCCTTCATCGACTTCTCTGCCTCGTTTTCATTAGAGGCAGCAGACCAAATATCGTCGGTGTGCACAGAATGAATCGAGATGGCTCCCGTCTTCGGTTCTCGTCAATATCTGATACAAGGGTCAGCTCGTGAACATTTAAAGCCCACCCTCTCTGCTTCCTTTCTCAACTCCTTAAACCAAATGTGTCCTGCCTGCGCCAACCCATACAAGGGCTTTTTCATCAGGCATACCTTATTCTCCTCCCCCTGCCTGGTGAAACCCGTTACTTGCTCCATGAAGATTTGTGGATATTCTGGAAGGGTTCCATTGAGATATGCCGCAGAGAAATCCCACTGACGTGTCGCCCAACCATTCGCCGCCGCACATGCAATCAGAATGCGTACAGACTCCATTCTTGCCACCATCGACCACGTCTTGTCGAAGTCAATACCCGGCCGTTGCATGTCACCCCTCGCTACCCATCGAGCTTTCCTTGCCAAAATTTCACCCTGTCCGTCGACCTTCAAATCGTACACCCACATCCCCTTTAACACCTTCGCTCCCAACGGTTTATCCACCAAGATCCAACAATTTCTCGATTCAAGAGAATCGAACTCTTTCTGCATTGGAGGTTTCCATAGATCTGGCTCGCGCATCGCTTGGTCGTATCGGGTTGGAATGGGAGTCAACGCCTTTCCTGCGCCCTTAACTGTACTTGCCAGGACCACTATGTTAGCCCATTCCTCACAGTTTTCCCGAGCACGACGCTCATCTGACTCGTATTCTAAGGAACGTTGAAGCGCCTGAGATGGTGCAGAACGACGAGCAGATCTACGAAGAATTACACCTTCTTCATCTTGATGCTCTATATCCAGATGTCGATCATTCGGAGGCAATTCCTCGTTTTGATTTTCCAATTCCTCAAGTCCGTCGTCCAGATCGTCAAGAGATTCTTCCGGGACGTCCTGATCAGAGTCCGTAAGCGGGAGTGGGTAGAATTTGACAGATTCGGATCGGGTACGAGCAGGTATTCCTTCGTCAAATTCCCCTTCTCGAATAGGAAATACGTGTTTTCTGACCGGATCCCAGATACGCCAACCTCTTCGGTCTAGATAGCCGACAAGGTATCCTTCAAACGTTTGCACACCAAGCTTGCCTTCTCTTCTGTCAAGGTCTTTTGCCAGAACACGACATCCCCATTTCCGAAGGTGCGAAACATTGACTTTTGCGTGTTCGGGATACCACGACTGAATCGGAATAACCCCAGGAACTCTCGACGTAGGGACCATAGACGTGACGTAGCAGAACGCTTCGACTGCCTCCGCCCAGAACCTCCAATCCAAGCCGCAATCTTCAATCATGGCACGAGCTCCTTCGATAACTGTCCGATTCGCTCTCTCAACCATTCCATTTGCCGCAGAGGAATGTTTCGGGATCTTTTCGATGATGATTCCTTTGGATGCTGCCCAATCATCCATCAGCTTGTTATCGAACTCTCGGCCCATGTCTATGCGGATTCGTTTGACCTTCTTCCCCGTTTGCTTTTCTGCTTTTCGTACAAACCGCACCACGAGAATGAGAATCGTCGGAGCATCTTTTGTTGCCGAAAAAGATGGGGTGGCACGAGCTCCTTCGATAACTGTCCGATTCGCTCTCTCAACCATTCCATTTGCCGCAGAGGAATGTTTCGGGATCTTTTCGATGATGATTCCTTTGGATGCTGCCCAATCATCCATCAGCTTGTTATCGAACTCTCGGCCCATGTCTATGCGGATTCGTTTGACCTTCTTCCCCGTTTGCTTTTCTGCTTTTTGTACAAACCGCACCACGAGAATGAGAATCGTCGGAGCATCTTTTGTTGCCGAAAAAGATGGGGTTGGAACACCAGTTGCATCATCGACCGCTAACATCAGGTACCATGCTCCTCCTAAGCTCATCGTTCGAGCTTTACCCCATAGGTCTAAACTGATCCGGAAGAGGACTTCGGTAGCTGGAGTGACGATGGAATCAAAGGGACGGCGAGTTGCCTTTGCATGAATACAGGGTTCGCATTTTCCTTCGAGATTGGAATCGGTAATGTCTAAACCATCCACAAGGTCACGTCGCTTCATCAACGCTATAACGTTTGTGTTGATATGAGCGAAGCGAGCATGCCACATAGCCAGGGAGCATGGCTTGCGTAACAAGTTTCCCCCTGCATGGAGTGATACACCGGTTGCCAAGGCGGTTTGCAACGTTGAGGACACTTCTGTAGACTCGTTTGCGATAACGTTGACTTGATACAACCTGTGACTTCCTTTCTCCAAAGCTAGCTTGCCATCAATAATAGTCTCTCCGCTCTTTGGATCTTTAACACTCAGTACGCCTCTCCCCCAAGATCCAACATATCCTTTAGCATCAAATGCCGGAATCAATAGAAGGTTCATGGTGAAAGACGGCGTATATAAAGCAGCCGTTCTAAGTCGTCTGACCGTTCCATCTGAGTTCTTGACATTAAATTCAACGACGCCGACACCTTCAATTTTAAATGCACCACTGTCTCCTTCTGTAGCCATGCGACCTAGACCACGGCGATCGTTGAGAGATATGAACAAGTTTCGGTCACGGACACAACATTCGGATGCTGCACTGTCCAGGAATGTGGGAGAAAGTGTCGACAATGAATTCAAGGACGGAGGCTTTGGCGACGAAAATAATACATGAATGACAGGATATGGAACATTATCTCTAACAACATAACTATAGCTATCCTTTAGAAGGGAAGAATCCTCCCTTCGATGTCTAAAGGATGCTAAGTTAGCAGTCGTCGAGGAAGGAAGTGAATATGCCGCACCGCCAGTGTCAGATCCCAAGTCGAGGACATTGGTGAGCGCAACAGGCGGGGCGATATTGGATCCAGAAGACACAGCGGCCGCGGCGACAGCGTTGGAGCGTTTAGATTGAGGTGGCTTGTACCATGGAGGAGCCTCATGTTCTTTATCTCCTCCGGGGGCCCAACACTTGGACTTTGGATGACCGCGACGGTGACAGTTGCTGCACCTAATCATGCCGGGACGCCCGTCATTCGAGCTCGTCGCGAGAGCAGTAGAGGACACAATTCGTTGATTACCGGCGTTGTTATTGACGACATCTTTGCGCAACTGGATCTCGATAAGACTGGAATAGATTTCGGGATAGGTCTTGCCGGCGTAATTTTGAATGATCCAAGAGTATGCGTCCGTCGGAGGCAGATTAGTGAGGAATTGCGACGTGAGATCTTCATCAGTGAGAATACACCCGACTTCATTTGCTTCCGATTTCAAGCGCTCCAGGTTGCTAAAGTAGTCATCGAATCGGTCCCCGTCATTGAACTTAAGGGCTTTGAAGCGTTCCTTGGCAATGGTTTGAGCAGCATTGGTGCGAGGATTGAATTTGGCGAGAATACGAGACCACATTTCTTGGGCAGTAAGAGTGGGAGTAAGGCCGATTCCGCGAGGATCCTTAATGTTAATGAAGATGATTGCGGCGAGGCGATTGTTTTGGAGTTCCCATTCATCTGAACTCGGAGTCGTCGAATTGTTCGAAGTCGATATGGGGAGTACACCAACACCCGGATTCGGTCCAGCCGCCATCAAGGCTGGAGCGGAGTTCGCGTTGGGACGAGGAATAGATCCATCAAGATAGCCTTCAAGCCCGTATCCACGAGCGACGCTAATAATCGAATCGCTGAATGATAAAAAGTTGCCGACATTGTCCAACTGGCGAGTTTCTGCAAAATACTGTATAGGCGGTAAGGCGTTCGTTGCAGACATATTGACAAAGGCGATTTCGATTTCTGTTTACAGTTCGGCTGAGGATGGCACGATATCGCTGCTCTGACTGCGAATCTAAACGAAACGGCAGCCGACGACTGTAAAGTATATGTTAATCTTCAACCTGATAATACAAGTTCCATTAGACCTAAGTACCTGTAAAGTATATGTTAACTATAAAGACCGTTAGAATATGTGCATATATGCGAGAGAATATAGCGATACGTACTCTTCAACCTGATAATACAAGTTGAAGAGGGAAGTAACTACGAATGACCCTTTTATACCCGAGAGAAACCAAACAAACCAACACTATCGATCATCGCCTGAACTCGTCACACTACCGTGTAATACGAAGCATGAGTCGCCACTCAAGCTCATTTCTAACAGTTGAGCTGCTTATTGCTCATGGTGCCAATGTCAATGCTGCAGGTGGAGCTTTTGGGAGTGCAATTCAAGCAGCAACATCTGAGGGTCATGAGGATATTATTGAACTGCTTATTGCTTGTGGTGCAAATGCCAATGTGGAGGATGCAATTGATGGGGCTGCAAATGAAGCAGCAACTACTCAAGATCATCATGATACTGCTTGAATTCTTCACAAATATTGTGCAGATGTTGATACCTCAGATGAATATGATTGAGAATCATCAGTGAGCTGCATGAATATAGTCAATTTTTCATCTACAGTTATTCACAATGTTTATATAAGTTGAGAGAAATTTATTGTATCACTTGAGACTAGTATTGTGAGTGACAGGGTTTGTATGTTTTAAACTTGCATTTGCTTCTTTTTTATGCCCAAGAGCCTAGCAGGTATAGTACTATCATAGTATGATTCATACTACAGTTTACTAGAGGACCATAGAGGTAAGTTAGCCTGGCTAGCTGTCTGTAGTACACAAAAAAAGAGTAAACTCGTTCATGTATACAGCCTGGTATTAAGGGTTTGGGGGACCTTCATGGGTCAATAAGGTTCGAGCTCCACCAATAGAATCTGGGTTAAGTAATACTGATAACAGCAAAGATAAGATATGTGATGTGCTTTTCCCAGTGCAATCTCTTCAACTTCAAGGTCCTCGAGCCCATTCTGTGTTCACTCCTCTGCAAAGACTGAGCCCTATATCTGTATGACTATGATTGAGTGCTACCTCTAGCTGCACCCTTTTGTTCATTGCCCAATGCTTTCACCCTTGAAGCCATCTTCTTTTGCTGGATTTGCTTGAGTATTGTTGACAATATTGCATCAGTCACTCATAAGCCCAGCAAGCTTTCAAGTTGATTTTCCAGTGGATATCATGAGCATGCAATACATGATGGTGCTCAAACGCAAGGAATACAACTTGCAAGACATGTTGCCATACATACATCTCATGCCGGAATACTATCGGCAGGGTGTTGGAGCTTAAACTTTAATACCCATGAAGGTCCATTGAACCCTTAATACCAGGCTAGAGGTAAGTTAAGCAGCAAGTATGATTAATGAGCCTTCTTCCTCCATTCATTGTACTTACTAAGTACTCAGACTCCTTCATGCAGTCTAACATGAGTTACACTTATGATGATGTGGTAAAGTCCTCTTGTTTGCAACAGTGGCTGTGGACAATTCAGATCAACCACAGGAAATGGATGCATCCTAGGTGCATCACATCCTTTGCTGACACTACATTGGTTGTATATAACACTTAGCTTAAGTAATCAATAGAGATATGAACACTGATGAAGGATAACACACACACACATATATATATATGATATAATATGATGGAAGAAACCTAACAAAGAAGAACAGGATAGGGTAGTACAGAGGGGACTGACTATGTAAGAAACAACTTGAAAAAAGAAAACAGGTATGCAAAGGAAAGTATGCAAAGAAATGATACCACACAAAACGAAATGAGAGATCAAAAAGACATCAAAAAATCTCCATCCCTCTCCTTCCCCTTCCCTTGCCCCTTCAACCCAAACCTTTCTACAACCCCAACCAACTCCCTAACCAGCCCATCCCGATCCCACTTTCCTCGCCTCCTCCACACACACCCCAGACACATCGCATGGGAGGGCTTCGACAGAGAGTGTTGCTGTGTGGGTTGAGAGAGTGGTGCGGAGCTGGGTGAGGAGGGATGGGGAGAGGGTGAAGGGCGGTAAGGGCAGTGGAGGAGGGGAAGGTGAACGTGGTGCTCAGTGCTGGGGTGGGTGAGGGTGGTTGCTGGACAGATGGTTGGGAAGAAGATGAGGCTACGGGATGTGCGAGGAAGAAGGGTGATTTTGAAATTTGTGGTATGGGCAATAAGAGTTGCGAGGAGGAAGAGTTGGGATTACAAAGAAGTGATTGAGTTGGTAGAGATGAAGTTGACATATGAGAAGAGTCAACTAGGAACAGGTTCCTGTCATTGCCTTGTGTTGGTCCATTCAGATGAGGATCAGCCTGATTGGCGCGAGGAGAGTTGAACTGGGAAGTGGGAGGGATAGGTTGTGGATTTAGGAGCATAGCCATTCCACTTGGAGGATGAAGAAGAGGAAGAGGGGTAGAAGGAGGAGCAGTACTGTTTCCTTCCTCTCCCTCTCCCTCTCCTCTCCCTCTCGCGTTCCTTCTCCCTCTTCCTCTTCCTCTTCATCTTCACCCTCCTCCTCTCCCTCTCTCTTCCCCTCACATGCTCACATTCTTCTCTCAAGAATGGATCAACGACATTGCCCATGCTCACTTTGGCCATGGTGAGCATTGCTTGGGCTTTATACCACCACTTGTTTGCTGTCGCCGTCGCCGTCATCCCCATCCTAGTCATCTCTCGCACATGCAACCCGGACACGACGAGCTCGGCATTCCGCATGATTTTCCAGATGTTGGCGAGGAACTCGAATGAGGTGAGGTAGTAGGAGCGATAGAGCCATTCATGAATTTTTTTCAGGTTGATGTTGTAGAATTGGTGTTTGTTTGGGAGTGGATTGAAGTTGGGATTGGGATTTGGGATGGGAGTGGGGTTTTCTGCTTGGATTCGAGACTGGGTTAGGTGTGGCTTGCCTACTAGGCTGCTGACTAGGTTGAGCAGGATGATGACCAGGATCAGGATGGAGAAAAAGCATGGGTTGATCAAGGTGTTGACCTTCGTGATCATTGACATTCATACTACATTGTTCAGAGTGCACATTGATCCTGTTATGATGGCATTGACATGCCCCATCAGGAAAAATATTCTCATCTCTAGAGTCCCCAGAGATACCCCCCAATTCCTAGGTAGTCTCAGAGAGCCTAGGGTATCTGAGTTCTTTGAGGCTTCTAAAAATTCTCTGGGTGCTTTCTGGTGCTTTCTGGTGCTTTCAGGTGCTTTCAGATGCTTTCAGGATCTTTCAGGTTCTCTAGGATGTTTTTTGATCTTTCAAAGTTCACAAAAATCTCTGAGCAGCCTAGGAATTGGAGGGTATCTCTGGGGACTCTAGAGATGAAAATATTTTTCTGATGCCATTCACCATCACCGCTGGAGGCTGAGGATGTTGAGGAAGGTGAGGAGGCTCCTTAACAACAATGACGTTCATATCCACGTCCACAGGTGGTGGTGGTGAGGGTGGAGCAAGAGGGAGGGAGGGAAGTGTGCGTTTGGGTCGTTTGTAGGCATATGGGTTTGGGTTGGAGTTTTGTGATTTGGAGGAAGACAACAAAAGCTGTTTGTTATCATTCCCTTCAACCAAATCGACCAAACACAAACTTATTCGGCAGTTGTTGGATATCCTCAAACAACGTCTCAAAAAACCTCTCCCTCATCTTCTCATCTGGCGCACTCAGCTCAACTACGCTTTCTTCTTCGTTCTCAATCCCACCACCAAATGCAAATGCACCACCAAACCAAGCCCACACATCCTCTGGAACCTCTTCCCACTCTCCCTTGAGCACAGCAAGAAGCAAGACTTTATCCATAGGCGCCATACCCAGGCTCTAGCATTGCTCTCATCGTCGCCCGTGCGGTTTCGGAAAGTGCTTGGGTGAGCAAGAGAAGGGAGGGGATTTAGATGATGGATGGGGAGTGCCGTTTGGCTTCAATGAGGAGAGAGATTAGGGTTAATTTGGGTCTGTAACGAAACATGAATTAGATATAATATTAGGTTAGGATGAAGCTAAAATTTAGAAAGAAAGGAATGCACTCAAGCCGAATCACCCAAAAGTGTACCAAGATCCAGACTCTGGACATGGTACCCTTTGAGAAAATGCAACAGCGCAGGTCCGACATATGCGTGGCCTATACCCACCGCACCATGCAGCACCAGTCTCCGGCGGTGAATTCGGAGGGTTTCCATTGACTGTAACTGCATCTCGCGTTCGAGTTTGCCTTTGTACTTTTCTTTTGCTGTACTAACATCTAGTCCAGCCTCGTCTTCATCCTCCTAATCAACATACTCCACCTCTTCCAGCGCCGTCATGTGTTTTTCCAGTGGTAAGACCCATTTGGGGATCTCTTTTGCTTTTCTGAGCAGTTCACAGAGGAGCAGGACGGATTGGGGTGGGAGAGGAGAGGCTGGGAGGGCAGAGGATCGAGCGGAGGATGGGACAATCTCTCATCAAAGAAGATGATAGACGGGGCGGAGAGACAGGCTTGGGTGAAGAGCAGGTGAAGTTAGCATTTGACTTCAAACAACAATCCCCAGAGTTTTTCCCTCATCACCTCATATGGCACAGACACTGCTACCATCCAACAATCCTCCTGAATTCCGCCGCACCTTCCTACAAGACAAAAACTATGGAGATGTTGGGCAGATTTAATTATTGAAGAAGATGACGACGACAATGAGTGTCATGATTCGACAAGAAGAAGGTAGAAGATCCAAGCAAAAGGAGGAAGATGGGAAGAGAAGGGGAGGAGAAGGGGAGACTGAAGATGGAGGAGAAGTGGTCGGTACTCGGGATGTAAATAGAGATAGGGAGGACGAGCACACAAACGAGCAGGAGGAGGGAGGACATGGGTTGAACGTTGAAACATTGAATATGAATGTTGGAACATTGATGATTTAAACAGCGAAGGCCTTCAAAGTGCCTGCTCTTGACCTCAACTACCTCCAGACAGACAGCGTCAATACATGAGGGTTGCAAACAGCCAATATGCAGGTGAGACAAGGGTCCTGAGGGTCATTGATCTGGTCATTTCCTGCTCAATAATGCCTAACTTGACTTTGAACTTATATCAAGCTTCATGTCGTCACCCCAAATGGTGAAGATCTTCTGAAGTAGAGGAAGACCCCCAACCATGGGAACAATGTGGTTATGGCTATGGTGATAAAGCAGATGGATAGGAGGGAAGGGGCCCATGGGGAGGAGGAGGAGGGATGAGGACAAAGAACACATTGACTATCTCATAATGCAAGTTTTGAGATCCGGAGGAAAGGCAGGGCAGGGAGATAGAGTTGACACCATTGCTAAAATGTTTTGTTCGCCGTTCAAACGTCATCTGGTGCAGGCAAGAAGGGTCGAGTTTGGTGGGTTCTTCATGAGACACAAATTGGACGTCTTAAAGAGACAGTCAACCAGTTTTCATCCACTTCTCTAACGGCAACACCCTCTTGAAGATTTCTTGTGCTTTTTGGGGCAGTTGAATCAGGAGCATTCTGAATCAGCACTATTAGCTAAGAGTCCGTTCGGCAACCGGAATCCGGATTTTGATGAGATTTTGCCAAGATTTTGCCAGCGCGATTTGTGCTTGACCGCTAACGAGGTATAAAGTCAGTTCTTAGTATAATGCCTTATGACAGGTCACTTGGCACGAACACAGAGTACGACTTCACGGATTTGTCAGTCAAATTGTATTTATAGCGAGGTGTGGGGCATTGTCAGAGATTCCGCACTATCTTATATCTCAAGTCGAACGCAGTCTTGTAAGATCTTTTCGATCAGCAATACTGGTCAGCAGAACAAAGTGACACGGAGATACCAGTCATAAGATCTGGACTAAGGGGTTTGTTTTGAGTGGCTTCCACTCGGATAAGGGTTTTTAGGCTCGGAAAGCAACGGGGTACCAGACGTTATGGTAGACCAATCGATTCTGCTCCCGGGTGAAGCAGTACTGATCACTATTGTCAGTAAAACCTCGAAGATCACGCAGATCACCAATCACTACGTGTCAACTTGAACAGAGCCACCAAAACTCTGCACGTTCACTCGGCACAACCTGAGACCAAGTCCTCTGTATCTCCGGAACGGAGTCTACCTTCAACTAGCAAGTGACAGACACCAAGTCAAACCACTCAAAAGTCGGGCTTATTGCGATGAAGTAACACACTTAATCTGCAAGGTCCGGTACGGCTTAGAAGCCTTTACTCCCACATATGGATGAAAAGGATTACCAGTTCAGAGAGATCTGGGTGCGAAACTTATTTCATTTGTGCGGATACAGGTCTTTAAGTACACTACCAAAGTCCAATACCCGTATTTGTCCTTGATCTAGTAGATCTAGCTATTTCTACGGACGGAGTCCGATAATATACACTTAAATAGTAGAATATGACTGAAATGATACAAACATGCAAGGAACATCAGAAAAAGTACCTCAGCTCCAAAGACTCTAGAGACACCCCCCAAAAGCCCTGAGATCTTTGAAGTGCTCCAGAGAATCTGAAAGCACTTTGAGGATGCCTGGAGAAACTCAGGATGCTTTCAAAATCTCTGGTGTCTCCAGGCTTTGGGGGGGTGTCTCTGAAGACTCCAGAGCCAGGAACATTTTTCCTGATGAAATAGTAAGGAAAACAGAGAAAAAGATGAAACTTGTCTGTATTTCATTGTACTTTCGCCAGATCTAGAAGATCAAGCAAGTTCCGACCATGGTCTGTGCAGCATCCACATGCTAGGGTGCCTAACTTGTCAGAGTGGCTCCTGCCTGTGTTGCTCAAGTGTTTCCGACGAATTTGCTTCCGCGGAATAGTAGTGGTCTTCCCAAGTTAATGAGATGGACTCGTAACAGTGGTTGATCTCGCAGATCAGGTTGGTCTGGTCCATAGCTTTCGAACGGTATGCATATAGCCTGGTGTTCTGGAGCAGACAACGGGGATAAATGCTTCAGAAGTGTTTTCCGTAGGTTTCCGCGCATTTCCGTGAGTGCTGGTCAAAGCTGTACATAGCATATGCTATATCCCAGTTTAGAACATGAACATATGTGTGTTTCCCCTGTGGGTTTCACCCGTACTGCCACGGAAATACTAGATCATCATGTTTCCGACGGTTTCCGCTACTTTGCGTAGGGTTTCCGTGTGGTAACTCATCCGGATAGGTTCTCATCGTGTCTGATCGGCTGGATCAAGTGAAATTTCCGTCATCACAGCCAAGTACCAAACTCAGTTGTGCCGATCCGGCAGATCTTGAGACTAAGTCGATATTCCCTTGGTGTGCTCGTACCAGTAGTCAGCATTCTTGAAGGATCCCCGACCAAGGGTGCGAGCAATAGCTCTAAGTGGATATTCATGGCTGATCCTGCCAAAGGATCTGTATCCTAGCTTATACTGATACAAGTTTGACTGCTAGTTCGGGCTCACTACAGTCCTTATTGATACTATGCAACGGTCTAAGTTGATCTTTTTGATCATTGCATGCCTGCGCAGAAAAACTGCGCAACACCGCCAACTGCCAACACATTCTGTTCAGTTTTACTTGTCTCCATGCCTCTCCCACCTGATCGTGCACATATCTGAAGAATCCTTGCTATCTCTTATTACTATTTTACTGTTGTTGCATTGACAGTGGTCCTGTATGCCACACCCGGATATTGGGCTCAAGAGTATCACACATCAAAGCTCTCTGGTGCAGAATGGGTAGAGGAACTGCTTCTTGGACACCCAGACCGGATCTATACCGAGCTTGGAATGCGAGTGCATGTTTTCACTGCATTTGTCTTTGAGCTGCAGTTATGTGGTATATCTGACTCTCGGTATGTCACATTGGAGGAGAAAGCAGCCATCTTTCTCTACTCATGTGTCACTGGTCTTTCTGTGCGACATGTTGGTGAATGGTTTCAACGTTCTAATGAAACTATATCCAAGTGAGTTTTGTATATACTGATACTGCAATGGACACTGATATGGGCCACAGATATTTCCACGAGATACTTTTTGCAGTATCCTCAGATCCATTCTATTAACATTTTGTTGTTCTTCCAACCAACGAGGATCCTCCAAATATGACTCTGGCATCTAATCCCAAGCTCTGGCCATTCTTTGAAGATGCAGTTGGTGCAATTGATGGAACACATATCCATTGCTGTCCATCTGCAGAAGAACGACAAGCTGCCCATAATTGCAAAGGCTTCTTGAGCCAGAATTGTCTTGCATGCTGCTCACTGGATTTGAAGTTCCTATACTTTGTCAGTGGGCATGATGGCTCTACCGCAGATGCCTATATGTATGACCATGCTTGGCGTACCAACTTTCCTGTTCCTGCTGGAAAATACTACCTCGCAGATGCAGGCTTTGGTCATTGTGATGCTCTTCTTGTTCCTTATTGTGGTGTGCGATATCATCTTGCTGAATGGGGGCGGGCTGCAGTATGGTATGTTTTTCTGGGTTCCCACTTTGTATGCTCAATGATTCATGATCAATTTTTCAAGGCCTGCAAATCGTGAGGAGCTGTTCAACTTACAACATGCTTTAGCCCGCAACTGCATTGAACACATATTTGGTGTAGTCAAGAAACATTGGACCATTCTTGTTCATGCTCCACAGTATGACATGGGGATTCAGGCTCGGATTTCCCCTGGGTTAGCTGCTGTTCACAATTTTATCATGACCAAGGATAGCTCTGATATTGACAACTTCGACAATGCCTGGGATCCGGCACCAGGATATGCTGATCCTAATGTTGGCTTACAAGGTGATCTTGTTGAAGGGCTTATCTCAAATGTAGAAAAATCCCGAGCAGAAAAACAACGAGATTATATTGCACAAGCAATGTGGGATAGCCAAAAACTGCAATAGACCGAGAGTACTATCTGTATTTGTCCATACTGCCTTTGTAGGTGCCACTTCTGTTGCTTCTGAGTTGGTGGAGAGTTGGTGAGTGTCTGCTGAGGATTGTGGTGCATCTATAATTGGTGTATTGCGCTTTTTTCCCTTGCGAGTTTTGGAAACAGCAGGACCTGAATTATGAGCCTCTTTTAGCATGATAAGCAATGCTGTGTCATTCATAATACCTTCGGGAGGTAGCGGGATGCTTTCTGGATCAGGATTGTTGCTCATTATGATGTAGAAGTGTCAGACAATGTAAAGAAATGCGGACAGAGTACAAGAGGAGTACGAAACAGTACAGAAAAGGCGCTGGCAAAATCCTGGCAAAATCCGGATTCCAGTTGCTGAATGGACTCTAATCTTGTACCCAGATGTTCTAGGACACTCCAGCATCCTAGTGCTGCGAAAATACAGACATAAACATCCGTACAAACAAAAACAAACATTATGATCGTGTCCTAGAACATCTGGTGCACTTTGATTGGCAGGGGGCACCTCGATACACAGCCACCACTAGCGTGACACCGAGACGCCCAAAAGACGCTTGCTTTTTGAGCTATTTTGATGTTGACCATGCATTTACTTGTGATATTTGACTATTAAACCTGGACAATTATTGTCTCCAGGTAGCTACTAGATAATACAAGTCTTAACATCAGGAAAAAGTCTTTCACCTCAAAGTAACCTCAAGTTAACTGGGGTATAGGCTTTTACTTGGGTTACCCAAGTCACTCAAGTAGACTTGAGTCAACCTGAGTGACTTAGAGTAACTTGAAGATTGAGTCTATACTTAAGTTGATTCAGTTTGATTCAGCATACTTGAGTTGTACAGAAGAAGTCCAATAATTATTACTCTCTGTATAATGTCTTGTAAGTATATAAACTACTCCAATTATTAACTAGAAAATGTGTCGCATGATCAAGAACATTAGAGGAAGTCCATATAGTATGTTTGGAACTATTTCTATCATGCCTAGGAATAAGCATACAGCTTTGGCGTATATTGGACAAAGGAATAATAGACCAAGGAACAATACCGTCTATCAAAGGTAATTTATGGACACAGGCCATGTTGTGAGTACTTTGGTCCACAAGAGTTTGTGTAGGAGGACTATACCATTCTATATATGCTAAAACAGTAGAAGGCCACCACGTAGGTGATGGACCTTTGTGAGAGCCTATAAGGCTAAGCTGAGAAGGTAAACGAAAAAGAATTTTGACTCTACCAATTCTGGTACCAGAGAAGCTTGTAGCTTCAGCTGAATCTCCTGTGAGAACTACCACTGTATCAAACCTACCACCTTTCAATGGGCTAGCCTTGACTACATCCATAAGGGTACTGTCTTCATCCAAAGTTTCCGGGGAGAACTTGAAAGAGTAGTAGACGTCCAAGTGATTGAAAGGCAATTGCTTGTATAGACTATCTTCCACATCTCTTCGATTAGAACCTGGCTTCAGCATAGCCAAGTAACGTTTGAGATTAGAAGAGAAAAAAGGAACCCTATGGCCCAGCTCTATGGAAGATAGTGTTTTATTTGGAGCAGTGGGTTCTTTAGGTAGGAAGAGCCGTATATTTGATGCCTCAGATGAGTCCATAGGGAAAGAAGAAGTGGTAGAGTCCAAAGAGGAATTCTGGAAGCGTTGGCGCTCCAATATCCATGATAATTCCTTGTTAAAGGACTGGACATTCTCCTGACGAGCCAACCATTTTGTCATTTGAGGAAATTCATCCCTTTTGTTAGATGCCCTCCATCCTTTTTTAGCAAAATCAATGTGAAGACGCTTAAACATCTCCGTATTGTAGTTATCTGTACAACCAAAAAAGCGTATCATCTCAACATAATGTTGAAGGGAATGGAATTTGGGAATATTGAGATCCTCGTGAACAGAAAGATCAATAAATGATGCTTTCTTGGTGTGCCAGAGATTGAGAGAGTCTGTCATGTAGGATAGAGTATCCTCGTCGTGGGTAGTGTATTGAGCTAAGTAGATAAAATCTAAAATAGCTCTCACAGCAGTAAGAGCGTTCCTTGGCATATCTGATCCCACGAGGCATCCTAAAAGGATCTTCCCCATGTTTTTGCGCTCAGATCCAGATATTTGGGAAAGAGCTGATATGCCATTTTTGAAATGACGAACACCGTAAGAAGGAGGAAGGCAACGTATTCGGCGATCTAACTCTTGGTTTCCTAGAATATCCTGACACCAAGAGATAAGGTGTTTGAGAACCCCTTGGTATAGTTGATGTAGAACGTCTGGTGTTATACTGAAGTGTATATCCGTAAAGGGAAGATCATCCCAAAAAGGACGATAAACGTAGCCAGATACCTCCTTTTCCATACAGAAGGCAAAGTACTGGGAGGAAGAAGAAGTCGAGCTACGAGCTTCAGCCATGACTTCCAGCGTCCACTCCTTCGTTCTCTTGGGAAAGCGATCTGGACTACTCAGGTCTGCAGCAGTTACCTGACACTTGGGACAGGTTCCGTACTTTGAACAAGTCACTAGACATTGTTCTGGAAAGTCTGCCACGTAGCTGGCAAGGATAGGATGCACTAGCCTGACTGTTCCATCCCCGCTGGCCAGCTCAACACCTAGTCTTCCAGCTTCCTGCAAAGGAGAAAAGATAATTCTCATAGCTTCGTGGAAAAGACGTTGATAACGTGAGCTGAGTTCTCTTTTGGGTAGAACGTCCTTGGCCATTTTGTCTACAGGCAGATAAGCGAGAAGAATACAAGCTTGCTGTGAAGGTTTTCTACGTAGAGCTTTTGGTATGTTGCCTAGAGTGAGATAT
This sequence comes from Lentinula raphanica, assembly GCA_027919835.1. Classification (NCBI taxonomy): domain Eukaryota; kingdom Fungi; phylum Basidiomycota; class Agaricomycetes; order Agaricales; family Omphalotaceae; genus Lentinula; species Lentinula raphanica. The sequence goes on from JANVFP010000044.1 coordinate 125,948, forward strand.
ACGGGATAGGCCTGCTTGCTACCGGAAAACTGAGTAAGCTGAGTTTTATCCGTGGCGATTATAAGAGGAGCTATTGTGGCACCCTCAGGCAGGAGTTTCTGCAGTTCACGTTACGTCAAAAATGAAGTTAAGAGAGAAGAGATTCCTAGATCAACTCACCTGGGTAAACTGCCACCATTTTCCCTCCCACATTTCCGAATAAACCCTCTTCTTCTTCTCTTTATCCTGAAAAATCTTCTTCGGCTTATATACCAGATGGTCTGCAAGGGCAGGATCTCCCCACAAGCTTTGAACACACTCCAGGATATCTCTATGGCGAAGAATGAAGTCATCGTCAGGTTGATCCTTGAATCGCAGCTTCTTGACTTTCCACTCTCCCGCTCTTGGCCTGAGGGCATCTATTTTCTTGTGAAGTCCTGCGATATTGGTATAGGATAGACCTAGTTTATCTGTAACCTAGACAAATATTTTCAGGGTAAGAGAGAGCGAATAGAGAGGTTTTCCTTTGACTTACACCAGGAATAGACAACAGGCGATCCAGAGATTTGTGGCCTATACCGTCTTTCACAACCCATTCAGCAATTCTCCAGTCCATTTCAGAGGCAAAGGGGGCAAAAGCAGTGTCTGGAAGAGGAGAAGAACCATCCATAGGGTGATCGACATCCAGATTATGGGCCAGTCTCCAGCGAGTTTCTAAAGAAGAATCCATACGAATAACCTTTCCAGCTTGTGGGTCTTCCTCTACAACTCTATCCAATGAATCTTCATCGTCATCCAATGTTCTGAGCTTGGCACCTAGTTGTCTTTCTAGAAGGGAGTGGCGAGAAGCCAAAGTGTTGGGTCCAGGTCCTGCTTCTCCTACGTCCCACTGGTGATCTACTGCCACAAAGTGGAAAAGATCGTTCTCTTCCTCTAACTCGTGTAATAGATCAGCAGTCTCCTCTGGGAGAAGCAGATCCTCCTCTTCCCTTGCCATAGCACTGCATGCATATTCCCATAAGTTGCCCGGACTTATGGAAAAATTATGATAAAAAGACGCAAAATTTTGGACACATAAGAAAGGGAACTTATGGGAAATTTTATAGTGAACTTATTGGATAAAATTCCCTTTTATGGTAATTTTATTCAATAAGTTCAGCATAAAATATCTTATAAGTTGCCTTTTTTATTGATTTGAATTTTTACGTCTTTTTAGGATAAGTTTTCCATAAGTTCGAGCAACTTATGGGAACTTGCATGCAGTGTAGCCTCCTTTTCTAGCCATTCCGTCTGAAGAACGTTATCTAGAGCAGCAGTCTTCTCATAGTTTCTGAACCAATGGCAGCTTTTAGCTTGAGAGAGATGCATGTTGAGAGATTTTTGAGTGTTGAACACTCTGCCACAATTCGCAGGACACTCCATGAAAAATCAGATAAAGAGAAGATACGAAGAAGATATGCTTAGTAAGCTACTGGGCTCAGTAGTTTAACGCCCGTTTAACGCCAATCTTATGGCTCTTTTACTTCTCCCTCTTTTAGTCAACCCTCACTTAAGGTGTTTGGTATATCTAGATCAAGTGAAGGAAGGTAAGCAGCAGCTGTGGACGAGTGAATACAGGACCTACCCTTGAATCTGGACAAGCATTGTCAAAGTCCTTACTGGTGAATTTTTGATTCTCAAGACCCCACCGGCCAATGTAGCTAAGGCCACTACCAGCAACAGAATCCACCAGAGGTAGAACCCAAAGAAACAGCCGCGGTTTCTTCAGAAGAGGCTGTGGTAGGGAGAAACACCACCGAAGTTCCTACGATGTGACGATGTGCTTTAGAACGACGTTGACGTTCGTACGAAGTTGACGCGAAAGTCGTACATTCATACGACGTTGAATGTACGAGACGTTCGTATGGTCGCGGACGTTGAATGTACGACGTTCGTACGGCAATGATGTTTGTACGCGACGTCGGTACGCGTGTGCGTTAGAACGACATTCGTACGGCGACGACGTTGGTACGCATGTGCGTTAGAACGACTCGGCGTTCGTCGTGGTATGCGTGGTATGCAACACCCTAGGTAGGCTGAGGAAGGAGGGGAATGGGAACGTGCCTGAAAGCTTGAGGAAGTGCATGTGAGTATGAGTACCTCTTGTCAAGAGGCAAAGCTTACATCTGAGACCTGCAACGATGGAAGGGAGGACGAGGTGGAAGGGAGGAAGAGGTGGAAGGGAGGAAGAGGTGGAAGGGAGGAAGAGGTGGAAGGCTGGATGAAGAGAATCAAAACCCTGCCTTACGACGGCACGACGACGAGTGAGGTATCCAGATCTTGGTCTGGTTCATATCAGAAAGAGAACGTCGGTCGCAACCGGTTTCGGCAGGTAGTCGTCAGTTTCAGCTGGTAACGTTTTCCGCGTCGGCCTTCCAGTGTCTCAAGATGGGTGGGAGTCGATGGAGCAGGTGAGGAGGAGGAGAAAGAGCAAGTGGATCCTTTACGAGGGTTGCCTAGCGAGTGTTTTGAGGAAGAGAGTTAGTGGCGTCGTGGCGGGGCGTCGCTATCGGTGAGTTTCGTCGCTATCGGTGAGTTTCGTCGCGATCGTGGCCTTCCGTTCTTTTTTCCGTCGGCCGTGAGGTTTCTGAGCGAGAAAAACGGTCGAGGGCCTCTGGCTCGATGTTCCTGCCCTCCTGGGTTGCCCCCAAACCTCTTCCTTCCTCTCACCCTGTCCTTCCCTTCTGTCCCTTGGTCCTTGTTCCTTCTCTTCTCCTTTACGAGGGTGGCCTAGCGAGTTTGGAGAAAGAAGAAAGAACGTCAGAGAGATGAGAGAGAAAGGAGAAAGAGAAATGAAAAGCGCTTGACTCCGATGAGCGCTTAAGCGCCGAAAGAAGTCGAGCACGTGAACGAGTTTTTTTGCATCCCCTGCCGTCGTCGTTTCCTTTTTGAGCGACGACTCAACTTTTTCTCTTCCGCGCCCTATGTCTTCTTCTCGTCTGCCTAGGCTTCTGCTCACCCCTGACCAAGAAATTTTCATCGTGCAATTATTGACTCAGCACTCTCACCTTTTGCCCCCTCGTCTTCGACTGATTCCGTCGCAGCTGAACCTCACTGAAAACCCCGGCCCCGGCTCTAACGTTTTACCCTCCGGGTCTTCCTTATCCGCTTCGTTGTCGTCGTCAACGTTGTCGTCTTCTTCTGCTTTGTCCACTTCGACGTCTTCATTGTCGCCGTCAACGTCTTCGTCGTCGCCGTCAACGTCTTCATCGTCGCCGTTAACGTCTTCATCATTGACGTCCACGTCTTTATCATCAACGTCTACTTCTTCATCGTCCCCTTCCCCGTCTTCTTCGGCACTGTCCTCGTCGTCTAAGGCTGGGTCTTCCGAAGCTCCTGCCGAGGAGTCGCTGGCCGAACGTATCCGAGACTTAGAAAGAAGGGAGAGGGAAGTAGCGCGTAGAGAACAGGCTTTGGAAAGGTGGCAGGCCCTCGGCATCGGTCATTCGGCAGCGTCTCTCTCAGGTGAAGGCTTCTCCGAGGCCCAGGAGGGCTTGGTCTCCAGCTCTACTCTTTCTGGGGAAGGAGGAGCTGAAGAACTTTGCGACAATCTGACGTCGCTGCCGGGACTCTTAGCCCACAACCTCAAACACTCTGCCGCTTCTTCGTCTGGCCGTGAGGAGAACGGAGATGCCGCGGATGCCGCGCCTGACGAGGTTCTTTCTTCTCTCCATTCTGACTGCCCGGAACAGGAGGGATCCCAGGACGACGGTCAAACGTTGGTAGATTCCGATTTCACCGATAAGTGGTTTCAAGATCAAGCAGAGGTCTTCTCTCCTTCTGTGGAAGACTGGCTGGCAGATCAGGTAGAGGAGCAGGTGAGGGTGGTCCTCTGTTCTCTTTCCTCCTTTTAGCTAAACTACCCAAGTTCTGCTACAGCTCCCAATCTAATTCGCGTAAAAGGACATGCTCTGACGGTGACCTAAACGACTCCAGCACCTCAAACTCCACCGGTAATACAGAAGAAGACAACGTAGAAAGGGGTACAGGAAATGGGGGTTCTCAGACGGTAGAGGAGAACGAAGGTGGAGGTGGTGGAGGTAGGGGAGGAGGGGCAGATCCTGGAAGACCCGCTCATGCTTGTGCGCGTAACGGCAGGAGTGCGAGGGCTTCTAAGAGGCGCAAGACAGCGCATCATGCGCTCCAGGAAGACGTTCAGGAAGAGGAAGAGGAAGAGGAAGAACTGGAGGAAGAGGAGGAAAATTCCCCTGGAGAAGATTTCGAAGCAGCTCACTCAGGCTGGCAAGTTTCCTCTACCCCTGCTCCTTCTAGCAAGGAGGTTCGCAACTCAGCTACGCTATTGCTTCTGGAAATCGCCATGGGTGAGGGAATGTGGATAGAGTCTTCCTGTTGTGATGTCTGGATAGACAAGCTTCATAACACAGTAAAGGGCAAGCAGTGGGATGAGGAAGTTTCAGTGGAGAGCGGAAACCTTACAAATCTAGCTAGACTCCTGAGACGCTCGGAGGCAGCGGAAGTAGGAGTGACCTTCGTGCGTATGATGATGGAGTTGATGTTTGCTGCCAAGATCAACAGGTAGGTCTTTTCCTTTTTCTCTACTGAGGATCGAAGTTTAACTAGACGCCCCTAGTATTCTACATCATCAGCGTTTACTTCTCAATGAAGCAGGCAAAGTAGAAAAAGCCAGTTTACGTCCTGTTTTGGGTAGACTCATGAAGGAACAAAACATTGCTCTCAACACTTTGCTTGCTTGGTACAGTGCGGGATCTAGATGGGGTAGGCTAGCAGCAGGAGGTAGGTCATATCACCTAAAAGTTGGGTATATCTTAAGGCTTCTTAGGAACGGTCTATCTTCTTATGATTATTGCGAGCAAGCCAGGACTAGCAGCGAAACTGAAAGGAAGAAGAGTAACCTCTACAGCGATAGTAGATCTCACCAACCTTTTACGTTTTCCTACAAATACTTGTGAGTAGCGGGAAAGTTTACGTTTTTCTCTAAGAAACTCAACGACCTCAGACTTTCAAGACATGATACAACTCAACCTAGTGCCGTTGATGAACAAATTAGCCACTAGAATTCCTTTTCAGATTCCCACCTTATTTCACCTGAAAGTCAGGAACTACTTTAGCATCCGGAAAACTTTGGACTGTAGGGACTTAGCAGGTAACGATAACTACTTTGAACGTTTCTTTCAAAGGTAAGTTCAAGATATTTCTTCAAGCCTGCATATCTCTCTAAGACGTTCTAGAACTGCTACACCTTTGCCCCGTTTGTCCTCTTTCTGGCAGGCTCTACTAAACGCTTCTTCTGGAACTGGCTCTTCTCTTTTTTCCCTTCATTATATGACAAGGTCTTATCTATCTTCATCTTTCGAGGATTCTGATTCGGAGGACGAAAGATTACAAGTCTCCACCCAAAGCTCTAGCCTACCTATTTTTGTTCAAAACTATGACTCTAGACAGGGAGTCGATGTTCTATACTCTACTTTTTCTTACGCTAAAGCTGCCGAGGGAAAGAAAGCTCCTTTTCCCAAGGGAAATCGTCAATCTTGGACAGAAAAGTATCGGCAGCAAGCAGAAAAAGGAATCATTATCGATAACCTGGAGGATTTAGCTATAGGAGTAAGTGTTGTTTTATAAGTAGCTTTGTTTTGTTAACGCTTTGACTGCTGCTAGATGAGGGAAAGGTTCTACGATGATCATGAGGTTACGGGAACTCCTGGAACCTTCAAGAATAGCCAGAAATGGCTTAGGGTTTCTAACACTTTGATAAACAGGTAATTTGAAGTTTTTCACAATGTTCTGTTCTACATTGAGACAAATTGTAGCAGGGAGATCTGTCTCCTGGATTCTAACGCCAAGCTCATATGTTACAGCAACGGAACTTTAAGTTCCTTAGAGCGAGGGCGCCTTCTCACTGCTCTCATGTTATTTTTCAATACGGAACCTGGGGGAGTCAAGCTCATCAGTAGAAACGCCTCAGGAAGGACTCATAACATGTTTACTACTTTTCATTTTTCTACTTGGGGAAGATATGGCCAGAACGTGAGTTATCAAACATCCCTGACTCGATTGCGACTAATATTCAGAAGGGATTGGGAGCACCCCCCGAAGTCCATCCTTTCTTTCTGAGAAGAACCAAAGGAAGCAAGACCAACACCTCTCAATTCTTCATGAGATCCTCCAAGGATCTTCAAGTTTTCGCCGATTTGTATGATCTATTGTGTGAGGTATTAGGAGAGGTTCTCCAGAAAATAGTCTCAAGAGTGCGTTGGTTTATTTATACTTTTTCTTGACTTTCTCAGACAGATTTTAGGCGTTGACTTTGTTTCCCAAAGAGCTTAAGGATGTAGAGGCTAACGTTGATATATTTCCTCTCAACGACAATTCTCCTGTTAAGCCCTTTACCAGTTTTGTTCTCAACGTAAATGTGGAGACAGTTGCCCATAGGGACAATGGTGACAACAGTCTTTGCATCGTTCTGGACTTGGGCAATCATTCAGGTGGAGGCTTGTGTTTGTTCGAGCCGAAGATAGTACTGGAACTTACACATGGAGACTGGGTGATCTTTCCTTCCAAGAGCTACACTCATTTCAACTTGAGATATAGTGGTATGAGGTGTTCTGCAGTTATTCACTCAGATAAAGACGGAATCTCCTATCAGAAGGATGGAAATGGATGGGACGGTAACCAATACGTCTTGTAGTCACATGATTTTATAGTAACTTTGTTGATGTCACAAATTGAAAGACGCTTCTTTCTTTCTTTCTTTCATCTCACTTTCTGCTAAGTCTTTTATTTTTTCTCATGGCGAACAACAGGAAACCTAGTGTTGCTGTTGCTCGGTCTACTAGATCTTCTACTACCAAGTCTTCTAAATCTCCTGCCACTACAGCTGCTTCTTCTGCTAAACCTTCTACCAAGGCTCAACGCAGTGTCAAATCTAGTGCCACTACTTCTGCGTCCAAAGTCTCTCCTACTCCTCCAGCTTCTGGCTTAATAGGACCTAGGGCTGCAGAATATCTCAAGGCACAACTCGCTGAGGAAAAGAGGAAGAAAGGTGAGAAGTCTTACGATCTTTTATATTTTCTAACACACTTTTTTTCTAGTTATACGTGAAAAGGCCAAGGCAGCCAAAGCTTCTGAGAAAGAGGATTTCAGTGATGAGGAAGCCAATGACAGAGCTTCTTCTCCTCCAGTTACGTCTGACGTAGAGGACGTAGAGGTGGATGAAGATGAAGAGGAATTCAACAATGTCTACGGTATTTTCTCTCATTTCCTACAACGTCTAAGTGCCTCAGTTTTTCTTTAACAGGTGAAGAGCATACTCCTGAAGAGCAACCCCTGGAACATTTGGAAGACGGCCAAGAAGAGGAAGACCACGCTCTTGAAGGTTTTCAGGATATGGAGGTAGACGTTGACACTCCGGACAATGGGGTAAGTAATTCATACCTCTTTTACGTTGGACAACATCTTACAATCTTCATAGATTGACCTTGTGAAAACTCCTACCAAGGCATCCACTCCTTTCTCGTCTCCTTCCAAATGTGTTTCTGTGCAAGCTGCTGTTGCTCGAACTAAGCTCAGGCATCAGCTCAACGTTTCACCTTCAAGGACCTACTCTAGACCTTCGCCTGATAAACGTAAGGTTTACAAAGTTACCTCCAACATGTTCAGCCCTCGCACTCGCAAGCTTGCGGTTGCAGGCAAGCGCCATGCCAGGAGAGTATTGTTATGAAGCATAACATGACTCATGGCCACCCCCACAAATTTCTAAATAATTCCCCGATTATTCCTGGCATTTTTCCTATTTTTCTAGTATTTTTCCTGCATTTATTCATGCCTAAACGGTCTCTACAAGCCTCTTTTATCAATGGCCGAGGCCTCGCCGAGCTGGCGCTTATTCGGCGTCTCGGCATCTCAACGCAGAAGCGCCGCCTTTCTATATTCCCACACTTCTTCTTCCTCATCGCTTCCTTCCTCCTCAGCCACCACTTTCTTCTTGGACACGCTAGGACCATCGGGACGACACATCGGGACTTCAAGACGGCTAGGGAGGATAAAGGGATAGTGAGGACGACGAGGAACGACCATAGAGGGCTGGAGACCGCGAGGACACGGTCTGCCAGTCGGTCTCTTAATCAGTGCGTAATCCGTTCACAGAACGGATTACTTCCATGCTAACGAGGTGCCGCAGTCACGACAGGCCATCGTCGACTCGCGTTGACGTGTACTGACCTCCTGATGCGCTCCCGGATCTCAACAACCCCAACAAACCTCGGCCCCGCTCTTTTCGTGTTGCACCCTCGGTCCCGACGTATCGACGTCGTTCTCGGCCCCCCTTTCTTCTGTTTAACACCTCGTCATCTCGTTCTCGTCACCATCGGCCTCTTCCCAGCACGTTCAGTCGTCCTGGATGACGATACACGCCCGGCAACCCTTTTTTCTTATGTTACCTTCGGTCCCGCTATGTCAACCTCGTCGTTGGCCTGTCCTTTTTCCGTTTCTCCTTTCAATGCCTCGTTTTCGTCATCTTCGGCATCCTTCTCGCGTATCTTCGTCATCGCCGGACCTTTTCCACCTCGTTTGGTCATCTGGGATGACGATAACCGTCCTAGCGCCTTGTATCGTACCGGATAATCCTTCCCAACCCCCACTCTCGACATCCTAGGCTCGTATACATGTCGTTCGGCCGCTCCCCATCTCGGATTTGCCATTGTTGACTCGTCTACGCGTATACGCCTTCGTTAGGCCCGAGTACGCGCAACATCGGCTCTCCCTTCATTTTCTGCCAATCTGCTAACCATTTTTAGCTTCCCCATGGTTATCCGGATCCTACACGTTTACCTTCGGCCTGGGGTATCTCTTTCAATAGCAGGCGAGTCAAGACGAGTCAAGACGACTCCTCGCCTGCTGTCCTTTCTTGTTGTTTATCACATTCCTCTAATGTCATTTCTCCGGCCGGATCGACGCGTATACCTACGTCGATCCGTGCTATCCTTGTTTTGACGCGTCGTTGACTCACAACGACGACGTTTGACAATATCCAGGCTCCGGGACCTGGTCATCACGATTATCATCGTGTTGACGCGTCCCATAGCCGACATTTATTATATTACCTTCCATTTATATCCATACCTACAAAATACATATATAAGCTGTAGGTATTTTGTACCCGATCCCCAGATCGGTTATTTTCATAGGTTTCTCAAATGGTATCGGTTCTTTCCCTCTAAACTCTGGTCTGGTGTAACTTCAAGTGTAACAACAAGTATCGGCAATCCTTTTCAGTCCAGACGTTCGGTGTAGAACATTCCTGCTTAGCAGCTGTCTACGACGTTCGTTGGGACGAATCGCTCGTAGCCTCCGTCTGTGGTGCCGTCGAGGGTTAGAGCAACGAGCACCCTAACATAATAACCGATCTCTTGCTGCCCCCAGGGAAGTTCATACTACCCTCTGGACGAAGGATCTGTTATCTATCATCCTTGATCTCCTGCCCTAGTTGTGCTCATACCATTCCTTGGACGGAGAATTCAGTTTGATATATTTTTTTTCTATGATGACACAAGGTGTCTCAAACTTCAATACAAGTCGTCGTCTTCCCCTGGTAGTTGAACCAATGACATTTTTCCAGTTCGGAGACGAGACTCGACCTCCTGTTACGATTAGTAACAGATACCTTCCGGGATATGCTAGATCATCCTGGAACCCCAAACAGGTGTTGGGCAGACAACATAGGTCTCAATCTCCATACCCCATGATGTCTATGCAACCCGACACTTATATTACTTATCCCCGTCAGGCTTCTCCACCCAATTCACCTTCAGTGGACCATTCAGGTTGGCAATGGCAGCCACCCCCTTCATATCTTCCTACACCATATAACCATCCTACAAAGTCTGTGGTAGTACCATCACACCATGATCTCAAGTCAAGGCAGATGTCTGTCCCTTCCCCTCAGCGTGCTCCGATGTCACAACCCAAGAAATCGGGTGATGCATATATGGGACGGGAGTATTCTTTGAATATTAAGAAGCCCTCACAAACATTGTTATCTCCTGCACAGCTAACGTCATACCCCTTGATGACATCACCTCATGACTCTCGAACCGCTGTTCCCCGAGCTATGCAACCATTGAAGCAAGGTGCTACTCCATTACCTCCACAGTCACAGTCGTGGCCCCATATTAGTTTGCCAAACAAACAGGCACAGTCTTGGGCTGGTCGTGATCTTGGGAACATAGGAAACCAGTCAGTACCTGCTCCGAAATCTTCCGAAGTCCCTATACTAATCAAACAAACACAATCCACTGTTGATGCTATGGAAGAAGTAACTATTGATTTGTTAGCTTTCCGGTGTCATCAACTGGCTTTGATGATTAGGTTACGGGATCATCCGGAGCGCTTACAGGAAGATTGGATCAGACTAGTAATCCAGCTTGACATGGATCGGCCCTTGCTCTTCAGAGAGCCTTACAACAGGACCATGTCAGATTGGAGTTTGACAAGGTTGTTCGGCAGATAAATACCCTATATCCTGACCATCAAATTCCTGTTCGACAGAAACCTGCTGTTGCTGTTTCTCCTAGGCAAAACTCAGATATGTCCTATAATTCGAGTCTGCAGGTTGAAACTAATATTCCAACAGGATCAACTAGCCAGACTGTTGCATCTACACTGGAGAACCGACAGGATTTGAATATTTCCAAGACTCCTGTCAGTGTTGTACAGTCACTGGTTGGAACTCCAACAGCTCAGCATACAGTATCATCGAGAGCTATGGAGCCAATTAGTGACCCTGGTCTCCTCCGAAAAGTTGATGAACTGGGTCAGCAAAGTTATAGGGAATGGGATCAGGAAGGAACACAGGACTTGACTACTGGGAATAACAAGCTGGTACCTCACTTGGAAAAGAGTGATTACCGTTATGCCAATGTTCCAAGGCAAGGTCTGGCTTTTAGCAATGGTGATGGTCTACGGTCACATTTTTGGAAACATAAGGACTATAACTTTGGGAACCCATCTATTCCCCTGAGTTCTACTCCTCGTAACATGGTCCCTGGACCTCCACCACCTCCTGAACCACCCCCATCATTTGCCTTATCTGTGTCATCATCTGTGGACTCACATCATCAGTCTGCAGGCTCCTGTTCTTCTTCCCCTTACTCTCAAGGTTATCAATGGAACAGCTCTACAAGTCCAAACAGATTCATTGATGACATGCTTTCTACAACAGTAGACTTGCAGGAAGACTCTGACACAGATGATGATGATGCTGAACCCAATTCCACAAATATTGTTGAAGTAGAGGAAATGGGTCCTGGGCAAGATGAAGATGATAACAACACTACTGAACAGGATGAAGGCATGTCTGATGAGTTCTGTTTCCAGTGCGAAAATCAGTTCACAGAAGCAGACACATACTACTGTGATGACTGTGCATTGGAAGAAGAAATCTTCGGAAGAGATGAATATAGAGAAGATTTTGGCTTGCACAATCAGGAATATGATGAAAATATGGAAGAATCGCCTGATCAGGAATATTTAGAGGATACAGGCTATGACACTGACCCTGCCAGCACTCCAAATCAGGAAGGGGAGATTAGCCTGGAGGAGGGAGTAATGTTATGAAGCATAACATGACTCATGGCCACCCCCACAAATTTCTAAATAATTCCCCGATTATTCCTGGCATTTTTCCTATTTTTCTAGTATTTTTCCTGCATTTATTCATGCCTAAACGGTCTCTACAAGCCTCTTTTATCAATGGCCGAGGCCTCGCCGAGCTGGCGCTTATTCGGCGTCTCGGCATCTCAACGCAGAAGCGCCGCCTTTCTATATTCCCACACTTCTTCTTCCTCATCGCTTCCTTCCTCCTCAGCCACCACTTTCTTCTTGGACACGCTAGGACCATCGGGACGACACATCGGGACTTCAAGACGGCTAGGGAGGATAAAGGGATAGTGAGGACGACGAGGAACGACCATAGAGGGCTGGAGACCGCGAGGACACGGTCTGCCAGTCGGTCTCTTAATCAGTGCGTAATCCGTTCACAGAACGGATTACTTCCATGCTAACGAGGTGCCGCAGTCACGACAGGCCATCGTCGACTCGCGTTGACGTGTACTGACCTCCTGATGCGCTCCCGGATCTCAACAACCCCAACAAACCTCGGCCCCGCTCTTTTCGTGTTGCACCCTCGGTCCCGACGTATCGACGTCGTTCTCGGCCCCCCTTTCTTCTGTTTAACACCTCGTCATCTCGTTCTCGTCACCATCGGCCTCTTCCCAGCACGTTCAGTCGTCCTGGATGACGATACACGCCCGGCAACCCTTTTTTCTTATGTTACCTTCGGTCCCGCTATGTCAACCTCGTCGTTGGCCTGTCCTTTTTCCGTTTCTCCTTTCAATGCCTCGTTTTCGTCATCTTCGGCATCCTTCTCGCGTATCTTCGTCATCGCCGGACCTTTTCCACCTCGTTTGGTCATCTGGGATGACGATAACCGTCCTAGCGCCTTGTATCGTACCGGATAATCCTTCCCAACCCCCACTCTCGACATCCTAGGCTCGTATACATGTCGTTCGGCCGCTCCCCATCTCGGATTTGCCATTGTTGACTCGTCTACGCGTATACGCCTTCGTTAGGCCCGAGTACGCGCAACATCGGCTCTCCCTTCATTTTCTGCCAATCTGCTAACCATTTTTAGCTTCCCCATGGTTATCCGGATCCTACACGTTTACCTTCGGCCTGGGGTATCTCTTTCAATAGCAGGCGAGTCAAGACGAGTCAAGACGACTCCTCGCCTGCTGTCCTTTCTTGTTGTTTATCACATTCCTCTAATGTCATTTCTCCGGCCGGATCGACGCGTATACCTACGTCGATCCGTGCTATCCTTGTTTTGACGCGTCGTTGACTCACAACGACGACGTTTGACAATATCCAGGCTCCGGGACCTGGTCATCACGATTATCATCGTGTTGACGCGTCCCATAGCCGACATTTATTATATTACCTTCCATTTATATCCATACCTACAAAATACATATATAAGCTGTAGGTATTTTGTACCCGATCCCCAGATCGGTTATTTTCATAGGTTTCTCAAATGGTATCGGTTCTTTCCCTCTAAACTCTGGTCTGGTGTAACTTCAAGTGTAACAACAAGTATCGGCAATCCTTTTCAGTCCAGACGTTCGGTGTAGAACATTCCTGCTTAGCAGCTGTCTACGACGTTCGTTGGGACGAATCGCTCGTAGCCTCCGTCTGTGGTGCCGTCGAGGGTTAGAGCAACGAGCACCCTAACAAGTATCTACTATTGAAGATGCTTTCCCCTCAGACAAGCATGCTTTTTTTCTGGACATCGCCCGACAGACAGCTGTGGTGGAATCTCTGGTAGATGTTTTTGAATCTGTCAAAGAAGACACTGACGTTCAAAAATTATTGACTTCCTTTGTATTTTATTTCTTTTCTTTGCTTTTCACCTTCACTGACTTATCCATTATAGATGGGTTATGCGCGTGGTGGCTTATTCACTTCTCTTGCCAAGAAGGCTAGAGAGTTTACTGCAAGCTACTACTCCCTTCCTGGTACTCGCAAAGCATCAGAGGTCAAGGATATGGTTGATTGGCTTGTCAGTGATGGGCACTTCAAGTATGGAGGGGTCAACGTTGAGGTTAGTAACTTTTAACTCATATTATAGTCAAAATCTAATATTCTATCATTATAGAATCGTACTTTTGACACAAAGAAACCCTTTGAAGCAGAGGGAATAGCTCATCTTCTCAGACTAGAATATTTCGCTACTAAGGGTGGTGCAAATATTGCGGTCTTCAAAGAGATGGTTGCTGCTAAGCATATCAAAGGACCCACTATTGCTTTAATGATTACAGTGGTACGTCTTTTTATTACTTCATTTCAAATTAATTCTTAAAATACTTTCAGCTTGAACACGCCCTCATGGAGTATTCAGATGGTACATATCGTAACTCTGAATTCACAGATTCTGCTCAAACGCGGTAAGTCATACTAATACTTCTTATCAACAAGTATTGATTACTTTTCAAGTTATTATCATCATCTATCTTCTTATAAGCGTATTGCTGAAGGAGCCCCTACTTGGGCTGATAGATTTGAGGCCAGACTGTTCAACTTAGTTCTGTGAGTATTAATAAACCTTTGATTCAACCCTATATTGACAACGTTTAATAGTAATCAATCCAACAAGACTTTTCTTTTGGATGTTGAAGCTAACGATATGAACGAAGTAGATATTGCTGAACTGGAAGCTAGCGCTGTAGCAGACAGTAATACTGCTAGTGTCAGCTCTTCTACTGAAGCGTAACTGTCTTATGACAGTCTTTATACCCAGGTGTAGCTTTTTTCAGAATTATTTCTAAACCACGTTCTTTACTAGTATAATATAGTTTGTTTAATGTTATACTTTGTCTTTTGCAATTTCAATAATCTTGAGTTGACTACAGAGCATTGAGATTAACTTAAAAGTCTTTCAGCCACCCTAAGGAGAGCCAACACAGACTGAAGCTAGCCTGTGTTGATTCAAGTTAAGCAAAGTTGACCTAAGTTGCGTGTAAGCTAACCTGGAGTAGACCTGAGTTAGACTCCAGTTGACCTCAGTTGCACCCAAGCTGGCCTGGAGTAGACCTGAGTTAGAGTAAAGTTGACCTGAAGTTAGACTGAGTAAGACTGAAGTTGACCTGAAGTTAGACTGAGTTAGACTGAAGTTGACCTGAAGTTAGCCTGAGTTAGATGAAGTTAACCTGAAGTTAGCCTGAGTTAGTCTGAAGTTGACCTGAAGTTAGCCTGAGTTAGATGAAGTAGAATTAAAGTAAGCCTCAGTCACTTAGGTCATCCTAAGGTTAACTCTAAGATTTGAAAAAAGCTAACCTTGGCTCAAGCAACTGAAGAGAATTCATGAACTTCTCAGCCCTAAGGCAACTCCATTCACTAAAGTTAGCTTATAGCAGCTTGAGTAGGGGGGGCATTTTCCTGATGAAGGGCATGAGAGGGACCATGAATGGTGATGCAAAAGCTAAAAATTACTTCACTTGGATGTCCCAACAGAAGTTAGTTACATTTTAGAATCAATGCATGCTATATATTGCACTCAGAGCTTTCTTAGGCTACTGTATGCTCAAAAGATATAACAGAGAGCCTCTTTGAATATGTATGGATTTCTGTAAAGATAGACCTTGGTGTACATATTGCTACATAATGAATGGGAAAATTGCCAAGTAACACAGCTGTCAGGTGGCTGTGTATCGAGGCGCCCCCTGCTGGTCAAAGTGCACCAGATCTTCTAGGGCACGGCCATGGTGTTTGTTTTTTTATTTGTACACCTGTCTACGTCTGTATTTTTGCGGCACACTGGGATGCTGGAGTGCCCTAGAAGATCTGGGTACGAGATTAACTATTAGCATGGTTGATGCAAGGCTGGAAGCAGTGATGAAAAGTGGTGATGAGGAACCTAAATTTGCATTGCATGTGAGATTGTGAGTATGTGACAGAGAATTGAATATTGAGCAGTTACCTGCAGTGACCGAGGGCCAGCATACGGATACAGAGCATAGAGGCCCTAGTACATAGCTACTAGATATTTGGGTCCGAATCATTGTGGCAGTTTATGATCAAGAGGTGATTGATATCATCTGCATCATGGGAAATCATCAACCTTCAAGAAGGGAATCTGGGACATGGCCCCATGTGACCGTGTGAAGAGGTTCAACGTCAACCATTGCTGAAGTTGATCCTCTTCATCATGGTCTATGATATATATACCAGCGGCCAGGCTCTATTCTCCGGATCTTAACTCGGTTGAACTTGAGGCTCCCACAGACTGCTAGCTACATGTGTATAATATGGCTTGCCAACTCAGATTTTCTGCTTACCCAGAATGTCCTCTGAGTAAGAGGGTCAACATATCAGAGAGCCTAGCCCTGCCAATATATCCATCACATTCTGGGTCAAGTTAAATCCGGCAATCTCACATTGAAGATGGTTTGGCCAAGATGTATGATATATCTTCAAAGTTCACACAATCCATCAACTGGCATCTATCATATATGATATCAAAAAAGAAGACACTCTCATATACTTAGGGTCCACATAAATACCAGGGCTACCAAAGTCTGACTTTCATCAATTATAATGCCTTCTGTCAGTGTATCAACCTCCACAGGAAAAACAAGATTCCAATACACTATCAGCACACCATCTTCGGCATCTGCAGAATGGATTGAGCCTGAGCTCCCAACTCTGTTGTTCTTTCATTGCTTTGCTGTTCATAATGTATTCCACTGTGAGTTCTGGTTTTGTGGTTCTCAATTTATCTTTGTTTCTAATTTTTGACCTGTTTGACATTCAGCTCAATTCTCTGATCAAGCACTGAGGAAGTTCAACTTGGTCTCCTTTGATCTCAGATGGCATGGAGAAACATCAAGTGATACAGTACCTCCAGTATATGGCCAAGAAGAGGCAGCAGAGGATGCTATTGCATTCATAGTAGGCAATTTATTACTCCTCATGCTACATGTAAAGATCCTAACCCTTATCATCAGAACGCACTACAACTTCCTCCTTGTCACTTCATTGCCATTGACTTGGGAAGCACTATTGCATTGCAAGTAGCTGTCAAGAAACCTGAACAAGTGTTGTCATTATTTATCATGTCCCATATCTGTCTTGATGAAGTGAGTGCCTTGAGAACTATGTGTTTTAGTGGTACACTAAAGGCGACATAATTTTGAGGTGCCAGATGTACTAGAAGGAAGGACAGAAATGTATGAAATATATATTTCTGACCTGCCCAATGCACATGTTGACATTGCTGTGGCATTTATACAATATGCATTCAGCAACACCATGTCAAATCTTGCTCTAGCGTGAGTACCAG
Source organism: Lentinula raphanica (assembly GCA_027919835.1). Taxonomy (NCBI): domain Eukaryota; kingdom Fungi; phylum Basidiomycota; class Agaricomycetes; order Agaricales; family Omphalotaceae; genus Lentinula; species Lentinula raphanica. The sequence continues at coordinate 142,836 of JANVFP010000044.1, forward strand.
TATTTTTGGCAACATGTTCAATCCTCAGAGTCTTTGACTGGTCATTTTTTGTATTGATTTAGATTGCGAGATTCATGCATGCCTATAGACTTGGAGAACTGGTCTCCCAAACATAGGGAGGAATATCGGTTGATATCATATGAAATTTTCCGCAGTCGGAAAGCTCTTCCAATTGCAGCTCTGTCAAGGATCTCATGCCCAGTTAAACTCATACATGGAGGGGGTAGTATTGTATACTCCTCATGCTATACAGAGGCCTTCATGAAGGACTTGCAGAAAGCAGGAGTAGATGTGTCAATGGAGATCATTCCAGTTGCTCCACATTATTTATGTGTGGATTATGCAGAAGTGTGAGTTGGCTTCCATTCTGTGTTCAGTCTAGTCTTACAGCTAGCCTCAATGTTATCTTTTCAGATTGAATCCCCTGATTCATGATTTTGTTGTCAAAAATCTGCAGAGAAAGAGCAATGCAACTATACCTCCTGCTCCATTAGACACTGTAGTATCACCTTGGGACAAAATGCTGCGAGATTATGGATGGAACCCAGAAAGAAAACATGAGTTGGATGATGATGATTTTGTGATTTCATATGTATGCCATATTTGTGCTTTTTTTATATACATATAATATTACTGACTCATATTACTATCAGCCAATGAATTGAATACTGGTGAAAATAACTGGATCAAAGCAAAGGGATAAATCCCCAGATGATAACAGGTTGAGTACTATGTGTCAACCTTAGGTTAACAATAATATGGACATCAAATTTCAGAATAGATGCATGCCATGTAGTAATGAAACAAATATAGCAAAGAAACTTGAAGAAGAAGAAATAAGTAAAACAACACAGATTCTTGCAGAAGCAATAAAGTTCAATGTAGACAAGGTATGAGAAAGACATATGTGAGGAATTAGAAGAAACAAGGTACTGAACAGTTGGCATCTGCATACTGCACTTTGAACATCTGATGCTGTTTGTGAAAGGCCATACAATATTAGGGCAGGCTATATGACCTATGAATATTGAACACCACTGCAGGACTGTAATTTCTACTTCTGAAAAATATTGGAGAACATTTTTTTGGAAATTTCTGTTTTCATAGCAAATTTCCCACTGTGAAGTATTCATTTTTGCTGCTTTAGAAAATCTATCTTGTCAAAAGATTTCTGATGTTGGAAATCCATGGTCTGCCCCAATCTGGAGCACCCTAGGGTGACCAAAAATACCCAGTTTTGAGAAAGTTTTGAGAAAATAGATTTTTACTGAAGTTTGAAGTTTTTGCAGAGCAGCAAATTTTTGCTATCCAAATGTCAGAAGTTTATCACTTATCAGAGTCTAACTTTTCCCAAAACCTTTCCAATGGTTTTTTCCAAGAAGAAAAATCTAGCTAGCTGCACTGTAAGCTATATTGACCAATAACCAATGTTAAGCAGTGAATTTGTACATTTGTATTTGTACTTGAGTATAGACTTGAGGTTATAGTTGCTGACTTTCAGTAATGAATATTTATATCACAAGTAGCAAGTACACTCAAGTGCATACTCATAAACACTTCTATATAATGTACATCACTTTTTATATATATTATTGTTACTTTATAAAATCAGCACAGCCACAACCACAGCTGAAATTCCAGCAGCTGTGCTTCATAGGAGATGACATCATTGGCAGAAAAAAAAAAGTTATGACATCATCTGCATTGCTCTGGGTTGTTTTATTCTGAACTACAACTGTTGATTCTATTCTTTGCTAACTAACAAGTTTTTTTACATGAGGATCATGATCTAAGACTGCTTATGATTCATGAACAACACCCAAGTAAGTAGAAGGGGTAGCATCCTGATCTTCAGAGTCCCAGGCTGCCAGCTGATTGAGTATCTCTATAGGTACAGGACATTCAACAGGGTAAGAACCCTGCAATATCTCTGGGTATTCATAACACCTCTGTTGAAATACTTCTTGAAGCTTTTTATTTGAAGAAATTCTAAACAATTGATCCCACACCAGTGGTAATACTTTCACTGCAATAGGAGGGTTGGCCCTGATATACTTGTCTATTACCCAGGATAGACCTTCTGATGGTTTGAGGTAGTCAGGAGATTTGGTTGTAGATATTTGAAGCTTTACTGGGATGTTTGCAGCACAAAGTGCTAGAATACAATCAACATTAGAGGGAGTGGGAACGATTTCCAAGATTGGTATTGTATCCATAGATTGATCCAATGGTTCTTGACTATCAAATCTTGAAGCCCAGTGAATCATTGAGTAGAATAGATCCCAATCAATCTTTGAGTGCAATGGATCACACTCATTATCTATGTTGTCACTTTGAATAGCAATAACAGCATGAAGATCCTCTATGATATGCAAAGCAAGGAACATAAAATCGCCATAGTCTCTACATCCATACAAAGCCTGCATTGCTTCAAGGGTTGATAACTTATAAGTCATTCTAGGAGAGAATGACCCTAGACTATGAAGTATAATTTCTTTTGCAGAGATATTGGATGTAGTTGCTCCAAGCCAAAAGAGAGCTTTGAATTTTGAATCTTCTTGGCCTAAGTTTGTATCATCAACATTGGAAATGGAAACTTTAATCCGCTCGGCATCTCTAAGAGTATGAAACCGTTTCATCCCTTCATGCTTCAAGACCTCAAACTCAGATCCACTTAGATCTGCATCCAAGGAATATAACAGAAGCAGGAGCTTGACAAATGCCATGTGAGGGAGCTGAGAGACATAGTACATTAGATCAGAGAAAGTGGTCCTGTATGCACACTGAATGAAAAAGAGGGGAAGAACATTGGCAGCTAGATAGAGCACAACAATTGTTGCTGTAATGCCACCAGTTGCACATGCTATTGCAATATTCAAGGGGATAAGAAAAAGGACCAGACCAATGAGGAAAAGCACAAGTGAGAGATGCAACAGAATAGGGAGGATGCTAATGATTGCTGGAACTTTCCATGCTTTCAGGCCATCAAACCGAAATTGACGGATGAAAGCACGTTCCTGGGATGTCCCTGTGACAATGGACATATATTGACGAAGCCATTGCTTGGCTAGGACAGCAAACAGTGCAACAGATAATGCAATGGTGAGACTTGTGAACCACAATCCATTGACCCAGATATCTCCAGTAGCGGGAGAAAAGGCAGTACCAGTGGAAGGGATTTGTGAGATGGTTGAGATGTTCCCATTGGCACGAAGAATGGCAGAGATTTCCCCAAGGTAAGATGCAGAGAGTGATTCATTGTCTATTGACAATGCTTGAGAAGTCTGTGCCACAAAGGTTGTGACAACAGCTGAGAAGAGACCAGCCTAATTCCATTGAGATCAGAGAAGTGGGTGCAAGCAGCAAGTAAATCATTGAAGACATACAAAATCAGGAGCACATCAAGACTATCCCCCAATTCATCAATCATATCTTTGTCAAATGCTGCTGCCTCGTCATTATACACCCACCATACCCGTGCTTCTGGATCATGCTCATGGTATAGTTCATCTTTTGGATACTTCAGACGGTAATCATAATTGGCTTCCAAAATTCAGCTCAAAATTAGGATTCAAGTTGGCAGGACAAAACTCACCAGCTACAGGATTTGTTTGGACATGCTGTTTCTTGAAACTAAAACGCTTAGTGCCAGGTCTGTTTGAGCTATCAGAAACATTCCCCTCTGCTCGGATATCTTGATTTGCCTCTCACAGTTCTTCCTCTACCTCTACCTGGCCATGCAAATTCAAATGAGGTCCATTTTCTGGTGTCTTGACTCCTTCATTCTTCTTGCAGCACTCATGTAGGATATCACACATATTGTGCATGAGTTTGAGCACCTCCTGTGTTGACTCTTTGGCATCTGCAATGCTGTTTTCAATCTTGGCTCCAGAGGACATGGTCGTTAAAAGAATAAGAAGGAAAAAGAAGACACTGTGTGAAAATCTGGGTGTTTTGCTACTGACAGGGAGCATGTTCAGAAAACAACTCAGGATATATTCAGAATATCTCATGAGAGTATTACAATCTTCAAATAAACAAAAGAGCGCACTTATCCATTCAGTCAGAACTTAGAAGGCATATTTCTCTGCTCGCTGTGACTGAAAACAACCCTCGGAGTTTCTACCCACTGGGACATACAGTTAAAAGCCCTCATACATGAGATATCACAATGATGTTTGAATCAGTTCAGTTAAAAGACCCCAATTATGCTCAGCGGCCAGCCACACGAGGTGATGGAATCGGACTCTCAAACTACCGGTTCTATGTACTTTCTGCTTCTGTTGAATTGAGCTTTTGCGGGAGTGAGGGTTATCAACAGATTGGCGCTATTGCACCATGCTGGAGTGGATACAATGTGAACAGCTGTTGAAAGTGTGAATGGAAGGTATAGATAGAAGACACGGATTCGGAGAAGATAGATGATACTCAAAAAAGATGGATGAACTGCCAAGAGCAATCAATCTGATTGGAATATGGAAGGACCCTTCGACTCTGAGATATGTGAACACTGAGCCCTATGACCACAATTTGTATGCCTCAGCTTCTCTGAAAATTCAGCCTTGCGAGTCTCTTTCTCCGTGAAGGTGTCAAGTGCATAATGCTTTTTCAGCCGCATAAGCATGGCTTTTCTGTAGGCGAGCTTGAGGATCAAGTCAAAACGTGGTTTGGACGTATATGGACCTTCATGATCACACATCCGGAATGAGACTTAGGCCAATGATGCATGTATCTCCATTGGTTGTAATGATAAGGGCATCAGACAAGAACAAGAGGCAACAAAGTTGGAGAGATGGGCGTCTTGAGCTACAACCTGTTTGAAAACATCAACTAAACTAGAACAACAACGCACCCGAGTAATGATAACTTCTAAGGCTTGTACTCCAAAATCTCGCCTGGACTCGATACATCCATAGCTGCAACAGGACTACCAAGTAACAGTTCTTGAGAGGTGATGATGTACCAATATAATTATGCTGTCGGTGTTGGAGGAGGAAGCTACAGTTGGAAACATTCTTCGTATGCGTGGATAGTATTTCAGTTCTCAATGAGCGTAGGATAGAGGTGCGTAGCAGAAAGAAAGTGGCAATACCACTGTGGATAGTCGCTCGTAGTTGCTCGTAGTCGCAACAGGTTGCTAGTCGAACAGATTTTGACTTTGAGTCAGAATTCTATTCTTCGAGCTTTTGTTCTGGATAGGGCCATTGGATCGCGATACGCAGGGATGGACTTGAAGGGCCGGAGCGTGACCCACTTGGATACGAAAGGCGAAGAACACGAAGAGATTGGAATCGGGAGAGAGAGAAGGAATTCACAGCTACACAGGCAAGCAAATCTATTAACCAATGGATAACCACATGAGTTTGAAACACCGCTTGAATAATTTGAACCTACGCACAAAAGTGGTAATTTAATCCACTGGATATTTGAAGCTGAGGTTGTCCTGAGGTCCAATCAAACTTGAACCGGTGGATGAAGTGAGTATAGCCTCATCGGCCTGATTTTTCCAGTGGATCCCGACTGTGACCCGGTTTTCCCGATCCTCAGTAGACCATCATTATTTGAGCGATAAACCGAATGAATATTACAACAAAGATGTGTACAAATGATGAATAAGATACCAGAACCATGACTGAACTGTACACAAACACCATTGATCCTTCAGTCTTCACAGACTCTTTGAAGAGTCCTAACAAAAACCTTGATGCATACAAAGTTGAAGAAACTTCAGCCGTCGAAGGGCAGAGTCGCGGCGACAAGAGCATTTCCAAGTGCATTGACAAGATTACCGACGAGGGTATTGAAGTTCTTGTGCAAGTGAGTTAGTCTTGAGGAGAGAGCATTGACAATGGTATTGAACCTCTTGAGCAAGTGAGTTGATCACTGGATAGATGAGCATTGATAACATTGACGATGATGCAGAATTTTGACGACGTTGCAGAGCCTTGACAACGGTGCAGAATCTTGACGACGTTGCAGAGCCTTGACAACGGTACAGAATCTTGACGATGGTGCAGAACCTCGACGACGTTGGAGAACCTTGACCACGTTGAAGTGGCGATTGAAGAGCGACGCAAGCAAATGAGTAATGTCGAGGTGTCTTTTTCAGAGACAGTTTGAAGCAGCCTTGATTGAGTATTGATCGAGAGCGAAAGGCCTTAATGATAAAGCACCGCGACGCAAACAGAGATGTTGGATCCCTTCGTCTTGGTTGGTTCTTTGGAGATATCCGAGTGGCAGGTAAACTTGAGAGTGGCAGGTGCTGGTATCAACCACTAGTAAGGGATACAGTTTGAGGATGTGAGCGATTGGAACCAGAGTGTGCAAGGTTCTGATCTGAAGAAGTCGAGCTCAGTGTAAACTTCGTCGTGGGGTCCAATTCGATGGAGTAAAAGAAAGTTGAAGTTGTCCAAATAGCAATCAACAAACACGACACGTCCTTTGCATGTGACTTGACCAGTCAGCAAACGCGACTCCCAGTCCAACAGGGCGCCGAATTAAAATTTTGAACAATTTGAAACGATTTGAGGCTTTTGAGCTTAAGAAATTATGTGCAAGGCTTCAAACAGGCGGACGATGAGCGAAGGTGCAAAAGGAAATTAAGCTGAGCTTATCTACGACATTTGAAACAACGTTCGAAATTATTGAACCTCAGGATAAATTTTAAGTCCGTCCAGCGCTTCATTTTGCCGCCTCAAACACCGCACATCTGAAGGTCTGGGTGTGTATCTAAATCGAACGTACATTGGCAGATCTTCAGTCAGATCAAAACTTGGACTCGTACCCGAATATCTTTTCCCTAAGTATACCCATATTCCTCATCCTACCCATACCCATACTAATACACAGCTCTCGGCCAAGGATCCTCCCAAATAATAAGGACTTTTGGAAGCCTAGGACTCTGAGATATCTCCGACAAAGTCCGTTATTGGCAATGAATATGATGCAGAGGGCCCTGATCCAAGAAGGAGAGGAATAACAACGCCAAGAGAGAAGAGGGGATTGGGAGGAGGGAGACGGAGAAGAAGTTAGTCCAGATGTAGGTGGGAAGGACAGTAAGAACAGTATGTGGACAAAGAGAACGAGGGATCGGGGAAGGAATACGTTGCTGGTTTGACATGACAACAAAGGCCTCAATGAACAGTGGATATGCCGATAAGACGAGAACATGGGAGTGGTCTCTTACTCGTGGATCAGAGTGACAGTACGAGGGAAGACGAGGAGGAATGGAGTAATGGTTGCAAAGTTACATCAAACTTCCATTAGAAGTGGGACTCGGGTCATTCTCTGGGGTAGTTGCTACAGATTGCCAGTTGAACGCTATTCGGCTTCAATCCAAGGCTTTGAGCTTTCATTTTGGATAGGGCCGTTGAGTCGCGATACACAGGGATGGACTTGAAGGGCCTGAGCATAACCCACTTGGATACGAAAGGGAAGAACACGAAGAGATTAGAATTGAGAGAGGATGAATCGATGACTATCTGTATCGAATGTACGTTAGCACAGCTCCAGCCAGATCGAACCAGGGACCCGTACATGAACATGCTTTCCCTGCACATGCCCATATTTCTCATCCTACCCATACCCATACTGGTATGCAGCTCGCATCAAACGACCCTCCAGAAGAACGATGAAGGACTTTCGAAGAAGCCTAGGACTCTAAGAGATATCCAACAAAGTCCATTATTGGAGAAGAGGATGATGTGTAGTGTCCTGATCCAAGAAGAAGAAGGATGAGAGGATGATGAGAAGAGGAGGAGGGGAGGAGGATGAGAAGGAAGGCGGATGGACGGACGGGATATAGACGGAAAGCGCAAATAATGAAGAGCACAGAGCAGTTGTATTGTATTTACACGATAAGGAAGACTCCCAAAGCCCCCGGTCTCTGCACGGTACACGAATACACGAGCGATGCAGACCGATATGCCGGTGACATAAAGAGGACAAATTTTGCCTCCTGCTTGTGTCACAGTGAAAATGCCTAGCATGACTTCGAATTGATCTTTCGTCTGAGGCTTTTAGTTGAGGACATGCCTGGTCCACTAGACGACGTCTAGGTAGATGGCGGTGAAGAGGAGGGATACGAGGGATGGAGTCCATGGGGCAGGAGGGGGGGAATAAAGACAAAGGCTCATCGAATCCCAGAGGTGCCGGTGATCATGACGACATAGAAGTTCGAGATATGGAGTGGAGAGTTTGAGGTCCAGGGAAAGGGAAGAAGATAGGGGGATCGAGTCGTCCGCCTCAACTTTGACAGGCGGATGTTGTAGTCAATGGCGATGAATGAGAATGTAGGGAAGGCAATGGCTATGACGAAAAATCCCAATCTGGGATTCGATTTCAGACTCAAACACAGACTACGATGAATTGACCCTGGCTTTTCCCTCAGCTCCCAATTTGCCTTCTGAACACTCTCTGAGCGCGCTGGAAGATGAAGCGGATGAGAGAGTGGTCGAAGGTGGGGATGGGGGACGGACAGGGAGCTTGACGATCTCCCAAGACTGTACATGAACGCGAATGCGAGGGGTGTAGGATCGCTGCGGGACAAGTAATATGAAACCAGCAAGGCTCTTGTTGTAGCCTCATGTGCTAATGGAGTTGTGGTTGACCGTAAGGAACTTGGAAGCAGGCGTGCGTAGAGCGTAACATAGGTCGATTCCGACGTTTGTGGCCAAACATGAGGAATCGGAGATGGGTTTTAGCTTCGTCAACGCATTCAGAGAGCATCTGTGCCATGATCAAGTGATATATTCGCTATCCGAGCAATCGACAATGGTGGTCGTGAGGAGGAGGGATGCGAGGGAGTGGGCAAGAACAGAACGTGCGCATGATCATTGACGATGTAGTTTTGAGATCTGGAGGGGGACTATCGTTACGCGTAACGTGGCAACATTGAGTGGGGCGAGGGCGAAGATCCAAAACCCAATACCAATCCCACCCTCTATCCCAGCAAAGGATCAAGCGGGTCATACACCGTGGACAAAGATACTAACGAGGTGGATTGACCCCGGCTTTTCCTCCTTCTCCAAATTTGTTTTCTGCACAAGCCCTGGACGGTCGGGAGATAAAACGGATGAGAGGGTGGTCAAGGGTGGAGATGAGGGATGGACAGGGAACTGGACGATCTCCCAAGACTGTACAGGAGCGTTTAGAGTCGCTACGGGGCGAAGTAGGTGCACGGTGCAGCGAAAACCAGAATGAAATCAGGAAGGCTCTCATCGTAGCCCAAGACAAGGTAGATGAAGGAAGCGGGTGCCACATCTGTGTAACGTAGGTCGATTCTGACGTTGGTGGCAGGAGGCGAGGAAACGGGGATGGGGTTTAACTTTGTAAAACATTGATTGCCTTTGAAGCGACATCTATGTTACTGTAGTCCATCTGTATCAGCGGGAGCAGTCAATATTTCAATCTTCATGACACGAAAAGCTTTGGAGATTGGCACTCACCCAATTCATGTACCTTCAAGCCAAACTCGCATTCAACTCCGTCATCCCTCTTCATCTTCCCTTTTGCTCTGCCTGCTCATATTACCAACATTCCATGGGATGAGCCCACATAGCGTCGGCTTGAAATTGCATGAAGGGACACTAGAGATGGATGCGAGGCAAAAAGCATGAATCAACCAACCGAGATCGAGCTGAGAGGAAGTGGACAGAGAAATTTCATTTTTTTCGCACGCCTTCTTTATCAAAACCACCATGGCCATCGTCTCTCATGTATGCCACGAATGAACACCATCCGGATCGTCTACAAAGACCAGGGCGAAAATATCCTCTCAGACAGAGTAGTCAAGGAAAGGTGGTTACTCCGTGAAGAGGTTTATGTTTCGTGCGTGTCTGAACTCAACGTGCATTGGCCTCCCCTAACGCGGAGTCGCAGGTATGCCATCTCGATATATCCAACTACTTAATGGCGACGAAACACAATTCCCTCTTAGATTTAGTGCTAGAGAATCCCTCGCTTTGAAATCACAGTATGATGGATCCGAGTCTTACACGGATCATCATATACATAGCTGATTCAGATGAACATGTATCCATGGAGTCTGGACCATCTTGCCATCGCAGCACCTCCGACAACCCCGTTTTCCTTGTGAGATTGAGTCCAGATCTAGTATCTCGGCCCCTGCTGTCAAAATTGGGCTTGCGTTTGAACGTTTCACCTATCTTCTCCATGGCCGCCCACTTTGAACGGACCTTACCTGACCACCGCCAACATCTCCTTCCATCTCTGGCAAAATCTATCCTCACCCCACCTGCAGTAACATGCCTCATATTATATGCCACGGGGCCAAATGCTTCTGCGTTTTCAGCAACTGTTGCCATGTTGAGCATTCCGATTTTTGTTGTGCTCCGAAGGTCGAAATATGCACTATCGCGAGAGGACTTGATGGCCACTCAGTTGAACACTTGCGTTATACCGCGAGGTGTAGGGAAGTGGCATTGATGTAGCAATGAGGATAGTCAAATCCTTCCAAAATCAATACTTTTTGCAAGGATTTGTGGATCTCTTTGACGAGTACAAATCCTTGACCATCAATACCCGTATTCTCTGGGCTAATCAGGTATTAGAATCTCTCATACTTATGTATGATTCCACTGTTCTCAGTCCAATAGATCATCACCATAGACGAGCAAATGTTGCAATTCGTTCAATCTACTGGTTTTTTTTTTGATAACGGTTTCTTCTGAAGTTCTGGCATGAAAGAATGTACAATGTCCATTCTTCCGTGCATGCAATGACAAACTGATACTCCTTCCACATAGCAATAAACTTCTCAGAACAAGTTTTTTTCAATGCATGAGTGATTGTGACTTCTATGAGAATGGGGGATTTGACTTTCAGTTGCAGTAGGGAAGGTGAACTATGGAAAAGAGTACATCAAAGGACCCTTTGAAACATCTATCACTCACCAATGTTATCCATAGGGCAGAGCTATGTCACGATCATTCTTCAAAAAAAGAATGCATATCCGATTTCAACATATTCAACCGCATCACCACAAAGACTCTAAATCTCATTGAGGAAAGGGCTCTTCCCAAGAAGGCCATCAATATTCAAGACTTGCTCTCTCGATTCACTATAGATTCCGCAATGGAATTCCTATGCAGAGTTGAGCTCAATACAATCTCTCACCCACTCCATGAACCTGGTTATGTCAAACTTGGTGCCAGAGGCTCGATCCTGGTTAAGGAACAAAATGGCTTTGATGATTTTATAGAAGCGTTTGAAAACCCATTCATGTATGTACCCTTTCAGGCGGTCCATGAATAGTGTGTAGATCCAAATATCCTCTCATGGTTACCACAATAATCTAAGTTCCTGCAGTGCATTGGCAAGGACTTTGAATGAGGCTTTGTTCTTCATTATGAGGCTTTGTTCTTCATTATAAAGTTGGTACACAGATTCTGATCCTTCCAGTTGGCATCTGAATTTCAACCTGAAGGCTCCCTTCCAATGGCTTTGTAGAAAGGCTCTCCAGGATGTCAAGGGATTGAAAGAATATTCCCTGCTGTTGAAATAACCTTATATAGCAAGGTTAAGTTTGGTTCATATATGAAGAAACGTACTAGAATCAAGAGGGTTTTCTAGGGTGGGGTATGAATCTACTATATCAAATAAGTGACCGCGACTGATGCACTGTGGATGAACAGAAGTAGATGAATTGTACTATATTCTATCCTTGTGTTGAGTGTGTCCAAAAGCCTGCCAAGACCTTTGCTCCCTAGCTGCCACCATTGGGTTCCGATCATGTTTCCAGCTCCTCTTCTACCCGTGCTATCATCTCCAAACACTGCTGTTGTGTGGTATATGTATACCTTTCTGTCTATAATCATGGACAGCAGTTACTCCACACTTGGTCCGACATCAATTGCATCAGCTGCATTGGCTTGACCCCTTTTTTTGTCCATTGCTTGAATCCGTTTTATTCGCTGGATGCCATTTGGAGCCTGGAGAGCAACTAACTTGATCCAAGTCAGATTCTAGAACCTATTGAATTTTGGACTTTGAAATGTAACCCGTTAGCACCACTGGTTGCAACAGACTTATCCATGGTTCCCACTTACTGTATGATGGGATTCGAACCATTGGTATGAGGGTGCATCTAAAAATACAGTAGTTTATATGCAACATTCAGCAACTATGTTTCAGACTTAGTCTATATGTGTGTCTTGTAGGTCTCCCAATGCTGACTTGTTCTGTAACTTATGGTTACTTGGGTTCTTTAGGAAAATGACACCTAGATGACCAATAGAAACAAGGCCAAGTTGTTTTCTGTATAAGTTGCGCACTTCAACTTGAAAGAAAATACATCCCCATGGCCAATTTTTTGGGTATTTGCAGTAAAACATGCATAGACTTGTCTGCATCATCAAGTGTCATTGCTGGCCTTTCTGAAGTTCCCTATTTCTTGTGGTGCCAGTTGTATACCTGCTTGCTGTTCACATGGACAGATTACAAAACTATAATGTTTCCTGTAGTAAGTTGACTTCTTTCTGCAAGTTACAACCCAATATTTCAGACTATTCATTTGTTGATGGAATTCTGCAGACACTTTTTGCATCTGCTGTTGCTCCTGTTCAATCCATTTCAAACTTGCTGCATGGACTTGCTTGGATATGGATTCATCTTCTTTTGTGCAATGTATCCAATCAAGCACAGAGTGGACATGAAGACTCCATTAACCACCCATGGAGACCTATTCCATCAGGGCGACTTACAGAGCATCAAGCTACTAGATTTAGATGGGCTCTGGTGCTCTTCTGCACATTATATTCAACTTTCTATGGCAAGCAAAATGTGCTAGCTACTACAGCTCTGATTACAGCAACTATATTTCATGATGATTTGGGAATGTCAGGAAATCCTTTGGGAAAGAATTTGTGTAATGTGGGAGGTTATACTTCTTTTGAGTTTGGAGCTATCAATATCATTGGCAAGTTATTTTTTTCACCTGTTCAAGTAGAAAATCATATTTAGTCTTATACAGGCTCACCTAACTCTCCTGATGCATTGTCATTTACTGCCATTGTTATCAGTGGCACCCTTATTTTTACTACAATTCATGCTCAGGATTTTGCAGATGTTGAGGGAGATTTTGCATTGGGCAGAACAACACTTCCTATATGTGCACCAGAATTGTCCCGACTCTTGATTTTGCTTGCTCTTGCAATATGGTCTATTGGTCTTGGATGGTTCTGGGACATACATCCTCTTTGCCAGATTGTATTTGTTGCAATAGGTTTACTTGTGGGTATCCGCTATTATTACTGGCGGACACTACAAGATGACAAGGTTTCCTATCTGCTTTACAATGTCTGTTTTCTTCAAATCATTCCTAGAGTGATGATCAATTAATAAATTCTTTCAGGTCTGGATTTGCTGTGCACATATTCTGCCATTGAATTGCAGAATGTAATTATTGGAGAGACTAATTGGATCTCTATTCCTCCTTCTTTTGAACCCTTGACTACTCAGATATTGACTTAGACTAATATTTACATAGTTTCATTTTCTTATATATATATATATATACTTACTACTCTATGAATATGCCAAATCATAATTCATTACCTGGATCAGGAATGTTTAAGACTTTTAAGAGTGACAAGTCTTTGATGGCGAGTACTCATTCACTTTATCTGCAAGTATTACAGTATACTTGTAAGTACATGACAAGGAATTTTGATTGAATGAGGACAAAGAACTCATTGAAGAAAGCCACAGCAGGCTGATACGACTTTGAATAACAGACTATCAGGGTCTACACATAAATTTTCATTACTAGCCTTAAGCTAGTCAGGAATTTTATAAACTGTTTAGGCTCATGGGCAATGATGGGCTGGTTGGTTCAATGACCCTATGACCCAGACTACTATATGTGACATTAACCATAAATCCTTTGATATTGATTTTCATTTATTATTGATAAATTTTTGCTGTTGATTGTGAAATTGCAGTGCTATTGTGATATTGAAAATACCAATGAAATGTAATACAAATAACAACTCAATCCTTCAACTCCATCCATATCAAAAGAGTCTTCTTCAGCCTGTGTTGGAATCTAATTGCATGCACTATTGACAATTGGTAACTTGCAAGCAGGAAGACCTGGAATAGAAAATAAGAAACAATCAGCTGAGAAGAGCATAAAACATCATTGTCATACAGTAAGTATTATTATTGAACCAAACATCTTCAGCAGAAAAAGTCTCTTGTGCAATATTTGCACCCTGTGCATATGATCTTGTTGAACAGCTATATCTTGCACTCATGGCAGGAATCACAGTAATGTCCACAGAAGGAACATGTGATCTCAATTAAGGGATGTCAGTGGGGAGGAGGCCTTGAGATCAGTGCTATTCTGTTTTTTGTCATGAAAAGTGGCTGCAAGATGATGTTATTTTTGCTAGAGGTACTGAATATGAGCTATGTAACCCCAGTGAACAACCTTCTTGGAGTTTCCACAGGTCATACAAAATTATTAACACCCAAAATACTGAACAGGGGGTGTCACCTGTCACATGCTGTGAACAAGTGGTCAAAATGGTACAGTACTCCTGAGTATTTTTACTATTGGATCTGCACATGACTTTTCTCAGTGGCTGTATACCTATTATCTTTGTTTAGAGTCACACCCACTGCCCAATTTTTTTATTGGGAGGAAAGGAGTAATATATTCCAATGACCAATGTATATAATATTCGAGAAAACATGAATGGTGAAATGGTTAAAGGTGCTGATTTTGAATTAAGGTCAAGGTCTTCCTTTGACTTTCTTCAGAGCTCAATCACCCCAATGGCAATTCTGCATAAAAGTGAATCTGCATTTCTCTTTGAAATATAAGTGCATGAGTTGAGATATATTCAATTAAAATACAACTACCAAACTATTTCATTATATTTAATCAAGTCACCATTATGGAACTACCCTTGTTTCTACTATCCTTCCCTTGAAGCTCTGATACTTTTTTTTCTGATAAATTATTCATAGGCTAGCATAATTCATGCCCATCACCTGTACTATGAGTATTAGCATCCTTTCACCTGGACTACTCCCCTGCTATTCTGATGAGATCTTCAATAGGTACAGGGCATGATCCTGGACAAGAGCTATGTTTCCACCATTTATCAATTCTCTGTGCTAGTTGCTCTTGAAATACCTTGTTTGAAGAGGCTCTGAACAATCCCTCCCATACCAATGGTGGTACCATGATCTCCTCCCAAGAAGATGAGTCTACATAGTTGTTGACCAGCCAGGATAAACCCTCAGAAGGTCTGGGGTATTGAGAAATATTATTATATGAATCAAAATCCAAAGGGTCATCTGCAGCCCAGAAGGCTAGAGCAGAAGACACATCCCAAAAATCAGGCTCAACAAATAACATCAACCACTTCAGCATCTCTTTCCTCTGATCTTCAATCTCCTTGGTAGAGCCACATAAATGAATCATGGAGCGGAATATTTTTTCCAAATTATTTGGGTGGTTGCCATAATGAAAAACCAGATCCCATGTAAAATGAAACTGATTTATATAGCACCCATACAAAACCTGCAATGCCCTTGGTGTGCATAATTTGTCTTTCATACTAAGAGGAAATGCTCCTAGACTTTCAAGTATGATTTCCTTTACAGAGACATTGGATGTAGAATCTCCAAGCCACCAGAGAGCTTTGAATATCAGATTTTGGTTGCCTTCAATAGAGTGGCAGCAAGCTGCCTGGTGTTCAATATCTTTGAGGACATTGAACTGCTTTTTATGATTGATACCTTTTAGCATAGTGATGTCCCCAGCATATTCAATATCCCTCCATTTTTCATACTTATCTGTTTTGAGAACAGATAGTAGGAATCTCCAATATGCTACCCGAGGAAGCTGGAAGATGTAGTAGAGCAATTCAGAGAATGTTGTCTTGTATGAACACTGTGCAATCCAGAGAGGAAGAATGCTGACAATGAAGTAGAGCATAGTGATGCTAGCTGTAACAATGCCAGTTACATAGGCAATTGAGGTATTGAGGGGAAGAAGGAAAATTACAAGACCAATGAGGAAGAGGATGAGTGACAGATGTAATAGGACAGGAAGGATGCCAATGATTTCTGGAACCTTCCAACTCTTGAGTCCATCAAACCGAAATTGACGGATAAAAGCCCGGTCTCGAGGTGTCCCTGTAATGACCGACATGTACTGACGCAGCCATTGTTTGGCTAGGACAGCAAACAATGCAACCGATAATGCCATAGTCAGACTTGCAAACCACAATCTGTTCACCCAGATATCACCAGCAGCAGGGATAAATGATGTGCTGGTGGCAGGGATTTGCAAGATGGCAGATATGTTCCCATCAGCTCGGAGAATGGCGGTGATTTCCCCGAGGTAGGATGCAGATAATGATGTATCATCAACCGAGAGTGCTTGGGAAGTCTGTGCAACAAAGGTTGTGATAACACCTGAAAAGAGACCAGCCTGGTTCAATAGTTAAGTGGTGTCAAGCATTGGGCCAGTACTAATAAACATACGAAGATCAAGAGAACATCAAGGCTATCCCCAAGTTCATCAATCATGTTCTTGTCAAATATTGTTGCCTCATCGTTATACACCCACCATACCCGTGCTTCGGAATCGTGCTCGCGATATTGAGCATCTTCAGGGTACTTCATACAATAATCATAGTTTGCTTTTGAGATTCAGGTTGAGACTCTTTATCATTGATATTTTATTCAATCAATACTCACCTGCTAAGGGATTTATACATCGAATGTCCTCCTTCCTCATACCAGCACGGGTAGGAGGTATAATCGGCTTCTCAGAGGCATTGGCAAGTGGCCCCTCTGCTTTCCGCTCTTCTTCTCGGATTCCTTCCTGGCCGGGTGTTCTGGGGCGCGGAGCATGCTTAGGCATCTCAGTTTCCATGTTACCCTTTTGATGTTGGCGCAGGATATCACACATTTCACCCATGAGCTTGAGCATCTCGTCCATTGGGACTTTGGGGTTGACGGCGTTGGTCACAGGATGCACTGTGGAGGTCATGGTTGTTTAAAGAGACAGAGTAGACGGAATCACAGTGGAGATCTGAAGAGTTTGGTTTATGTATGAGACTGTGACAGATGGCATCCGACCAGTGGCAATAGCATGCTGTAGCATGGTGGATCAGATTGTGGTAACACAGAAGCGAACACAGGAGTAGGGCAATACGAGCGAAGGTTACGGGAATGTAGCTTGGGCAACTTGATGATGACTCCGTGTGATCTGACCTGGCTTAGCTCAAAGATGAGAGGTGGTGCCTTGACTCTTGGGTAGCGTCGAGTCGACGGCACGCTATATGACTATAAAATGCCGCTAGTGTAAGCTTTAATATCTGCTTTTGGGAATCGAGATATCTTCAAACAGCGAATCGCATAGAGAGGTGATTGTGATGAACGTATCACGATAGTCAATGTCGCGTCAAGACCATTTGAGTTTCGGCAAGCGTGTCCTCGTTCAGGGACCACATCCTTGAATTTCGGTACTTGTGAACATTGATATTCATATGCCAAAGTGTCTCGTCCAATGTCATCTATTCGGAATCAGCCAAGTTAGAATGAGAATGAGAATGATGCAGTAGATATTCTTCGTACCTTCCGCATGGACCGCAACAACGTACGATGTACACAACGCGTTCGGAGCTAAATTCGTTAGATATCAGCTGGAATCGAACAATGACAAGTGGAAAGAGTGTACGTTCTCGAGCTACAGGGGTATAGCTGCTAGCAGCACTCAGGCAGGGATATATATCAATCAAAATTGAAAAAGAGCTATGTAGAACATCCAAACCTGATTATAAGTGATGATTGTCAATTCGACGGTAGGCAAGCACACTCGATATAGAGCCGTATCCAGACGCATAATCTCTGTGGTCAGTTTGAGCGAGAGGTGTGAGATTGGTGATGCCGAAATTCAGAAGCGAGAAATCATGTCATGATATTGCTATGCGGTTCAAGTAAAGGAAGCTAAGTATGGAGAATGAAGAAGGATCGAATGGGGCATGGAGCTTGGAATGTTGTTGCTGTGAAAGCTTTGAGCTTTGGACTGTCAAGATTGGACGCATTCAGCTTCCAATGCGGTTAAAAAGATGCTGTCTAGGATCTACCGAGGATGATTTCATCGTTCCGTTAGCGCGTGAAGAGTGGTTAGATGAAAGGACGGAAGTAGGGTCGGTGGAATGAAAAGCGGCGGCAGCGAGGAATAGTTGTACTCACTTGGGTAGAGTTATAGCGTGCTTTGGTCCTGAGTCAAGCCCTGGCCTTGACACTATGTAATTAGTGGATCGACACGTACACACAGGGACACACCCAATGTTGAACAACGACGATAGTACTTCCGGTATCACTTGAGGATATTCTTGTAACAAGTAGATGAACCGCCCATGATGGAAGGAGCGATCAAGATTTCAGCAATGCATGCACACGGATGGGTGGAGAGAGCAGCATGAGTATTAGTCACACGGTCCTTTGTGAGATCCAGCATCATCGTGAATCGTCAAGACGAATAGAAAATTGAGCAAGTCGTTGGTCGAAGACTTTAGAGGACAATTCGAAAATAAGCGCCTACCGTAGACGAGAAATAGCCGCCAAACCAAACAAAGAACGCCAGGGACAAACAACCAGCCAAACAACATCCACGGTCTTTTACGTTTACGGTTTACACTTTTCCCGCATCAACAATACACGGACGCGACGGCGGGGAGTCTCCAGCAAACGCTTGTCTTTTCCTTCTGTGTTTTTGACTCTCCTCTGGGGCGCTCTCGAACTACAAAAAAGAGCAGGACATTGTTTGAAATTGTCCGTTGGAAATCGTTGGTGTAAAGTTGTTGGAGAAAACGAGAGAATAGAGGAGAACGAGGTGTTGTAACGCAGGTGAGAATCCGGTTTTCTCATCCATCATCGTATCTCTTTTCTTTGTACTACCACACGTTGCTCTCTGCTCTCTGTCTGTCTGGTTTTGGCTTCAAGTGTCGTTCATCGTTCATCTTTAAATTTCATCTTTCTTCGCATCTTCGCCACTTGAACGAATTCGAACCCCCATCTCTCACTCTCACTCTCCCTCTCCCTCTCACTCAAGAATTGATAGAAAGATCTAACTCCTCGCTTGTTTTTTCTTTTCCACGAACAGGGAATCAACCAACGCCTTTTCGACTTTCAAATTTCAACTTTCGAACAAGGGCTACTACAAATTCAAAAACCCTTTGAATCTTCCCGTGGGGGTTAACGAAGAACGCGGAACGCGAAAACGGTATTCAAGCTTTCTGGCGCACATACTGTGGCAGAGCTGCAGCGCTGATTCATGACCATCCGACCTTCACACCCACATTCAACTCAAGCCTCCTCTTCTTACCCATACCCAAACCCAAACGAATATCCAAACGAATACCCCTACGCTAACAGCGCCACTACCAACACCAACATCAACCCACTCTCCCTCCGCCGTTCCTCCCGAAGCATGCATCTCCCCGGCGACCCAGGATACGGACACGGACACGGACACGACCCAAACCTAGGACTCGGACTCGGACTAGGCCTAGGCCTCGTAGGCGAGATGTCCGGGTCCGAGTACCAACAGAGCGAGACGAGCGAACGCACGGGCAGGTCTGTCGTCGATGATGATGACGACGAAGACGACGAGGACAACAATGATTCGCGTCGTCGTGATAAGAGGGGGAAAGGGAAACAGAGAGCCAAGAGACGAGGAGGACGGGATGACGAGGAGGATGGTGATTTTGACGGAGAAGAGGAGGAGGAGGAGGAGGAAGAGGTGGTGAAGATCAAGACGAAGCGAGGGAGGATAACGACGAAGAAGAATTATATGGAGAGTGACGATGAGAGTGAGGATGGCGATGGCGAAGGGGATCTGGAGGGTTTTGACCTCGAGAATCACACTCAGAATGACACCTCCCAGGACGCTGCGCAGGCGAAGGATGGGTTGTTGGATTTCAAAGACGACGACGAGGAGGATCCTCACCACCCTCAGACCCAGACCCAGACCCAGACTCAGACTCAACAACCTACGCATGATCCCGACGTCGAGATGGACGGTCTGGACGGTGTGGACGACCCAATGCCGATGAGACGAATGACACGAGGGTCCTCCCGTGCTCGTGTCATGCTCAGAACATCCGCCACAAACTCGACCTCGAACGCGAACGCGAACGCCAACGCGGGTATAACAGAAGGACTTGGACTCCGTCGTTCAACTCGCGCTGGGAAGAACCTCTCTGGGTTTGTCGTCGACGAGGATGAGGACGGGGACGGGGACGAGGACGAGGATGATGGAGGTGAAGACGATGACGACGACGACGAAGGAGACGGCTACGGAGGAGGATCGAGAAGAACCCGGATGAGTTCTTCTTCTTCTCGGACGCGGTTGACGAGAGAGAAGCCGAGGTTGAGGTTGAGGTTACGGTCGAGCTCGAGAGCTGGAGCTGGATTAGGAGCGGGAGCTGGAGCTGGAGTCGGAGGAGGAGGAGGACAGGGAGTGGGAGAAGGAGAAATCGTCCCTCTCCACCTCCTCAATGTTAACGGAAGAATGACCCGGTCGACGATGGCGAAGATCCAGTCACAGACTAAAGATGATAATGAGACTGGGATGATGACTAGGACGAGGAGACAGCCTCCTCCTCCTCCTCCTCAACCTTCTTCTCTCGCCCAAGCTCAATCATCCCATTCCCATTCCCAAGCTCATACCCATACCCATACCCAGCCCCAGATCCAGACCCGATCCAGCACCCAAGGGAAAAAAGGCAAAAAACGTCGTGGGGGTAAAGACGAGGATAAACAGGACGAGTATAACCCTGGTTCTTCGCCTTCTTCGTCTTCTGCGCATTCTGCGGATGCTTCTGGGGATGAAGAGGATGAGGAAGTCGTTGACGTTGACGGAGATGGTGATGGTGATGGTGACGGTGACGGAGATGGAGACCCAGGGACAGATGAGCTGGAGTTGGCTGCGTATAATCGAACCGCAGCAGGAAGAAGAGGAGGTGGTGGTACGACGGGTACGAGGAGTACGAGGAGTACCAGACGGAGTCGACGGGGAAGAGGAGGAGCAGAACGTGACGATGACGCTGAAGGTGATATGGATGTAGATGAAGGAGGAGGGAGAAAGAGACCGTATGCGCTTCGTGAACGACAAAGAATCAACTACGCTATACCTCCGCCGTTGGAAGAACTATCCAGGCCGTATACGAATACTAACGCGAACACCAACGCGAATGGGTTCACACGTGCTGGACGAGGAGGAGCTGGTGCACTAGGATTAGGCGGCGGCGGCGGATACCACGCCGGAGGAGGAAGAAGAAAAGGACCAGGCTGGAGCGCATCTGGAGCTGAACTTGGGCGATGGATGGGCCTTCCGCCTGATGAGTCTGATTCGGATGGACAGATGGGGGCGATGACGAGGACGCCGAGAAAGTCGTTTGGGGGCTTTGCTGGGTTGGGAGCGGGGGGCGGTGCAGGGTTTGGACTTGGGACTGGGAGTGGGTTGGGTGGTGCAGGAGGAGGAGGAGGAATAGCAGCTGGTGGAGCTGGAAATGGCTTGTTCCCTGGAGATGTGGGTGAGACGCCGTCGAATGTGAATTTGGGAAAGGTGGATGAGTCGAGTAAGTGGATTTTTTAATTTTTTAATTTTCGTGTCACAGATGTATTGTTTTTTTTAGCACTTGCTGATGCAGACCCACTTGGTGTAAATGTGAACGTGACGTTTGATGAAATTGGAGGATTAGACGACCGTTAGTTTTTCCTCTTTTTTCTCTGCATAGTTCTGATTTATATTTCCAGATATCAACTCCCTAAAAGAAATGACCCTTCTCCCCCTGCTATACCCGGAAGTCTTCCAACAATTCAACGTCACCCCTCCCCGCGGCGTCCTCTTCCACGGCCCCCCCGGAACCGGAAAAACCCTGCTCGCACGCGCCCTGGCCGCCTCCTGCCGCACCTCCGGCCAACCCATCACCTTCTTCATGCGCAAAGGCGCCGACGCCCTCTCCAAATGGGTCGGAGAAGCCGAACGCCAGCTCCGGCTGCTCTTCACCCAAGCCCGTCTCTCGGCCCCCTCCATCATCTTCTTCGACGAAATCGACGGCCTCGCCCCCGTCCGATCCTCGAAACAAGACCAGATCCACGCGTCGATTGTGAGTACGCTGTTGGCGTTGATGGACGGGATGGATGGAAGAGGCGGGGTGGTGGTGATTGGGGCGACGAATAGGGTGGATGCGATTGATCCGGCGTTGAGGAGACCGGGGAGGTTTGATAGGGAGTTTTATTTTGGCTTGCCTGGGTTGGAGGCGAGGGAGAAGATTTTGGGGATTATGACGAGGGGGTGGAAGGGCTGGGGAGATGGGGGTGTGAAGGGGAAGGAGAAGGAAGCTGGTGTTGTTGTCAAAGTGGACGATGGAGCGGTGAAAGAGCGAGTGAGAGGGTTGGCACAGCTCACGAAGGGGTACGGTGGTGCTGATTTACGGGTCTGTCTCTTTTTCCCTTTCTCTTTCTTCGATAACGAGCTCAATAATGTGACTGGTAGGCTCTGTGCACGGAAGCAGCGTTAAACGCCATCCAACGAAAGTATCCTCAGATATACAAATCCAACGACAGGCTCTTGTTACAGCCAGAGTCGATTAAAGTCGGTCTGAGGGATTTCATGGTGGCTATCAACAGTAAGCTCACACAAGTACACGTTCACCCTTACACCTGCTTACTTTCCTCTCTTCTTCTTCTTACTTTTAGAAATCGTCCCATCCTCCGCTCGATCCTCTGCCCTCCCAGCCTCTCCTCTCCCACCCCAACTCGTCCCGCTCCTGTCTGAACCGCTCCGAAAAGCAAAAGAGATCCTCAAACGGGTCTTACCGCTCGAGAAACGCATGACGGCGCTGGAAGAGGCGGAGTATGTTGATTACGAGGACGAAGACGAAGACGAGGCTGGACTAGATGGTAAAGGAAAGTACAAAGGAGAACTCGAACGCGAGATGCGGTTACAGTCAATGGAAACCCTCCGAATTCACCGCCCGAGACTGGTGTTGCACGGTGCGGTGGGTATGGGCCAGGCGTATGTCGGACCTGCGCTGTTGCATTTTCTCGAAGGGTACCATGTCCAGAGTCTCGATCTTGGTACGCTTTTGGGTGATTCGGCTCGAGTGCGTTCCTTTCTTTCTAAATAACCCTTTTATCCTAACATGATATCTCATTCATCCTTCGTCACAGACACCAGAATCAACCCTAATCTCCCTCCTCATCGAAGCCAAACGACACTCCCCGTCCATCATCTACATCCCCTCCCTTCTCTCCCTCACCCAAGCGCTTTCCGAGACCGCACGGGCGACGATGAGAGCGATGCTGGAGGGTATGGCGCCTACGGACAAAGTCTTGCTTCTTGCTGTGCTCGAGGGAGAGCGGGAAGAGGTTCCGGAGGATGTGTGGACCTGGTTTGGTGGTGGGATTGAGAACGAGGGAGAAAACGTGGTTGAGCTGAGCGCGCCAGATGAGAAGATGAGGGAGAGGTTCTTCGAGTCGTTGTTTGAGGATATCCAACGACCGCCGAATAAGTTTGCGTTTTCGGTCGATTTGGTTGAAGGGAACGACGACGGACAGCTTCCGTCGTCTTCCTCCCATCCACAAAACCCAAACCCAACAAACCCAAATCCATACGCCTACAAACGACCCAAACGCACCCTCCCTGTCCTCCCTCTCGCTCCACCACCTCCTCCTCCGCCTCAACCCAATCCTTCCACCGCCACCGCGTCCCAAGGGAGCAAACAAGCGATGCAAGAAGAGAACGATCTCCGGACACTCGCGGTGCTCAAGTACCGCCTGGGACCGATAGTGGGCGAGATGAAGAGACGGTTCAAGCGGTTCACGAAGAGAGTGGTGGATGAGTATAAGGAGGAGGAGTGTGAGGCGTTCGAGGTTGTCGATGATGATGTTGAGGGTATGGGTGATGGACGAGAGGATGGGGATTTAGCAGAGGTTGTGGATGGGGTGGGTGCTGGTCATGCAGACACGAATGCGAACGCGAACACGAACGTGGAGTTCGTCAACGTCCCTGGCTCGAGTTCCGGTGGAGGTGCGGTTCCGTTGACGTTGAACGTGGACGTGGATATGAACGTTGTTGTCGTCGAGGAGCCTCCTCACCTTTCTCAACATCCTCAGCCTCCAGCGGTGATGGTGAACGGGCACGTCAACGCCGTGAACGGGATCGATGGGCACTCTGAACGTCCTATGGACGTCGACGAAAGCCAACAGCTTGCGCAACCTGCGCTTCTTCTCCATCCTGACCCTAGTCATTCTACTCAACCTACTCGGCAGCCGACACCTAACCCGGCCTCACACAATCCAACCAGAAACCCCACCCCCATCCCGAATCCCAATCCCAATCCCAATCCACTCCCAAAGAAACGCAAATTCTACAACATCGACCTCGAAAAAATCCACGAACGGCTCTACCGCTCGTACTACCTCACCCCGTTCGAGTTCCTCGCCGACGTGCGGAAGATCGTGCGGAACGCGGAGCTCGTCGTGTTCGGGTTGCGTGTGCGAGAGACGACGAGGACGGGGACGACGGCGACAGCGACGACGATCGCGACGGCGAATGAGCGGTGGTATAAAGCCCAGGCGATGCTCACCATGGCCGAGGTCAGCGTGGGCGATGTCGTCGATCCGTTCTTGAGAGAGGAGTGTGAGCGTGTGAGGGGAAGAGAGAGGGAGAGGCGGAGGGTGGAGATGGAGAGGAGGAGGGAGAGGAAGAGGGAGAAGGAGAAGGAACGGGAGAGGGAGAGGGAGAGGATTGAGAGGGAGGAGAGGGAGAGGAAGGAAAGAGAGCAAAGAGAAGAAAGGGAGACGACGGTCGAGAGAGGGATGAAGCGAGCACGGGGAGAGTCAGACGGAGGTGATGACCGAGGGAAGAGGTTGAGGATTGCAGAAGATCATAACAACAATAATCCTACTGCTCCTCCTTCTACCCCTCCTCCTCTTCATCCTCCAAGTGGAATGGCCATGCTCCTAAATCCACAACCTATCCCCCCTACTCCTCCTCGTCTCAACTCTCCTCTCGCCAATCCTCGTCCTCATCCTCAACCTAACGGACCAACACAAGGCAACGACGGGAACCCGTTCCTAGTCGACCCTTCTCGTATGTCGATGTCGACTTCGCCTCTACCAACTCAATCACTTCTTCCCAATCCCAACTCGTCCTCCTCGCGACTCTTATCGCCCATACCGCAAAATCACCCTTCTTCCTCGCACATCCAACCCGTAGCCTCATCTTCTTCCCAACCATCTGCACAGCAACCGCCTGAACATTCAGAACCTTCACCTGCACCACGTTCGCCTTCCCCTCCTCCACCGCCCTTACCGCCCTTCACCCTCTCCCCGTCCCTCCTCTCCCAGCTCCGGTCCACGCTCTCAACCCACACAGCAAACCTCTCTGTCGAAGCCCTCGAGCACCTCCGTGCGACGTGTCTGGGGTGTGTGTGGAGGAGGAGAGGAGAGTGGGATCGGGATGGGCTCGTTAGGGAGTTGGTTGGCGTTGTGGAGCGGTTTGGGTCGAAGGGGCAAGAGAAGGGGAAGGAGAGGGATGGAGATTTTTTGATGCCTTTTTGATGTCTCGTTTCGTTCCGTGTTGTTTTGTATCGTATTCTTTCTTACCTGTTCTCTTTCTTCATTATTTCTTACATAGTCAGTCCCCTTCGTACTTCCGCTGCTCTTCTTACCTTGTCTGTTTTTTTATTAGGCTTATTCTACATCATATATATGTGTGTATGTCTTTTTTATTGATGTTTGAACAATCAAGTTTTCATCAGAATGACCTGTGCTATATACTTACAACCATCTCTGAGATGCACCTTACTCACTTTCCGCGGTTGCTTTTGATTCTTGTATCCTATCACTCACCAACCTATTCTTTGAACACCACAGCCAATGCTGGACACACAAGTATAAAATTTGATGAAATGCGTGAACTCATATCATAAAGGTATGAACAGTGTCTCCATCAGGCCAACCTTTCAAAACTTCAACTTGAAGAAGCTGACTCAGAGATTCAAGCTTTGTGGTATGACAGTAGACACTGGACACCGCAGCAGCAGCATATCAGTCATTGAGTTTACCACATTCATTGTGTTGCTCAACTTTTATTGATGAATACAACTTGAAGACATCATTTTGGATAAATCATGAAGAAAATAATTCAAAATCAATACCTCACATTATTCTTTCAAGTCATTGATTCATGACACTCTCTATCATTGAGAATTTGCTCTGTGAATGGATTCCTATCTCAAAGCTTTTCTTCACTACAGAGTAGAAAACAAGGATTTACTCTGAGCTCTATCCTTGAGGTGAGTTCTGAACAACATGTAACATTCTGAGAATACAAAATTCCTTACAAAATGGTCACATTGTCAAAGCATTCACAGACCATAGTATCTTTACAAGGTCAAAATCACTACCAACTGAACTTGATTTTAAAAAAATATGTCAAAATTTTTCTAAAACATCAAAAATCAAGTCAGGTCATAGTGTAGTAAAGGAATTGCCTAGATCTTATATTCAAGTATTTGAAATTACATGTAACAAGGGAAAGAATGGAGACTTGGAACGTAGTATCTGAGAAAGAAAAGGTATACAGTATAGATAATGAAGAAGCACAGTTTCATATAACATTGAAAAGTGAAAGTGTGGCATATGAAAAGACATAGGAAAGCAAGTTTCTCTGAATAACATTTGAGTTGTAGATTATGATCAAAATTGGTTTGTCCATGGTTACAACTTCAATTATTATCTCTATTTCCAGACAGTATTTGTGATTCTTCAACCTCAGATTGGTCAAGGCCAAGACTGTTCTCTACTATTGATCCCAAGCCTGAAATCCCATGGGATGGCACATCTTGAACAGACCCTGCACTAGCCCCCTGCCTGTGTTGCCGGGATATTGTTATGAGCTCTTCAATCAAAGGACAAGGGATTGGTTGAGAGGATTGCAATAAGGAGTTATAGTAATTATCTGGCTTTGTATACTTCTTGCTGTATAGGTCATGAAATTCTGTATTAGAAGTAACCTCAAATAATCCCAGCCACACTAGTAGTGGTGCCTCGACCAGGCTAAGTGATTCATTATCAAGGCATTCATTCACTAGCCAGGATAAACCATCAGATGAGCCAATAACTTGCTGAGTAGAAGATGCTTGCAATTTGAGTTCACATCCTGAAGCCCACAGAGATAGAGCAAAATTAATATCCTTAGGAAGACTAATTTTCAAAGGTTTTGCTTCCTTGCATGTATCATGGTCAGCCAGGGATAGTGATGATCTAATATGGATCATTGAACGGAAGTGCCTTTCCCAATATGCATCTACAACACAAAATGGATCATGCTTTGCTCCATCTTGCAGAACATATATTGACACAGGAATAAAAGAAAGATGGTGGCGTAGTGAAGGATTTCTGGCTCCATACAGAACATCCACTGCTTGATCAGTACATAGTTGTTCTGAGATGCTAGGACTAAATGCACCTAAACTGTGGAATATGATTTCCTTTGCAGACATATTTGATGTAGATTCTCCAAGCCACCAAAGTGCCTGCAATGTCAAGGGATCCTCTATGTGGTGTTTATAATAATAAAATTTATTTCTGCCACAAGCTATATCACGTTCAAGGTCCTTGAGTACTTTGAAGGATGGGGGATCAGACTTTTTCCATATGTAGTGATAATTGTTCCACCGATATGGAATTTCCCAATATATAAAACAAAGTAGCTGCAAAATATCATGAATCAGGTTGTAGAAGGTGATATTGTCATCAAGATGGAATTCTGGATTGAATCCGGATGTTAAGTTTATGAAAGTTTCATGATCTTCAACCTGTACTTGTTGCCAATGCTTGAGCTTCTGATATGCAATTTGAGGAATGTGATAGATATAGTATAGGAATTCAGAGAATGTTGTGCGGTATGGGCACTGAATAATACAAAAAGGGACAATAGTGACAGCAATGTAAAGCAGAACAGTAGTGATTGTGAGACCAAGAATAACATATGCAATTTGAGTGTTGAGAGGAAAAAGGAAGATAATTAAACCAGTGAGGAAAAGCATGACGGAAAAATGTAATAGGATAGGGAAGATACCAATGATTTCTGGAACTTTCCATTTTTTGAGCCCATTAAGCCGAAATTGACGAATACAAGCACGTTCTTGAGATGTACCTGTGACAAAGGAAGTATATTGGCGCAACCATTGTTTGGCTAGGACAGCAAACAGTGCAATGGATAATGCAATGGTAAGACTTGTAAACCATAATCCATTCACCCAAATATCTCCAGTGGCAGGAGAGAAAGATGTGTCAGTTGCAGGGATTTGTGAGATGATGGAAGAATTTCCATTAGCTCGAAGAATGGCAGTGATTGTTTTATCAAAGGACACAGAAAGTGATGTGTTGTCCACTGAAAGTGCTTGGGAAGTTTGTGCTATGAAGGTTGTAATGACAGCTGAGAAGAGACCAGCCTATATAGTTACAAATTTACAATGATGGTATGAATGTGAGGACAAGCATAGAGCAAAAAATGATACACATACAAAGATCAAAAGTACATCCAGGCCTTCTCCCAATTCCCCAACCATGTCATCATCAAAGGCTTTGGCCTCATCATTATACACCCACCATACACGTGCTTCTGCATCATGCTCATGATACCGTTCATCTTCAACTGGATATTTCAAACGATAATCATAAGTTGCTTCAAAAGCAAGAAGTCAGGTGCTAATATTTCATATCATCAGACAATGCAATATCTTACCAGCTGCAGGATTTGTGTGAAGACACTGCTTCTGACCCAGCGACTGAGGTGAGCCCTTATGCATGACTGTGGGAGCAGCAGGTGCTGCCTCTGCTTTCTCTTCATCATGTACTTCTCCCAAGGTAGGCATTTTGGTT
Organism: Lentinula raphanica; assembly: GCA_027919835.1. NCBI lineage: Eukaryota > Fungi > Basidiomycota > Agaricomycetes > Agaricales > Omphalotaceae > Lentinula > Lentinula raphanica. The sequence continues at coordinate 171,789 of JANVFP010000044.1, forward strand.
GCCTCATTTTTCTTGTGACACTCCTGCAAAATAGTCTGCATGACTTCAAGCATCTTTGATTCATACAGCCTGGTTTCTTCACGATTCTTTTGAGACTCATGCAGCATAGCCTGCAGGAGTTTGAGCACATTTGACTGAGAGTTCAGGTGCCCTTCAGAATCCATAGTGTCACTTTCAAGATTGTCAACAGAAGGCATTGTTGTTCAATAGGATGCTGTTTGGCAGAAAGGAGGGGGGAACAGGCCCGAGTTGAGCTGTTATCATCAACTTATATGTTGAGGTATTACCACATTTTGGCGGCAGAAGCTGTTGTGTATTTGGCAGGGAACATGGAATGTTGCATGGAGTCCGCATGGTGCTTATGTAGTACTAACCATATACATGCTGCTTCAACAGCTTTGTTGGGATGATTGAATTTTATTTATAAAATCTGACGTACAATAGTAAGTAAAGTGGGACTGCGAACAGCTATGATATTTTACTCATCTGATCTCAGAAAATTGCAGAAGGCATGTGGTACAAAGACATCAAATTACTTACATAGTTGATGCTTCTTCACCAGCTTCCATTTTGATATTGATTCATGCTCTTCCAAGATCACACTATGTAGAGTATTGCAGATAGAGCAGGTAGAGGAGACGCAAGAGAAGGAGAAGTTCCTGCAACATATCGTTGTCTTAGTTGAGGATTGACTGTCTCCTTCCAGAGCTCAGTGCATTAGTGTATAGTTAAAATGTGGAAAGTTAGTAACTGTTAGCATTAACAGCTGTTAATAACAGTTATTAACGTATGTTAGAAAGGCTTCCTGGAAACAGGGTGTTAAAAAGTTGTAGTTCTGTTAAAAACTCTAGGAAGGCTGACCAGCCAATGTAGAGTGCCTAGGGTGCTGGAAAGGAAGAAGAGATGGTGTCTTACGCTGTCACTCTTCAAGTTTGCAATTTATGTTCTCAGTTTCAACCATCTGGTTGCTCAAATATTGTCACAATTGCCTCAACATGAATCCATTTGAGTATCTGGACCCCACTGCAATCCATGATGCTAAAGCATGGGACAATACTCTCTGCTACTTGAATATTTTGCTTTCATCTCTGCCGCAAACACTTCCTTATAGAGCTGACAAATCATCCCATTATCACTTGTTCACATATTTCTTGGTTGATAATGAAGACCTCAACAAAACAGGATGCGAAATTGCAGCAATGGGAGAACAGCTCGAGAGGATATTTGGCTGGAAGGCACAGACCTCTGGTGACGGACTCTTACCTATTGAAGAACGAGGACCACATATCTAGGCCCTTTCCACTGTGTTGAAGAAATACTATACTCAGTATTCCAAGAATGCGGAGCCCAAGAATTGGATATTTCTGGTCCTTCCTCATGCCATGAAATGCATGCACCTGCAGCATTGGGAAGAGGATTCTTCTATCCAGAAGGACATCTTCAAAATCAATACCTCACATTATTCTTTAAAGTCATTGATTCATGAATCACGACTCTCTCTCTCTATTGAGAACTTGCTCTGTGAATGGATTCCTATCTCAAAGTTTTTCTTCACTACAGAGTAGAAAACAAAGATTTACTCTGAGCTCTATCCTTGAGGTGAGTTCTGAACAACATGTAACATTCTGAGAATACAAAATTCCTTACAAAATAATCACATTGTCAAAGCATTCACAGACCATAGTATCTTTACAAGGTGGTCAAAATCACTACCAACTGAACTTGATTAAAAAATATGTCAAAATTTTTCTAAAAAGTCAAAAATCAAGTCAGGTCATAGTATAGTAAAGGAATTGCCTAGATCTTATATTCAAGTATTTGAAATTGCATGTAACAAGGGAAAGAATGGAGACTTGGAACATAGTATCTGAGAAAGAAAAGGTATACAGTATAGATAATGAGGAAGTGCAGTTTTATATTTTTCACAAGAACATTGAAAAGTGAAAGTGTGGCATATGAAAAGACATAGGAAAGCAAGGTTTTCTGAATAACATTTGAGTTGAGATTATATTTGGAATTGGTTTGTTCATGGTTACGACTTCAAGTATTATCTCTATTTTCAGACAGTATGAGTATTTGTCATTCTTTAACCTCAGATTGGTTAAGGTGAGGACTGCTCTCTACCAGTGGTTCTAGTGTGTAGAATGAATCCCTGTAGTAATCATTGAATAAGCCCGGGACCCATTTGCCCCTGTGAAAAGACTCAGTATCAGTCTCCTGCCCGTGTTGCTGAGATATTGTTATAAGTTTTTTGATCAAAGGACAAGGCATAGGTTGAGAGTATTCCAAGAAGGGGTCAAAGTGATCATCTTTATACTCTTTGTATAGAGTTTGAAATTCTGTGTTAGAAGTAACCTCAAATAATACCATCCACACTAGTAGTGGTGCCTCAACCAGAACAAGTGATTCATTATCAAGACATTCATTTACTAGCCAGGATAAAGCATCAGATGATCCAATAACATGCTGGGTAGAAGATGCTTGCAACCTGAGTTGACATCCTGAAGCCCACAGAGATAGAGCAAAATTGATATCCTCAGGAAGGCTAATCTCCAAAGGTTCTGTTTCCTTGCATATAGTATGGGCAGCCAGAGATAGTGATGATCTAATATGAATCATGGACCGGAAGTGCCTTTCCCAATATGCATCTGCAACACAAAATGGATCATATTTTGCTCCTTCTGGTAATAAATATGTTGGTGGCACAGGAATAAAAAAAACATGATTGAGTAGTGAAGGGTCTCTAACTCCATACAAAACCTCCAGTGCTTGATCTGTGCATAGTTGTTTTGACATACTAGGACTAAATGCTCCTAAACTGTGAAATATGATTTCCTTTGCAGAAATATTGGATGTGGATTCTCCAAGCCACCATAGTGCTTGCAATGTCAAGAGCTCCTTTATCTGGTTTTCATCTCCATCAAATTCATTTCTGCCACAAGCTATAACACGTTCAAGGTCCTTGAGTACCTTGAAGGATGGGGGATCAGACTTTTCCCATATGTAGTGATAATTGTTCCACCGATATAGGATTTCCCTATATATCATGCAAAGTAGCTGCAAGATATCATGAACCAGGTTGTAGAAGGTGATATTGTCACAAATATGGAATTTTGGATCAAATCTAGATGTTAACCTTATAAAAGTTACAAGTGGAACCTGTATTTGTTGCCAATGCTTGAGCTTCTGATATGCAATTTGAGGAATGCAATAGATATGGTAGAGGAATTCGGAATAAGTTGTTCTGTATGGGCACTGAACAATATAAAAAGGGAGAATAGTGGCAGCAAGGTAGAGCAACACAATAGTAGCTGTAAGACTAAAAATAACATATGCAATCTGAGTGTTGAGGGGGAAAAGGAAGATGATTAAACCAGCAAGGAAAAGTATTACTGAGAAATGCAATAGGACAGGAAGGATGCCAATAATTGTTGGGACCTTCCATGCTTTGAGCCCATCAAGCCGAAATTGACGGATATAAGCACGTTCTTGACATGTACCGGTGACAAAGGAAGTATATTGGCGCAACCATTGTTTGGCTAGGACAGCAAACAGTGCAATGGATAATGCAATGGTAAGACTTGTAAACCATAATCCATTCACCCAAATATCTCCAGTGGCAGGAGAGAAAGATGTGTCAGTTGTAGGGATTTGTGAGATGGTGGAAGAATTTCCACTAGCATGAAGAATGGCAGAGATTGTTCTCAGGTAGGATACAGAAAGTGATGTGTTGTCCACTGAAAGCGCTTGGGAAGTTTGTACCACAAAGGTAGTAATGACAGCTGAAAAGAGACCAGCCTACATAGTTACCATGATATCAGGAAGGTGAGGACAAGTATATGCTAAAGAGAAAGAAATATTACACATACAAAGATTAGAAGTACATCCAGGCCTTCTCCCAATTCCCCAACCATGTCATCATCAAAGGCTTTTGCCTCATCATTATATACCCACCACACACGTGCTTCTGCATCATGCTCATGATACCGTTCATCTTCTGGATATTTCAAACGATAATCATAAGTTGCTTCAAAAACAAGAAGTTAAGTCATAACATTTCATATCATTAGACAATGCAATATCTTACCAGCGGCAGGATTTGCTTGAATACACTGCTTCTGACCCAGCAACTGAGGTGCTGGTGAGCCCTTATGAATGACTGTGGGAGCAGCAGGTATCTGAGAGTTGGCAGAAATAGCTGCCTCTGCTTGCTCTTCATCATGTATTTCTCCCAAGGTAGGCATTTCGGTTGTCTTGTATTTCTGGTGACCCTCCTGCAAGATAGCCTGCATGACTTCAAGCATCTTTGATTCATACAGCCTGGTTTCCTCATGTTTCTTTTGAGACTCATGCAAGATAGCCTGCAGGAGTTCAAGCACATTTGACTGAGAGTTCAGGTGCCCTTCAGAAACCATAGTGTCACTTTCAAGATTGGCAACAGAAGGCATTGTTGTTTGATAGGATGCTGTTTGGTAGAGAGGGGGTGGGACAGGCTCGAGTTCAGCTGCTACTATCATCGACTTATATATATTGACGTATTACTACATTAGGAACTTACTTTAGCAGCAGAAGTTGAATCTTACTTACAAAGTCTGACGTACAATAGTGAAGCAGGACTGCGAACAGCTGTGAATAGTGGGTTCTATTTTACTCATCTGATCTCAGAAAATCGCAGAAGGCGTGTAATACAAAAACATCAAATTACTGAGTTGATGCTTCTTCACCAGCTTCCATTTTGATATCGCTTCATGCTCTTCCAAGGTCCCACTACGTAGGATTATTGCAGGGAGAGCAGGTGAAGGAGACGGAGGAGAAGGAGGAGGGACGATTTCGGAAATGAGTGAGTACCAGTCTTCTTCGGAACGTGTTGTGTCAGGTGGAACTGACTTCTCCTTCCAGAAATCGCTGAGAAAGATGAAGTATGCAGGCATTTGACTACGTTTGGGGTCATTGATGTGTCCTTCGTTCGTACGTTTGTCCTTATCCCTCCTCCTCCTCCCCATAGGCCTCATCGACATCCCTCGTATCCATCATTACCGTCACCGTCACCATCATCTAAATGTTGTCATCGTCCTTATGGATGGGGTCTTCCTCGACTCCATGAAGATCTTCCTCATTTGGGGGTGGCAACGTTGCCTCGAAAATCTTGAAGTCAAGTCACATAGACATTGTCGTGTCATGTCATGACCCAAGCAGGAGATGACCAGATCGATGACCCTCAGGACCCTCGTCTCACCAGCATACCACCTGTCTGCAACCTTCATGTATCGACGCTATCTGTCTCTAACGTGGCAGAGGTAGATGAGGTTGAGGGCATGCGCTTTGACCATCTTCCTCGCTGTTTCAACCATCCAAAGTAACACGTTCGACTGTCCTCTCACCTCCTCCTCGTTCGCATACTCGTCCTCCCTCTCTCTATCTATATCCCAACCACTTCTTCTCTGTCTTTCTCCTCCCCTTCCGAGTCGGCTCCTCTCACTTGACTCTTCTCCTCTCACTTGACTATTCTATTGTCTTCTTCTTGAATCACGACACTCAGCATTGTCGTCTTGTTCTTCAATAGCGGACATTGTTGGACATTTCTTGGAGTCGTAGGTTTCCAGGAAAGTGCTGCCACGTTCAGAGTATCGCTGGCTGGGAGCTGTGTCCGAGTATGAGTACGAGTAGGGTGAGGAATATGGATATGCGCAGGGAAACCATGTTAAGGTACGAACCCGGGTCTTGGTTTGGTTGGGTATTTGCTAACCTGAAGCCACGCTGGGCATTCTCATTGTTGTGTTACAAGTAGGCGACGAAATTTAAGCTCTCTGGCTGACCGGCATATCGAGGTCTGCAATGATGCTTGATGTTTTCTGTACTGTGCAGAGTCTTCGACAGGATATTCCCGCCCCTTGGGTTTGTATCAGACGGTGTTCATTCGCAAAATACATGTGAGAGACGATGGGAGACGATGGTGGTTTTGGTGAAGGAGACGTGCGAAAAAAATCTTGCGTTTATGCTTTCCCACTCGCTTTCATCTCGATATTTTTTCAAGGTGTATTACTATATATATGGGATAGTGGCAAGGATGTCAATGTTTTCTGACGGGTGAAGGAGAAGGAGGAAGAGGAAGAGGAGGGCCGATGTCGGATATGGGTTTGCAAGAAAGGTGAATCAAGTGAGTGCCAATTTCGCAAGGATTTCGTGTCGTAGGCGTTGATGCAAACGAATCAAACAGGTGGTTTAAACCGCAAACAGATCAGTTGCAGGTGGTCTCTAGACATGTCGACCATGCTGGACGTCATGGTTAGTATCGACCCTCGTTATGCTTCAAGCCAAAGTCAACCCCCAGTCCTTGCCATCATCTACATCGCATTCCTGCCCAAGTTCTACTTGCTCAGTATACCCAGGCTATGACGAGAGGGTTTGTATTTTTATTCCGGTTGTCCACCTCGTCCAAGTCACGTTCGCCTTCGATCAAAGTCTCCACAAATCGTCCGGATCCCCATCGGTCCCCCATCCCCACCCTTGACGACCCTCTCATCCGCTTCATATCTTGAAGCGTCCTCAACATCACCATGTATACGAAGACGGAGAGGATGAAGATTATGTTCGTCCTATCTGTCTGCGTCCACGTCGTGTGGCCATCCCTAGCATCACACAGGATACTGTGAAGCTTTTGTAAAAAGACCTGATGAGTTATCCAGGAGCTTTTGAAAATAGTTGTGACGACACAGAGGGGGCTCCGGAAATAGCTCCGGGGGGTGGGCATGCCTGTCACCACCTGTCACATCTGACCTATATTTACTGTTTTGGGTAATTAATAATTATCCAGATATTAAATAAGCGGTACATTTGTAAAAAATCCTGATAAACTATAAAAATTCAAAAAAAAAAACAAAAAAACCTAATTAGGTCAAATCGGGGTATGTAAACAAAATAGCCTTATATGGTAAAAATGCTGTAGGATCTATCTAGGTGCTAAAAATAGCCAAAAAATCACTAAAAATGCTAAAAATATGTAGGAATGGTATATAGCCTATTGCAGATCCAGGCATCCAAAAATTACCAAAAAAGGAAATTTTTGATGATGATGTCATCTTGTAGCAAAAAATCTGAAAAAAATCCTAAAAATAGTCAAAAAATTCAGGGGTGCCTTGTTGGCCCTGAAAATGCAAAATAAAAAAAAATACGCGACAAGTGTAAAAATTTTTGTCACTCCAAATCATACCAAATCCACTATATAGTCAGTATATATAATGTATATGCTATATTTAGCATCCTAGTACCCTCATTGGGCTAAAAATAGAACTTGATCTCATCTGGTAGCAAAAAATCTGAAAAAATCATAAAAAATACTCAAAAAATTCAGGGGTGCCTCATTGGCCCTGAAAATGCAAAATAAAAAAATTTACACGACACAATTGAAAAACAACATCACTCCAAATCATACCAAATCCACTACACAGTCAGTATAAATTTACATGACACAATTGAAAAACAACATCATTCCAAATCTTATCAAATTTACTATATAGTTAGTATATATCATGTATATACTATTTATAGCATCCCTAGTACCCTCAATCACTTATATCACTCAAGAATCCTACCAAACTGACAACATTGAGTAAATGTAATGTACATGGTATTTTTAAGCACACCTAGTACCCTTAAAAACTCAGAACAATTTATATCACTCAATATGTTCAGTATACTTACACACTAAAACTCAGAACAGTACTTATATGTATCATACTTAACACAGTTGGCAATGAAAATACTCAAAACAGTGTTATCAGTCACTATACTTAACACACTTAACAGTCAAAAAGTCGGAATAATGTTACTTGATATACATAACATACTCATTGTTATACTACAACACACTTATAACAACGAGTTTTGGGCGCTTATGGGCGCTTATTTGGTATTTTTGAGTCGAAATTCTTTAATAGCACACTCAATAATTTATGTGTGGGGTTTATACTGTGTAAGGATGTTGTTTATATCATACTACACTTGATACAATTTGGAGAACTCAAGATTACAGCCTGTGGGGCTGGCTATATTGTGATCTTTTGTGATATAACAGTGTTTTATGTAAATGTCAATGCATACACCCATGTTATGAAGTCAAACTGCTACTGAGTCATGGAAAGAGTCATCCTACAACCTATTCCATGCTAACTCTATGTGATACAGCCAAGAGATCTGTAATGGGGGTCATTGAATATGACATCTATTGTTACATGTAGGTGTAGACATCTATAGTGTACATGAAACATGTACATATATATCACAGAGTCCAATAGTCATAGTGAGTATCTGAACCATGTCCAGACACTTCTAGTAGACTGTAGGAGTGATTCCCTCATGAACCACCATCAGTATACTTGCATTACATGGACATATGCATTGACATTTACATAAAACACTGTTATATTTCAAAAGATCACAATATAGCTAACCCAACAGGTTGGATTTTCGAGTTCTCTGAATTGTATCTAGAAGAATATGATATAGACAACATCCTGACACAGTATAGAGCCCAGACAAACATTATTGAGTGTGCTATTAATAAATTTCGACTCAAAAACACCAAATAAGCGCCCATAAGCGCCCAAAACTCGTTGTTATAAGTGTGTTATAGTATAACAATGAGTGTGTTATGTATATAAAGTAACATTGTTCCGACTTTTTGACTGTTAAGTGTGTTAAGTATAGTGACTGACAACACTGTTTTAAGTATTTTCATTGTCAACTGTGTTAAGTATAATACATATAAGTACTGTTATGAGTTTTCATGTGTGAGGTTTGATGAGTGTTAAGTGTACTGAACATATTGAGTAATATAAATTGTTCTGAGTCATCAAGGGTACTAGGTGTGTTAAAAATATCATGTACAATATATTTAATACCCCAAATCATTCAGTTTGGTAGGATTCTTGAGTGATATAAGTGATTGAGGGTACTAGGGGTGCTATAAATAGTATATACATGATATATACTGACTGTGTAGTGGATTTGGTATGATTTGGAGTGATGTTGTTTTTCAATTGTGTCGTGTAAATTTTTTTATTTTGCATTTTCAGGGCCAATAAGGCACCCCTGAATTTTTTGAGTATTTTTTATGATTTTTTCAGATTTTTTGCTATCAAATGAGATCAAGTTCTATTTTTAGCCCAATAAAGGTACTAGGATGCTAAATATAGCATATACATCATATATACTGACTGTATAGTGGATTTGGAATGATTTGGAGTGATGAAAATTTTTACACTTGTCGCGTATTTTTTTTTATTTTGCATTTTCAGGGCCAACAAGGCACCCCTGAATTTTTGACTATTTTTAGGATTTTTTTCAGATTTTTTGCTACAAGATGACATCATCATCAAAAATTTCCTTTTTTGGTAATTTTTGGATGCCTGGATCTGCAATAGGCTATATACCATTCCTACATATTTTTAGCATTTTTAGTGATTTTTTTGGCTATTTTTAGCACCTAGATAGATCCTACAGCATTTTTTACCATATAAGGCTATTTTGTTTACATACCCCGATTTGACCTAATTAGGTTTTTTTGGTTTTTTTTGAATTTTTATAGTTTATCAGGATTTTTCACAAATGTACCGCTTATTTAATATCTGGATAATTATTAATTACCCAAAACAGTAAATATAGGTCAGATGTGACAGGTGGTGACAGGCATGCCCACCCCCCGGAGCCATTTCCGGAGCCCCCTCTGTGTCGTCACAACTATTTTCAAAAGCTCCTGGATAACTCATCAGGTCTTTTTACAAAAGCTTTACAGTATCAGCTGAGCATCATCGGGATTGGGACTAGGTTCGAGTGAACTCTTGTCGTACAACTCCCATCCTCGAGTGGTGATGGTATTATAGTTCTGGCTCCCACCTTCCCCACCTTTTCATCTATCGTCGTCGACCACATCAGCCTTCCGTTGACGCTGACAAACTCCAGATCATGTTCTCTATTTCTGCAATCGCGCAGATGCTTTCTAGATGCGTAGACAACTTAGCTCAAGGCTTAGGCCATCTCCGCTCTCTCGTGTTCGGCCACAAACGCATAAGAACCCGCCCACGTTACACTCCAGACTCCAGTCAAATGTTCTCGCAGCGTTCCCAAACCCATTCGCGTTCGCGAAGTTCATCTAAAGTCACGACAGGCCATCCAAATCCCTTAGCCCCAAGCCCAACCTTGACCACCTACTCATCCACTTTACTCCCAACATCTGCACTGAGTGTACAGAAGGCCAGGACCAAGAAGGAGAAGACCAGGATCATTTTCGTCGTTTATCTCTATCCACATTGTATGGCGCGCTCGATGTTATGCAGTCCCTTCGTCGTCGGGACTTAGTTTCAGCCTGTATTTGAGTAGAGGTCGTCTCCTCATTCTAGTGAAACTTGATGGGAGGTCGCATGATTCCCGAGCTCATCGGATTGGAAGAATTCTCGCTCATAGCTCTAACCTTCCCAACACTCTCATCGTCGTCGTCAACTACAGCGTCCATCCGTCCGCGTCAACGTTGAGGACCTCTCCTAGTCTTCCCTTTCCTCCTCCGGATAACCTTTGGATCGTCAATGACTATGTTCGAGACTGTCCTTGTCCACCGCTCTACCCCATCCTGCATATCGCCACTCCTCCTCACCACCACCATCACTACCATCCACGCCGTCGTTGTCCTAGTGGACCGGGCACATACTCAACCAAAAACTCGAAGAACTTCCCGACCCGGATAGAAGGGCAAGTCGGATTGACATCGTCTTACGAGTAGGAGATGAAACCTATGTTTTCCATCTCATATGCAGGTCTGCGGTCTGCCGCGATCACGTATCGACGTTGAGTGTACCAAGCAGAACCCGTTGATGCTGGGACGTTGAGGCGTTGAGGCGTTGAGGCCGGGGTTTTGGAACTTTCACCCGTCGTGTCAAATTGTCAACTCCTCCTACTCCTTCCCCTCCTCGTTCGCCTATTGTTATCCTCCCTATCTCCCCACATCCTCTCTCTTGACTCCTCTACCATCTCCTTGTGGGATCACGACACTCCTAGAGGCTCGCCATTGTCACCTCCTTCCATAACCGACCTTGCAGGACATCTTCAAGAGTCTCAGCCCATCCAGTTGGAAAGTGCAGCGCGGTTCGGGAGCAGCGTGTGGGTATGAGTATGGGAAGGGTGAGGGTGAGGGTGAGGAGGGGGTGGATATGTGCAGGGAAAACATGTTCGGTACGAGTCCGTGTTTTGGTTTGGTCTTGGTTGGAGTTTTACCAACGTTTAAACCAGATAGCCATCGATTCTTGGAACCTTCGTGTTCTGCGTCTTTCGTATTCAACTGGGTCACGCTCAGGCCCTTCAAGCGTATTCCTGTGCTATCCAGAACGAAAGCTCGAAGAATCGGATCCAAAGTCAAAGTCAGATTTTGTTCGACTGGCAATCTGTAGCCAATACCTCAGAGAACGACCCGAGTCCCACTTTTGATGGACTTTCAATGGTGTACCTATACAACTATCACTCCCTTGCTTCCTCGTCTCCTCTCGTACTCCCACTCGGTTGGACAACGGACGTTAGTGTTGATAGTTTATAGACGATATGTGCTTCAGGCGGCGCACATACAAGCAGAAACCCACACAAAATCCTAAATTCTTCCACAACCCGGCGCTGACGTAGACGAAAGCACAGATGTTTTGAACAGATGTCGAATATCAGTTGGCTTCTGTACGACAGACAGATACCTCTCCATTTTGGCCGCCGATCGCCTCTAGACACGTCGACGAAGCTGAACCTCCATCGTCAGTATTGACCCTCGTGACGCTCCAAAACAAAACTCAATCTAACAGTCCTTCTCAAGCACTACTTCCTCAGTATACCCAGGCTATGACCATGGCCAGGTTGCTTATTTCATTCCGGTTGTCCACCTCGTCTTCGAATGTTTCTCAATCTATTCACATTCAAACAAAGTCTCGACAAATCGTCCTCAAGGGCCTTCTTCGTCGTGTAGAGCACAGCACAACACCTCCTTCCCTCCTCCCTCTGCCTCCTCTTCATTATTTGCGCCCATAGCCTCCACCTTTCCATCCATAACTCTCCCGTCGTCCTCCTAAACCTCCCCATTCGCCTCCCCCTTCTCTTCTTCTCGTTATCCTCTCTTCCTTCTTCTTGGATATTGACGCTTTGCATCATCTTCTTCTGCGACAACGGACTCTATTGGAGATTTCTCAGCATCCAAGGCTTCCCAGAAAGTGCTGCATCGTTCAGGAGGACTGGATGGGAGCATCGTCTGGATATGTGTAGGAAGGGGGAGATTTCGTAACATGTGCATGGAAATCATGTTTAGGTACGAGTCCGGGTATTGGTTTGGTGAGGAATTTGCTAACATTTGATCTAGATAGCGGTCACCGGTCAACTCTTTCTCTCTCCTGCATTTCGGACCCTTCACATTCTGCATCCTTCGTCTTTGTTATACAAGTTGCGCTCAGGCAATTGTATCCTGATTCCTCGGCATTCATCGTCTTTTAAGAACAAAAACTCGAAGAATCCCATTGACACTCGAAGGCGAAATTTCGTTTGACTCGCAATCTGTAGCAAGTTCCCCAGAGAACGACGCGAATCCCACCTCGGATGGTCTTTCAACGTACTTTTGCAGCGTTCACTCACTTCCCTCCCTTGTCTTCCCTTGACCTCTCACCCCGTCTACAATGTATTATCATCCATGACGGATGGACAACGGACGACAGTGGTAGACGACACATCTAGTTCAGGCGGCATACATACAGGCAGAAAAGAATCGTTCTCAGAAGGAACATCATCCGTCGTATCAGTCGTCCCACATAGCTTCGTCATGCTTGCCACCGGAAGCTGGAGGAGCTCCCTTCTACCATGGTCGTCTTACAGTCACTCTGATAAGAGTGTCGTTTGGTCATTTTATGATGGCTTGTCAGTATCGCAATGACTTGATCCACCCAGTCTTGGTCTGCTGAAGTGCAAACAGTATTGCCATTTTCTTTCCACCATCTTCCGTCATCTTCTCATCAAGATACCGTCCTCGCATACGAAAGTCTTCTTGATATCAGATTTCACGCGCACGGGCCCCAGACGACGCCGACTGTGTTATTGTATCGGTTCGTCATCAAGCCTCAAGAGCTGTTCACAAGCTGTATAGATCTCGAAGATGAACGTTCTCGTCTTCATCCAGACAAATTTGCTCCGTTCTCATCCAAGCCGAACAGTCGAGAGAACCTTTCGGACAAAGAATTAACATTGTTGGAGACACCGATATTCAAAAGACGGCAGGTGACTGGTGAGAGATTCCGAAGTTCTGATACATATCAATCAATGACGATAGTGTGTGTGCGGCTAAATGGGTAGACCCTGTCGCAACAGATGGGTCCAACCGTCCACTGCGCAGATACACAGATCATCAATTGTTATAGGGCTGAAGTGCTAATTCCTGAAATGTAGATGAGCATATGCGTCCAATCTATCTGCTCGCCTGCATAAGATGGGATGGGCTTGAGAAAACACTGAGCATAGAAAATCAAGGATACACCCAATACCTTCAACACTAATAAGATGCCTGCCACGGAAGGGCGAGACTAGGCAAGATTGAGAATTCGGAGAAAGTGAGACAGCGGTGATTGACAGAATGCAGGTGGTAGTCTGTAGAGCACCAAATGAATTGTGGTGAGTAAGGTTTACCACCTGTTAGCACTGATGTTCCAGTCGAATGGTTCTCAGGTCATTCATTTTGTTCAATTCAATATTCTGAATCTGTCATAATTTTGCCTAATTTTGCTCAGATGGCATGAGCGCCAATGGAAAAACTTGACAGAAATTGTGAGGGCTAATAGATGCGGTAGTCTTCAACATGCTTAAGTAATGAGATTGTGCCAGTCTAGTTGTACATAGTAGTTCTTGACTTACATAATATGATTATATTTTGAACTGTTACTTGCACCATGGCGTGAATGCCAACCTCGGGTCCCTCTGCGACGCTCTACTCGGCAGGGCATCCATACTACTGCTCCCCTAGGAAGGGTGACATCCTCTCTCGACTAGAGTCACAGGTCCCCCTTCGACGGGTAACTCGACCCTCTTCTAGGGATACAAGAATTCTCTTACCGCGCTCGAGTCAACTCTCGCGCTTCCCTCTTCTCCTCTCGGCCTCGACCTCGTTCGACCACCGTCTACCAGCACTTGTAGTCGGAGTTCCGGAATTACACCAACGCTTCACAATGGTGGGGGTACCGCGGAACTCCCTACCGCTGGTCAAGACCTTGACAGCCGATAGGATTGTAGTGTTAGACGTGGATGGTGCTTTGAAGCACATCCTATAAGTCTATGATATGACAATTTTACGATGCTTCGCGCTCATTTATATGGTCTATCATTCCACTACTCAATACAACTTCCTCATGTTCAAAGTTATTCGTCGAAAGGAAATCCTGGTGCTTTCAAGCACAGGCCGTTTAACGTTAGCTCTGCTTTCACCTTCTGCATTCAACGCACGACGACTTCTCCAAACTCGAACATGATACAGTCCAGGATGCTATAGAGCGGCTCTCAGACCTTTCTCAAGGATTCGACATGCTCATTACCAAGTCAATTGATTCAAGAAGTTTCTGAACAAATGAAGGAGATGACTTGGACAAGGCAAGATGAAAATGGCTCAGTCGAAGGTTGCATGAGAAGTAGCGTATTCCTGACTATGGAGATAGAGGTTCTCGGAAGCAGGCTCTGATGATGAGAAATCCTCAGTCTCCTCCGATTCATCGAATTCGACAATGATGCTCGACGACCTCCATCGGATTCGAATACATTCAGTCTGCTGCCACGTTCCTGTTTATTCGATCTGACGACTTTTCTCTCCCACCGACACCTTCCCTTGCAAAGGCGTTGCTTTCAACATTCATGTGTATCGACGTCATCAAGTCTGCCTCTCACACTCCGGTTGTTTCCACACCCTACCCTACCCTACCGCATTACCCTCAACCTTTCGATCCTCCATTCGAAACACTCCCTCAGCCAACCTTATGGATCAAAGTCATCTTCAGGAAAGGTAGAAGTCGGTGACATGGGTTTAATGATGAAGATTGGCAAGACGGGAGAATGATAGATTTGCGGGCTTGGGCTGGAATTGGTTGTGCTCGAGACGAGAGGAGTTTCAACGTTGAGAGAACCGTTTTACGCCAGGGAAACTCTTGCTGTTCAGTTCGTCGTTGAGGAGGAATTCCCGGTGCTTTGAAGCACAGGTAGTCTGTTTCCGGACTTAAACCTCCTGCAATATCATGCTCGACGACCTTCATTGAATATGAACTCAGCTAGCGGCGAAGACGCGGAGGACTACGCTTTTGTTGCTCGATACCCCTTGTTTCGATTCAACCTCCATTCCACTTTCCCCGAAGTCGCTGGTTTCTTTCTCGCACTCAGTCCTCGCCTATTACTGTCAGCATAGACTTAACAGATTGGCTCGTTCTTGGTCAACGAGATGTGATGTGGATTCACAGAGATGTTCGGACAAATCCATGTGGCGCTTCTTCCCTCCCATCCGTTAGCCAGCGATCACGACTCTCCATCCACTCTTAGAGGGAAGTTCATCTTCTTCTGATTCTTGGAGGAAGATATCTGAGCATGGATAGTCTCAGAACCTGATCCAAGGATGGTGAAGTGTAGGAGATGATCAGGCTGTGGGTCGGTTCAAGTTGATTTTGGGGTCAAGAACTCAGACACGGAACTCACTCTCCCTGCTCTCACTGTCACAACCCTCGCTCTCATGAACCCATGGTTCCCAGATGTCGTCTTATCCGTCGGCTCGCGTTTTCTTCATGCTTCCAGCAATTCTCGGTGAATCGTGATTTGCCATTGAACCCGAGAAACTCCTCTTCAGCCCTCCTCGTGCACGTTCTGATGATGATCCTGACTTCTCTGCGCCGCCTTTCCCTTCATCCACATTGCTGACATCGCCAGCTTCCCTTCGATCTCTCTTCAACACTTCGTCAAGCTTGTTTCGACAAGGATTCGGACTTTCCGACGCCATCTTCTCCTTCGTCACACTATCTGCTCTCCCTCCTCTCGTGTCGTCGACACAGTTTCCCATGGCGGCTGGCGTCCCTCATCCTATCCATCACCATTGTCGATTTGTCGATCCTACACCGAAGCCCTTCAGCCAACGACTGTCCAGCCTGTTGAATAACCAAGCTCGGTGGCTGCCCCTCCATTGATTTGTTGAGAGGGAGATTTGAAATCAACAGCGGTCGAGCAGTATTCTACCTCTATCTTCTTCCTTTTGAGTTGTTGACGAGGTTTGCACGCGCCGCTGCTGGTGAAGTACACTCTCGAGTCAGAGGTCAAAACATTGCCACTCCGTCCTCGGTCACCAACGCAAGTGAACGATTGAGGCTTCCTTAGCAGCTGGCTTCCCATCCTCTCTCATCGTACTCGATCGATTGATCCTTCGTCGAACCCATTCGAATCCCCGAGTCGATCAAAGCTGCGGTTCACGCTCTTCCTCAAACGAACTCGGAAGTCGGTGACCTGAGGTTTCGGACAAAAGTCGGCGAAGCGTCGATGATTGAGCTGTGGGTTGTTTAAGAATCGAATCGGGTCCAAGAGCTTAGAACCTGAGTGATGCGAAAATTGCTCCTTCAATTCATCTCATCGAATCATCAACATCATTGTGTTCTTCATTATCCGTGAAGCCCGCCTTTGGACTTGGCCCAACGTGAAGTCCCAAAGATTATGGAGGACCAAGCTGATAGACATCAGAAGGGATCATGTCAGAGAACTGGTCGCACTCCCTAGAGGAGAAGAGCATGCCTCGAGCGGCCGTCTCATTTGATGTGTCTCTTTCTGATGCTCCTTCCCAACGCTCCTCTTCAGCAAATCCCTGTCTATCCAACTGGCTTCCGCCTTTTGGTCTACAACTGGATTCGTTCAGTGTAGTATGTTGTCCATGGCTACGGCCTGGGAGAACATGACAGGCTGGAGTTTTCTGGTCCGTCAAGAACATTCGACGAGAGAAGAACCTGTGGTTGGCAATCATGAGCCTGGATTGGTTCAATCTTGAGGTCACCTCATTGCTTTCGTGGCGCGTCGCAGTCTTATGTCGAGCTTATGATCTTGTGGCATCTTTTATTTCCATGTTTGCGTCGGTGCTTCCGAAGCACGTCGTAGCTCTCGTAGTATGTGGAATGGCGTTTTCAAGGTCTCGCAGGACGACAACAATCACAGCGACTACGCAATAGGGCTTGTACATGGATAAAGGATAAAGGAATTACATTTGTTTTGTGCTCAAGAATTACATATCCCTTGTCCGAAGACCATCTGACTGTCATAAGTACCAGCCGAACCTATACCTTGGTGCTATATAAGCACATGGTGGTTCTGATTACTGAACCATTGAAGCTGTGTATTCTTGTTGCATTCCATTTGCTAAATCATGAACTCACTCTAGCGGAACGCTATGTTCGAGGAAACTCAAGAACTGGAAGATCACAACTGATCAAGTATCACTCTATCTCAAGAGACGTTCCGATACGAGATCTAGCCTCCTCAAGGCTCATCCTCTTCCACCTCTTTGGTGTCAATGTCTCCATTAACATTGTCATCTCCTTCCATACCCTCATGTTCCTCACCCCGGTCATCTTGTTCAAGACACTGTCTCCCTCGGCTGCTCTCCCACCTCTTGGTTTGTCAATGAAGCTTCAGACCCTCAAGGCCTGCAAGGGATGGAATCCACGAGTAGATGGAATTCATGACATCAAGAAACAGTCGCATCGTCCTAGAGGCGAAGAGCCTGCCTTGCGCGGCCGTTTTTTCTTGTTCTGTTGACGTGTCTGCTCTTAACGCATTTTTTTCCCATGTCAATCTCTGCTCTCCCTCCCCTCAAGTCCTTGCTGTGTATCACTGTTGAGGCTCGTCTTCGGATTAACGGTCGAGCACTGGCCCGCGCTCTACTTCCCTCCGTTCGATTTGTCAATGAGGTTTATACGCGTCACTTCTGGTGAAACACTCTTTCGAGTTGGCGGATAAAACATTGCCATTCTGCCCTCAGTCACCAACACCTCGCTGTCGTAGCTGGATCGCCTTTACGGGTTGAAGTCACCTACAAAAGTTGGAAGTAATAACCTGGGCTTCTTGACAAAGGTTGTCAAGGCAAAGGAGGAGTGGCGGGCTTGAGATGATCCTCGGGATTAGTGGCTGTTCAATTCATCATCGAGATTCAAGAAGGGATCCTTGGTGCTTGAAGCACAGGTAGTCCAAATTACAGGCTTGGACTTCTGCATCTTGCTTCACCTTCGTCTATTATCCCTCGGCTCTCACCACCCTTGATCTCTCCTTCTTCCGTCGAAATTACTCAAAGTCCTGAATTGGTTGCAGGCTGCAGTCTTCATTGGCGAAGCGGAAGAGATCATCGAGAGAGTTGGCGAAGCGGAGAAGACCATCGGGAAAGTCGGTGAAGTGGAGAAGACCATTGAGCGAGTCGGTTGGCTGGTACATGAATCCTTCTCTCCCTCCCATCATTCACATCCTCAGCACGTCTTTGAGTGCACCTTCTCCCTCCTTTGGATGTTGTCCAACTCCGGCCATTTTCCACACGAATTCTCCTCTGAAGAAGCCGAAGTCAAGACAGGATCTCAGATCTCAGCATTCGAACTGTGGCAACATGTGCCCGAAGTGTATGGAGAATTGAGGTGATGAGTTTCCAAGAAGTGATGGCGTGTCGTCCTAGTGGCGAAGAGCCTGCCTCGAGCGGCCGTTTCCCTGGGATATTTCATCTCCTCTATTCTCCTCTTCGACATTCCATGTGCAGCGAAACCCTGTCTATCCAACTGGCTCCGGCCTTTTGGTCTACAACCGGATTCGTCCATTGTAGTGTGTCGTCCATGGCTACGGCCTGAGTCGACGCGACAGGTTGGAGTCGCCGGGTCTCTCGAGAATTGTGGATCGCTCTAGTACTTGAGTGGTGCGTCAGGGTTTTCAGGTCGATATGTCATTGCTTTAGAGGACTTGCGGGAAAACGTTGGAGGAAACCAGGGTCTTGAGCTAGTATTGGCTAGAATTTTGGATCACTGTGGTGCATTTTAGCACATCTCTTCTCAACAATTTTCCCGGAATGTCCTTGATTCCATCATACGTCGGTGCTTTCAAAGCACGTCGTCGCTCGTGTAGCAGATGGAGTCGACTCGTATATGGCTCGCTGTAGATCTACCGTCGGAGAGAGAACGCTACGTCTGTAAACGGCCATCATCGTCGAAATTGCAACAAGACTTGACGGTTACATTGTGACTGCTTGTACTTGGATACCAATGGAATACAGATGTTTTGGTGCTCTGAAGCACACTACTTCTATCCCTGGATCTAGTTCCCCATGAGTACAAAAAGAATCTATACCTTGGTGATATATAAGCACAGGATCAACGAGCACACCACTTGTCGCTCAACTCTTCGAACAGTCGATGACGCGCTCGTACATGTTCCTCACGCCCTTCCACAGGTTCTATCAGTGATGTCTTCTGTCAGGGGCTCTTGTCTTTACCCACCGTTGCCTGAGGCCTCATCCTCTCTTCAATCCCTCTCTGCTCCGATTTGTCAATGGTTGATACACATCGCTGTCGGTGAAGGACGCCTCACGTTAGCTGTCAAAACATTGCTATTCGATCCTCAGTGGCTAATGTGAACCAATGACTGATGTTTCCCATGGCGCTGAGATCCCCCATTCTCTCTCTCCCAACTCATCCGATCTTGATTCTCTTCATCCACTGTCAGGATAATTTCGAAACTTGGAGTCTACCGACACTGTCACGGGTTGACATCATCTTCAAGAAGAATTGGAAGTTAGCGAATTGGGCTTCTTGAGTCTTGACGAAAGTTGGCGAGGTTGTGGACGAGTTGCAGGCTCAAAGTGGAACGGGCTCGGAATCATAAGAGAAGTCGTCATTGAAGGAATACCTGGTGCTTCGAAGCACGGGTAGTCCATTTTTGGACTTCACCTTCCACATCCTGATGTCCAAAGACCTCCATCGAATTGGAATGCAATTGGATCATTGAAGACTTGAAGACTCCGAACAGGTCACCGTACATTTCCATTGGATTGCGGCTTGCTCTTGTCAATGCTTTCTGTTTATTCTATGACTTTTGATGATCTCCCACTGAGGATATAATCCAGGACGAAGACATAACTTGAGACTCTTAGATATCAAAGATGTCAAGAGCCGGTCACGGTCTGCAATTGCTCTTCCATTGTCTCGACTCTCCCTATCGCGATTCTTACAATCTCCTGTCACTCAAGTTCCTCGTCGATCAAATTCACGGGTTGCAGTGTTCTTCAGGAAAAGTTGGAAGTCATTGAGCTGAGGTTTTTGATGAAGGTTGGCTCAGAAATAGAAAAAGGAAGTGATCGAGTTCGAGGATCGATTCTGGGTCAAGAACACAGGCGCGAAACTCGCCTCCATCACTCTGACGAAAACATAGTCGCTTGACACAGTCTTCTCCTTCATTGGCTCATGTTCCACCCATCGACTGTCATGTTTGAGATGCCGCTTCGCTCGAGTATTCTCTCTCCTCTTGAGTTGGAAGTTCACTTCCATCTTATCCAAAGAGAGGACTGCCGTTGAGGTTGAAAGAGACATCCGATAAAACATCATGCCGCTACTGTGCTCTCCCACTCCCCAGTCTTTCCGCTTTCGGCTCTCCCTCCACTACAGTCGTCAGCGATGCAATAACGCGAAGTGATTGTTCTTATCGGCTGGATCCTCCTCTTCTCCTTGTAGACATCACAATTGTCGCTGGTTCCACCTCGTTTTCTCTTCGATCGAGGACCATCTCTGCTTCGTCACCTCCTAACCGAGGCAGCTATAAGAAAGGATCTCTTCGACAGAATAGGTATCTGGAGAGGGTGGTGCTTGGTAGCACGCTTAGACTCTCACTATAATGCTGCTTCTGGAAGCTGTGAGGAAGGATGACAATAGGGCTCTAATCCAATGTTCAAGACCTTCCACATGTGCTCCCTTGTTGTCGTTGCCAAATCGCCCCTACGTTCTCTTCGGCACTTCATCGCGCTCGACTCGATCAGGATCTGGACTCTTTTGACGCTAGCTTCGCCTTTGTCCCTCTCTCTCTGCTCGATTCATCAAACATGACTACACAAGCCAACGATCAAGGTTTTACATAGCGGCTGCCTTACCTCTTCTTGAGTTGACAATGAATCTTGTGCGCATCACCATTGGTTGAACCTCTTGATCTCCCCTCAAAGTACTCGACTCGATGTCTGTCTACCTTTATGAATGACTGAACTTCGGTGGCTACCCTTCCATTTGTCAGTTCAGGGAAGACTGTATTCAACAACGTTTATTGTTGGCGACGTGTAAGGTCTCTGAGTGGATCAAAGTGGAGGGTCGCAGTCTTTTCCAGGAAGAGGAAGTCAATGGCACGAAGTTTCTGATGAGATTCGACGAAGCGGAGGAGAGCTGTGGGCTGTCGGAGAATTGGTTTGATTCCAGAACTGAGGCGCAAGTCTCATTTGAGGCATTGTCTCCTAAGGACTTACTATTTGCTCTCCCCACTCTCATGTTGTAGATGATGTTCGTGAACGTTGCTACTGGATGACTAGGCTTTGAGGTTCCGATAATCGAGGTGACAAGTATGAACCAGTCGCATCGTCCTAGCGGCAGAGAGCCTGCCTCGTGCGGCCCTTTCCCCTGAATGTCTCGTTTTACCGATGCTTCACTCTGCGTCCGGAAAACCTTGTCTATCCAACTGGTTCCAGCCTTTTGGTATACAATTGGATCCGTCCATTGTAGTGTGTCATCCATGGCTACGGCCAGAGATAATACGACAGGTTTGGAATCTCCAGGTCTCTCAAGGATTGTTTTGGTGCTTTCGTGGCGTGTCACGATTCTCAGTTCAACAAGTCGGTGCTTTTGAAGCTCGTCTCCAATCTCCATATGGCGTCGGTGCTTCCGAAGCACGTCGTGGCTTTCATAGCATGTGGAACGGGTTTTATAAGGTTTTGCAGAACAATACTTAATGTCGACGATGACACTTGCAACAAGACTTGTACTCAGATAGTGATGGAATATAGACGTTTTGGTGCTCTGAAGCACATTACCTCTCGTTCTTGATTCTGTATGAGTACCTGAGGAATCTATACCTTGGTGCTATTAAAGCACATGGTGATTCTTAATCAGCGACTGCGTCTTGAAGGCTAGGTATTCATGCTGGAGATCAAGCAATGATGATTGAGATTATTTAGATGACAGTTCCTCACCTAACCGTCCATCACATCATTCAACTCTAGATTCAGTCTACGCCGCGCTCGGAGTCCAAGGTTCTCACCTTTGTTCACCTCTACAGAGGACCTACCTCAGTCTTTCATCAGCTCATGCTCCTCCCTTCCATCGCTTCGTACAAGACACTGTTCCATTCTCCGCTATCCCGTCGACAAATTATGAATACATTGCTGACCTTGAGATCTGTTGAAAATCAAGGCATATAGGAAGAGGTTGCATACCAAGATAGAGACAGCGGAAGCTGAGAGCATCTTCCTCACCTGCATCGATTCTTCTTGAAGACACTACCTCTGTGCTTGTCGGATCCTCCTTCCCACATCCCTATGTCTACCTCTATGATCCATCCTCCGAGGCTTCCATTGCTAAAGAATTGGCAGACTAAACAAATGGTGCTATTGAAGCACGCTCGTCTAGATCTTGAGTGGTGCTATTGAAGCACGCTTGTCTAGATCTTGAGTGGTGCTATTGAAGCACACTTGTCTAGATCTCAAGTGGTGCTATTGAAGCATGCTCGTTTCGAATGAAGCCCAATTCTTCTCCTTGCTTACTAACCTGATCAGCGAGGTTGCAGGCACAACGACACCTATGATTGCTCCCTACTGAACTATACCATGGTAACACGACTGAGCTCTATCTCCCTCCTCATCTTAGATTTTCCGCGATTCACCACTCCTCAACTCTTCGGTTTGTTACATTCAACCTTTGCAATGGGAATCCTTTTTAGCAACCAGAGACGACGCAATCAATCACGTTGGAGGGTGTTCACATTCTGCCTTTTCTCGTCGAAAGTCCTTCCTGGGTCTTTCATAGATCCATTGCCTCAAGTTCCTTCGGCTGAAGACTACGTCTGAAGTATCGGAGTCCTAGTGCGTGGAATAGGAAAGTCATCGAGGAGGTTGGAACAACGACTTTTCTTGTGGAAATCAATAACGAGTCTGACTTGGGAGACTACTTTGGCTTGCTATCTTCAACCTCAATCTCTGCTCTGCACCCAGACCTATTGGCCACTGAGTGTATACCATATACCATATTGCTGCCTTCTGGCAACTCAATGACATGGAAATTTCTCTTGGAGCTCTCACTATTTTCATCTTCATCTCATCTCAGCGTGGCCAACGTACATGCAGATGTTTTATTGTGCGGAAGCAGGATCTTGTTGCGCATTTTTTTACTTCAAGACTTCTCGCCATATTGAAGACTCGAACAACTCGTGGATCATATATGCACTGCCGCCCTCTCCAATGAACTTTTCAAGTACTAGTTCGGATCCAGGATGCTCCCAAAGGGTCAAATCAGAAAGCCACATCCAAGATATGACTTAACAAATTCCATTGAGGCTGTTAAAGAAAAACTTCGAGTGGCTGACTGAGACTGGGGGGCTTCAGGGACAAGACACTGATGTTTTTGGGTGTGCGGCATTGGATACCAAGAGACATAGAGGCTCCCTCTTCACAGCAACAACAACATTGGGAATTGCAACCTGCCATCAAACTGGAGACTCTACTTCTATTCTCTGGAGTCTGTCATCTCACTACTTGGATGAGGATCCCAATCTCCTGGCACTGCCTGATCACCCATTGGCTGGCAGTCATTCACCGGAGTTCTCTCCTCCTCAATTTGCATTCATTACTTGCGCATGGGGGGGCTCTGTGAGGGCTAATAGATGCGGTAGTCTTCAACATGCTTAAGTAATGAGATTGTGCCAGTCTAGTTGTACATAGTAGTTCTTGACTTACATAATATGATTATATTTTGAACTGTTACTTGCACCATGGCGTGAATGCCAACCTCGGGTCCCTCTGCGACGCTCTACTCGGCAGGGCATCCATACTACTGCTCCCCTAGGAAGGGTGACATCCTCTCTCGACTAGAGTCACAGGTCCCCCTTCGACGGGTAACTCGACCCTCTTCTAGGGATACAAGAATTCTCTTACCGCGCTCGAGTCAACTCTCGCGCTTCCCTCTTCTCCTCTCGGCCTCGACCTCGTTCGACCACCGTCTACCAGCACTTGTAGTCGGAGTTCCGGAATTACACCAACGCTTCACAGAAATGGAGGGTAGAACAGCAATCTTGATTCATAGAATGAAGAATCTAGCTGTCATCTGTCATGCAAGCTTTGAAGCTTGTGCTTTTTTTGGAGAAATTACTGCTATTTGCATCTCTATATTGGATGTCAATGCTTAGCTATATAGTATGAGCATTTAGTGTATCATAAACACTTCTTGCCATTGAACAGCCATGTTCAACTCTGCAACCAACCACTATCCTAGTGTCAAGCCCACCACCAATAGGAGCAGTGCAATCTGCAAGATTGAGAAATACTTCAAACGAGTAGATCAATATGAAAGGAAGCACTTTAAGCAAGAGGCAAAACAAGATGGTCAAGAAGCAGAGGATACAATATCTGGCAGTCCTCAGAAGAAGCCTAATATATCTGATCAATCTGGCATGAAGAATGAGCAGGTACCATATATAAATCCATTTGCAGGTGAGAGTTTCAAATATTTACTCAAGTGCAAGTGCAACATGGAGGCTGATTCTTGAAAGTAAATCATGATTACTATTTGAAGTATCCAAAAGATGAAAGGTACCATGAGCATGATCCACAAGCACGGGTATGGTGGGTGTATAATGATGAGGCAGCAGTATTTGATGCAGATATGATTGAGGGATTGGGGGGTAGCCTTGATGTTCTTTTAATCTTTGTATGTCTATCAATCCTGTGATATTTACCATCATTTCTCATTGTAATCAGGCTGGTCTCTTTTCAGCTGTTCTCACAACTTTTGTGGTCCAAACTTCCCAAGCACTTTCAGTAAATGCTGCAACGACTTCTACATCTTATCTCAAGGAAATTTCCACTATCCTTCGTGCTAATGGAAACATATCTACTATCTCACAAATTCCTGCCACCAATACAATATTCACTCCTGCTACTGGAGATATTTGGGTAAATGGATTATGGTTCATAAGTCTAACTATTGCATTATCTGTTGCACTAGTTGCTGTCCTTGCCAAACAATGGCTGTATCAATACACATCCATTATTACAGGCACACCTCGGGACCGTGCTATTATCCGCCAATTTCGATTTGATGGACTCCAAGCATGGAGAGTCCCAGCAATTATTGGCCTCCTTCCTATTTTATTACATTTCTCACTTATACTTTTCTTCATTGGTCTTGTCATCTTCCTTGCCCCCTTGAATACTTCAATTGCATGGGTGACAGGCACTATTACAACTACCATTGTGCTACTTTATTTGGCTAGCAGTGTCCTTCCTCTCTGTATTGTCCAGTGCCCATACAGAACAATCTTCTCTGACCAGCTTCTCTACATCTATCAGGTGCCTGCTGTAATGTATCAGAAGTTTCAGCTTTGGTGGCATACAAGGAAACCTGCTAAGGTAGTGCTGGCTGAGATATATCAGAAGTTTCAGCTTTTCTGGCATGACAATAATTCTCCTGAGGTAGCTACTGCAAATGTTGAGCACACTGGAGGTGTTGAGCAAATCAAAGGGGTGCTTGTCAAGATATATCAGAAGTTACAGTTTTGGTGGAATGCCACAAATCCTGCTAAGATCACTACTGGAGGTGTCAAGCATATAAAAGAAAATGCTGTCATAGTGCTAAAAAATATTGAGCGTGATGCAGCTTGTAACACTGAAGAAAATACCCAGGATCTGATGTTCAAGGCACTGTATTGGCTTGCAGAATCTACCAATAGTATTTCTGCAAAAGAAATTGTATTTCTTTCTCTGGGAGCATTCACACATCAGATGTCAGACAAACTTTGCACCCATAGAGCACTGCAAATTCTTTATGGATGCAAAGATTATGTAGATCTAATGTACCTTATCCGATCCAATGTAGATGCTCATCCAGAGATGTCCCACTCAATTGTCCATCTTGCTAACTCTGAAATCAAATCCACAGACATAGATGCATGGACAGAAATGACATCATTGCCATTATCATGCATGACCAGAATGTCTTGGGATATTAGTCATGCTCTTGCATTCTGGGCTTCAAACATTCCAATGACACTTACAGTTCCTTCCATTGATGGTCTTGCTGCAGTACCTCCTTCTCAAGGTCTTTCTTGGCTAATAGATCATTTCAAGGAAGACAATCATGAATTTGATTTCAGATTGAAAGTACCACCACTAGTATGGAAAGGATTGTTTAAAGCCTCTTCAAACAAGAAATTTCTAGAGGAATTTGAACAAGCAATTGATGACTCATGGAGAAACACAACTGGAAACCCATGGATGTTTCCTGAAAAATCATTCATGGATACAACTGAACCAGTTACATGCCCTATAGCAATAGAGTATCTCTATCAACTGGAAAAAGAGTGGGAAAATGCTACTGATATCAACATATATGGAGCCCTCAGTGGACTGGATAAGCAGGTGCATGAATCACCAACAAGGGAACATGATATAGGCTTGGAGATTGTAGTAGAGGATAGGGCTGGCCCAAGTTCATCTTCAATTCCAATGATGCCAGTGAACATAGATCAGAATGTTAATATCATTGAGCATTTACCTACACTATCTAGCAGCATGAGCAAGAATATTGATAATGTAAATGAGATAAACAAACATTCTGATTATTCTACATCAATGGTGATCACCAATCAAACACAACAACCTAGTCAGTCCATGGCACCCAAGAGCAGCAACCAACCAGCTGATGCTAAAGAAGCAGAGACTAGAGATTGATCTTGATTGAGTAGTACCAACATTGAGATTATCTGCTTGAGTACCTATATCTTATATAATGATGTTAATTTGTTCCCAATGGTGTCTGCTGTTGAGTCTTGACAGTCACAGAAGGACATAGATGAGACATTGATGGGTTAGTAAGATGAATAATGATTCAACACACATCTGAGGGGATACTTAGTAGAGATGCTCATGAGTGGCAAGTGTTGTCAAATACTCACAAGTTTATTCGTACTTGTGACTCACAAGTCGAGTGTTTAAATTATACAAGTGTACTTGTAGCACAAGTGTATACTCCAGTTACAATCTTCAAATCATGTTGACAAGTACTTGTGCAGTTTATTCACAACTGTACTTGTGAGTATTTTTACTATTGGCTTTGCACATGACTTTCTTTAGTGGTTGTGTATGAGTACGGGCAATGCCTGCGAAACAAGCGTCTGTTTGGTTTTATTTGGTCTCCCCGCTAAATTCAAAACTTCGTTGGCACACTCAAGTCAACTCGTCTCAACCTCCATTGACATACATCGCAACCTCGCACGGCCTTCAGGACAATTCATTAATGCTTGAATAACTGAATAATTGTAATCTAAATATGCATTACTATGAATTAATGAAGAAAACTATAATATCAATTCCTTTGGTATCCAATCTCATCGGCATCATCAAGATCATCTTCATCTAACGGCTCCTTGTCATCAGCATCCTCTGGTTCAGACAAGTATGCACTATCAGAGCCTCTCTCCATATTCCAAACCTTGACCATACTCACAAGAAGCTCGAGTTTTGCTTCTTTCCCACCAAGTTTAGAAGTAGGCCCAATCAACTCAGCCTTATCTATTCCGGATCGGCGTTGACGGTTGCGATGCCAGTCGAGCTGAAGATCCAGCTCTGTGACCTTGACCTCCTTTGCTTTTGAGCCTGGTGGAATCTGCCGAAGAGCAACAAGGACTTCCTCCAACCACGGAACATTTGTAAGTGGCACACAAGCTCGTAACCGTGCATCCTTGGCTGCTTCTTTCTGCTTCTTTTTAGCCTTCTTCTCCCGCTGTACACTTACCCTTTTTCTTGACGCTTCTACAACCATCTTCCTCTGCTTTCTCTGTCTCCCCTTTGCTTCTTCCTCGCGCTGCTGCTTTCGGAGAAATTTCCAGCTCTGGTCGTCGTTCATCTTCTCTACAATGTAAGTCTGTGTGTTGTTTCGCTTCAGCTGTTGCTTAGCATTCGTGTAGTCCAGTGTTGCATTTGGAGCATGGATCTTCTCCCGCCGAAGGCCTGCCATCATACTCTCATTCGAGTCATTTGTAGGCAGTGCGTAGATCTTGTTCGAGTCAATTCCTTGAGGAACCTGACGTTTTAACACATCGGTAGAAAAGTGTTCCCATGTCTTGAGTGCCCCTTTGAACAGGTACACCAGTACACCTTCAAGATCAGGAAGATTTGGAGCCAAAGAAAGGACAGCATAGATGGCTTCTGGACGTTCCCATCCTTTACCATCAAGAGAACCAGTCTTGTATGAGGCATCAGGACCACATAGTAACTTCGGCTGAGTTATAACTTTGCGTAAGTGGTCGAGAAGGGATTCATGGATGGGCTTGAGCTCAAGATGACTCATTCCGGCTCGTCTTGCAACACGAAGATAGGGATAGGTGATTGATTGACCATACAAGGTATGAGCAGCGATTTCGGTAAGTGTAGGGATGTTCTGGAGTGCACGATAGATATTCAACTCGATGTTGGTGAAATTGGTAGATTGTTTTTCGTCCCGAATGAATTCAAGGTTAGAATAGATAGAACACAAGTACAGCAGCTCCTACTTGTGTCAATTATCTGGGGTTGTAAAGACGAGGGCCGATAACCCCCGTCTCTACAATCATAAGTAAATTGAATTGCTTAAGGGAGGGTCGGTGGGCGAAAATTTTAGGTGTTAAGAAGAACAAACTCGAGCTACGCTGCTCGATGTTCTGAACGATGATGGGCGCAAGAAGTAAGGTGACTCAAATTTCACAGCCACCTTCACTTCTTCGAAAACCCATCTTCTTCTCACGTGATCGTTTCGAAGACTCTTACACTTTCGAGTCAGCTACGGCAAGCTTTCCAATTACTTATGACCGGTGATGGGTTAGAATAGATAGAACACAAGTACAGCAGCTCCTACTTGTGTCAATCATCTGGGGTTGTAAAGACGAGGGCCGATAACCCTAAACGAAGTAAGCAAAGGCGCGTCGGCGTGACGTCGACAACCCCCAGGTGCCCAATCACCAAGCCAAGATTACGCACAAACTAAAATCATTAAGTGAAAGACAGTATAGCAATGTACACATGAAATCGATCCTCTGCGCCGCATTTAAGAAGATGAATAAGTAACCCGTCGTTGCACAGAGTCGAAGTACGAATTCTGCGAAGTGTAGCGATGAAGATGCAAGGAACCCAAAGATTCCAAATGCCTCCAATAGGTGAGGAAAGCAGATGACTTCCATTGGCCGAAGACCTTCACCACATCAGGATTGATCCCAGATAGCAAATAATGTGTTGTCCCTCCAATCCGAAAACAGTGGCCAGACATGCGAGGGAAACCGTGTTCCTTCCAAATGTCGTTGCATCGGCGCAAAAGGACTTTGACCGTCAATACACGACGTACACAGTTGGAGTCGAGGTAGGAAAAAAGAGGATCATCGTTGCATACATTATTGATCGCAAGATGATCTCCCAGAGCGCGGACAGGGTCAGTCCGACCGTTCTGCACAGGAATAAGAACCTCGTCGCCACGTTGTTGTGAAGTCTTTGTGGATGGAAGAAACAGACACTGGGAACCAGAGGAATTCACGGGACCAAGATGTTGAGCGAGTGGCATAGAGGCAGGGTCATAGCGAAGAACATCACTGTTGGAGGGCAATATCTCCCCTGAACGAAGCTGACCATACATCATTGTCTTTGCAGCGGCAGCGATGCACACATCCAGACCAGACCCAGGAGATAGGTTGTCGTGGAGCACACGAAGGTGTTTCGGAAGTACTGGATGTCGTTTCTCACGAAAGGAAGAAGGAGGCGTCGCGCAATCAACACCAGCCAAAACACGCTTCAATCTTTCTCCACCCATCCAGCGATGACCCTCCAGAACAGTCCAGGACTTCAGGGAGGAGAGTTTTGCTTTAGCTGTACCTCCTGAAACCACACCAGCCAAAGACGCCGCATAATTGCACAAAACGTTTTCGGATGCTGGCAAAATATCCAAAACGGTAAGGCGTTCCGCGTGGGCCCAGTCGAGAAATTTCACGACATCGTTAAACCGTTGTTGTCGTGTCTTCGCTGTTACAGCATGCTCAGCCAATTGTCTAGCGTGATCTCCCAGACGCACAGTAGCAGAGTAGAAAGAAGAAGATGTACGTGAATTTCGTCATGAATCCATCGACACCACGCCCATGTGATGAAACGCAAAGGACAGCACATGACGTCCACACACCAATCTGACAGCGAGGATGTTCAATGGATAACATTCGATACGCGAGAGGTTCTGGAAACATGAGTTATAGGTAGCACAAGCTGCAGGAGGCGCGAATCAAATAACAGAGAGAAGGATGCGGGAGACGAAATGCACAAGGATGCGGGAGACGAAATGCACAGGAGTACAAGAGAGAGGGGATGCGCAGCGAACATATGAAAATACAGGTAGTTAGACACATAAAGAAACAGAAAGCGTCAGCGATACACAGCGAAATTCTAATAGAAGTTACAATATCGGACACAGCATAATACAGGGTCAATCAGCCAAGCGCGAGTCATGATAAGAAAGAGATGCAGAAACATATGTACGCAAGTACGATGGCACCAAAGGTGGGTAGGCATGCAGGGACTTTCTGGAAGGAAAGACACCGCGAGAAGGAGCGTCTGCCACATTGTCC
Organism: Lentinula raphanica; assembly: GCA_027919835.1. NCBI lineage: Eukaryota > Fungi > Basidiomycota > Agaricomycetes > Agaricales > Omphalotaceae > Lentinula > Lentinula raphanica. The sequence continues at coordinate 202,704 of JANVFP010000044.1, forward strand.
TTGGAAGGAACCCATATTGGCTCAACCCAAACGTTATTCGCGTGCATAAGATCAACGATGTGCTTGAGTACCTCATTCTGCTGAGGACCGCGGGAGACACCCTTGTCGAGAGCTCCAACTACGCCTTTGTTGTCAGACCAGATGCGATAACGAGCATCGCGCCGACCCGACGCCAGGAGGGTACGCAAAGCCAACTCCACCACCACCATCTCGGCCCAACCAATGTGCCGCTCAGGATCATCATCCCAGCCAGTTTTCAGCTCCCATGCCAACCATCGACCGTTAAGGACCAGGCCGATGCCCCAAGATGTCGAAGCGTCGACGTAAATGATGTCCGAGGAGAACTCCATAGGAGGGGCGATATGCAACCCAACGAACTCCTGGCGCAGGAGATCTTGCCACCACAGGAGATCCGCGCGGAGACCGGCAGCAATCCGATGCTGGACAAAGGAGGATTGGCCCGACTTGAATGATGCTCGAAAACGATACAGCTGAGCCATTCGCGAACGACCTTGGGGGACAACCAAGCACACATGGTTAAGGGTACCGATGAGACTCTCTGCATGGGCCAAGTCTTGAGACGAAGCAGACACTCACTCGTCGAGCTTCACAAGGTACTTCTCCTTCTTGGAGACGGGCAACTCCACCGTGCGTTCCGTAAGCTTCCACAGGAAGCCCAGGTAGAGGAAGAGAAAGGCAAACAGGAAAAACTTCGACAGTGCCCATGGCCAACCAAGCAGTCGGGCGAGAGACCACACGAGCTCCTCGTCGTATGAGTAGATGTAAGAACCGTCAGCTCGCTGTCCAATGGGGAACCGAAAGAAGGCGAAGTCGTCCACCCATTTGAGCAACGCCTGAACCCCTTGTGCTTGAGAATCCAAGCCATGGCATCCGCGACGTGACCCCAGATCCCAGGCGCGGAACGAACCCTGAAATTCAGCATGAAGTCCAAGTGCACCCGTCCTTCAAAGGAAAGAGCGACGAACCGACGCACAGAGGGGTGTAAAGGGATGTTACGAAATGCGGCGTCGACGTCGAACATGGCCACCTGCGTACCAGGTGGAGCTGAGGCCACCAGGAGGTAGCACTCGTAGAAGGTCCCCCAATCACAGGGGAAATCGTCGGCATTGATGAGAGAGTTAATGGACACCTTGGAGGGGTCAATGGGAACCAGAGGTTCATTGGGCAGCGCAGGAGGAGGACGAGGCAGAGAAAGCGAGGATTTTGGATAGGAATGATCGATGATAATGCGAAATTTGTCAACGCGTTGCTGCACCACAGCCATGGGAGCAGTACGGTACGGCCCCAGCAACCGCTCAGCGTCAGCAGGAGTCATACCAGGAGAAATGCGCCCCAGTGCAATCTCCTCCGCGAACTTCTTCCGGATAACCTCAGCGTCGCGGTCGGACCGGAAGTGGTTGGGAGGGGAGTATGTGCAAGGAACATCATAGCCATCAGCACCAATAAAGAAACCTTCACGGAGACCTTTCGGAATCTCCCGAAACTCGTCTCCTCCAGGAGCTTCTCCCACGCGTCAGGTATGAGACGCGTGGTAAATGGAAGGTGGTCAAGGGTGGTGGTGCTGGGATCCATGCGCGGTGGAGCCACAGATGCCACAGAAATGGCAGTACTTGCAATGGATGCGCTGACATCCGACCCGGCGGTTGAAAGCATTGCAGATGACGGTTCCCTCCTTATCAACCCAGTTGTGGTTGTCGGCAGAACGCTTGAGCAGATCCGTGGGCTTGAGGAAGTGACCATGGGTAGTGTGGGAGGACTCAGCACAGAGAAAGCAACCGTCGTCCACCGCAGAGGGGGCAGCAGAGTGAAAACCAGTGGATCAAGGCTTCGACGAGCGAGGTCCAGTGATTAGGGAATGCGAGGAGCCAGACCAAGAACCCTGTGCATAGGACGATACAGAAGGGGTGGTCACAGACGGTGGGCACAAGGCCCGTTCCCACAAGATGCGATAGCGGCTCTCATCGAGCACGAACGGAGAACCCTCCTGCCCAGGGTGTAAGTACCACTCGTACAGAACATCCTGAGTGTACTCCCGCCAAGTTGGGAACTGATCACGAAAGTTCCGCTGGGCAATCACCATCGCAAAGGTCTGCCTGATGGACTCAGCCATGCGCAACGCCTGTCCCGAACCCGGAGCACTCTCCTTGGCGGGGATGAGGTACGCCTCCACAGCAAGAGGCATTGCTTTTGCAATCTCAGTGAAGTCCTCCGAGGAAATTCTGCCCAAGTCAAATGAACAAAGATTCCGCGCAGACTTGTGTTCATTCCCATCCAAGCGCCATTTTGCCCACAAAGCCAGAGCCGGATTGAACCACCCCATAGCAATATGACTGCTCCATCCGTTACGCAATGCTGCGGCCACTTCTGGTAGAACATCGACAGAACCAGAGATGGGGATGGTGCGCTGCTGATACTTGGGGTCAGGCAGTACAACGCCCCGGCGATGAGACCGGGAGCGACGCCGACTATGTGAACGGGAGTAGGAGCGTCCCCGATGTCGAGAGCGGCCCCTGTGGCGCGAATGCGAACGAGTACGGTGCTTGTGAGGAGAAGCTGACCGTGAACGACGGCGGGAGTTGTGGCTGCGACGGTCAGAATGGGAGTGGCGACTGCGGGAGCGGGAATGGCGACTGCAAGACCGACGGTATCGGTAAGCACGCGACGAAGAACGACGGGGGGACCGAGAGGGGCCACGAGGTTCAGGCAGGGACTTCAGTGGAGCTACACCCGACGAGGGAGCTGGGGGACCGTCAGCCCGAGCATGGGTCCTACGATGCCCGTGGCGAGAGGGTGATCTGCGTTCATGACGGGGCGAGGGCGAGCGTGACCTGCGTTCGTGGCGTGAGGTACGGTCGTGACGAGACTGGGAGCGGGAAGGAGAACGATTCCGCTCCCTGCGACTGCAATGGGATGAGACCGACCGGGAGTGCACCCGCCGACGATTGGAGGGAGGTGCGTCACCTGGAGAACGAGAATGGGAGCGATTCCGCACAGAGCTCCCAGCATGTGGTCTACGATCCCGGGACCGTCCACGAGCAGACGACTCTCGATGAGAAGTAAGTCGGCGAGGAGGAGATGGACCCCGGGCAGGCGGCTCGGCAGGGGACTGACCGTGAGCAGACGGCTCAGACGGATGAGGATCAGCTATAGTCAGACAGACTCAGCGAACGGCACTGCATATATGCACAAGCACTTACCTGTGTCGCCACCACCAGCTGGGGAGCTGGAAGTTGCGTCCACAGGGGAGCGAGGAGACTGCACATCATCACCTGTTCCAGACGGGAACATGAGTGAGCGATGTATAAGGAACCTGGGGCAGACGGCCCACAGGAGGAGAAAGGCAGACGGCCCAGCAGCGTGAGACTTACCTGGTGAACGAACAGGCGGTTCATCCTTGTCCAAATTTGCGCGTAGGACCACGTATAGAGGGTTTTTTGCGGTCTGGGACACAGCAGAAGTACCCACTGAATCCTTGTTGGTATTGGAGGAAACCTTAGGAGGAACCGGGGAATCCTTGTCCACACCATCTGTCGACAACCCAATTGTGTCGTCCAGAGAAGGGGTGCCGGAAGGGTCTGGAGATGGCGCTGATGAACCCGAAGGCGAAGCCGAGGAGGGAGGCTGACTGGCGTTATCCGTGTCGGACTCCTCCTCTGCCACGCGTTCAAGGCGTTGGTTGTCTGCCGACGACAAGGTAGGTGTCGAATTCGCAGAGGCGCTGCGAAGTGCGTCCAGCGTGGTCGCCTTACTTCTCCCAAAGGTTGCGGAGGAAGAACTGGATGGAGGTGTTGAATGACTGCGAGGACCTCTTGGCATGACGTGTAACGATGACTACAGAACGGCGATACGCGAGAAACTGGATATCGAGGTAAGCGTGAGGCAAATAAAGAGAAGAACGAAAATTTTAGGTGTTAAGAAGAACAAACTCGAGCTACGCTGCTCGATGTTCTGAACGATGATGGGCGCAAGAAGTAAGGTGACTCAAATTTCACAGCCACCTTCACTTCTTCGAAAACCCATCTTCTTCTCATGTGATTGTTTCGAAGACTCTTACACATTCAAGCAATTCCCAATAGACTGGTAAGTGGACCACGATTTCCGCCGCTGCATCACAGTAAGACTGATAGCGTGTATTCGAGGTATCCGGGAAGTGAGCGAAGAATCCGATATGTTCTCGGGCTTCGAAGTAGAGGCTATGCCACTCCTGCTGGCCTCGTTTGGAATCTTTATGCTTCAAGAGTAAACCCATCAGCTCGCAAAGCTTAATACCACCGCATGCGCTGATCTTCTGAACTCGAGCCCGTTCAGTGTCATTACCAAGCCTCGATGCAGCTTCATTATCCTTGTTTGGTAGATATATTGGTGGGGTCTTTCCCTTTTCATCCCAGTACGTTGCTGCCTTTGCCATTGCCCCTAGAATTCACTCGAAAATTAAACTGACTGAACTTGTAATCTAGGTTTTTGCTCACCTTTATGCGCATTCAGGTCCTTGTGCATTGCGCATCCACACCATATGCAGAAATCTACTTCGGCTTTCTGTTCTGGTGTCAACTTTTCGAAATCTTGCTGACCAAAGTGTCGGATCACATCTGCTGTAAGTTCGACATTTCGACGTGTTCTCTCATTGTCAGAAAGTGCATCCCAAGCCACTATTCCTCCGGCTGCTTCAACTGCTTGTGTGCTGAGGTCAATGGTGATTTGCAAGACTTCATCAGGTGCAACCATTTTCAGTGCTCTCTCGCCCCGCACTTCGCGCTCCATCGACTTTTTCAGGGTTTCAAATAAACTGAAAAGCTTTTTTTGGTCGGCAGCATGATCGGTGAGCATTCCAACAACCTTCACGTAGAACTCCCGCTTATCGAGTGGTTCTTTTTCACCCAACGGACTTCCCATGTATGCCTCATGCATCTCATCAATCAGTTCCACCCATCCCTCTAGCTGTTCCTCACTCGTGTGATTTGGTGCAAGGCAAAGACCAAGAAACAAGGTCTGACGTTCATTTGTCTCAGGATCAACAAAGTGAACGTGGCGGGATTCGTAGTTCAAGCCTTTGTGAGATGTCCCATCACCGCTCAAAATAGCTCCTGAAGTTACTCTAATCAGATCATTCTTGATTTCAAGATAGAGAGAAGGCGAGTAAGTACCTGCTGAGTGATGTACCACATCAACAGCTTGTATCTTTGATGCAACCGCTGCTTGCTGAACAACTCGACGTGCTGTTCGACCACTGATATTATCGGTTATAGTGATTCCAAGAGTCTTCGCAACACTCCGGATGATGGTATCAACCTTGGCAGGAGAGGCGCCTTCTTCAACCAAATCCATGATACATAAAGACATTTCGGGTGTCACTATGTTCCTCTTCTTCATCGTCTGGTGAGTGAATTCGTTTATTGCTTTTAGTGCTGCATTCTTGATGCGTTCCGGAATGCGTAAAACACGCTTCTGCAAACTGGCATTTGACTTTGCCAGACGTTCAGCTCGTGCTTGAACTTTATTGGTTTCCTTCTTCTGCTGCTCAAGCTCTCTATTCAACATCCACAACTCCCTTTTAGCATCCTCAAGATCATGTCGCAACTCCTTCGCAAAATCTGAGGTACTTTCTTCGAACCCATCAAGCTGCTTCTCCAGATCTCGAGCATATGCAATCCACTCATCCCGTGTTTGAATAGCGCGCTTTTCACGTTTACGTGTGTTACGGAGAGCCTTATAGAAGCTGTCGGCGCGTAGTTTCTCGGAAAGGACACGGTCATTCGTGGTATTGAATGGACGGGAAGAGATTGAGTGGGGAGCATGAGTTGAGATGGATTTTGAATGCGAGAAGTTCAAGGCACGCGTTTTCTTGGTTTTTCCCTTGTAACGATAACTTGTCCGACCTTGTGACTTTGCGCACATTGAACAGCGCGTCAGAAACAGCGAGGACGCGTCAGAAACGGCGAGGACGCGTCAGAAACGGCGAAATCGCGTTGGTAATGGTGAAAATAGTGCTCGTGGATGCGTCGGCAATTGGGCGCTTATATTGTCGGCTACATACGTTCAAAATATTGGGTATTTGACAATTTACATCTTACAGAAACAACGATTGACCTTGGAACAAGCTGTAAGACATGAAGAAATGCAGATTACAGGGATTCTTGGTAACAGAATTTTTATTTATGATGTTCTACATGTTCATTTATCATGATCTATCTCAAAAATGAGAGGTTTTCATTGTATATCAACCAAAAATAAAACTTCTAAAACCAAGAATTCCTATAAAACTCCAAAAGATTCAAATGTCTCTGCAATACTTGAGGCTTTCACTGACAATTGAGTGCACAAAGCAAAGATAAGTGCGCAAGCATTAACCGAGAAGTGCTGAGAGGGAGACCAAACAGAGCCAAATACCGGGCCTTTCTGCAGGCGTTGCCCGTACTCATTGTGTATATATCAGCAATTCAGAATTAGCACAGCCATGGCCAGAGCTGAAATTTCAACTGTGGCTGTGCTAACAGTTGAAATTTCAGCTGCAGCTATGTCCTTGAAGCAGATGACATCATTGCTAGAGAAAAAAACGTAATGACAACATCTGCAATAATGTTAGTATGTAGAATGCTACATGATCAACTCTGCAACAAGGTCAAGTCCTTCCTTTAAATGCTTTCAAAGTTCAATTCCCCTTGTTGGCAAGTCTGTATAACAGTAAATTTGTTAGTTTCTTCTACTTTGAGATATAAAATCAAACAATGAATGAATATTTATTCAAATACTCACAAGTGTTTCCTTAGTATATCCGAGTAGATACCCAAGTCATGATTTGAATAAATCACATTGATTATTCATGACACTTGCACTCAAGTGTGTGTCACTTACAAACACTCCAGTATAGACTTGAGTCACAGTTGCTGATTTTCAGTGATGAATATTCATATCATGAGTAGCAAGTACACTTGAGTGTGCACTCGTGAACACCTCTAATACTCAGAAGCTGAAATTGTCTGAACAACAAAGTTGTTTTTTGAAGGCTTAACATCAAAAGCCCCACCTATTCTGTCCATGAAGACCTTTCTCAATGATATAATCTCTAGCCCATATCAGTTGAAGACTGTCATCTATGAACTGAGATTGCATTGAATGCACACAGAGTCCAGAAATGAATGAGGAAATGGTAGTTCTTGAGCTATAGCTGTCATTGGATGGTGATAAGAGAGGGGATGAAAAAGATACAAAAAATTACATGGAGGCTCATCCTACAATGTGCCACTGCTCAACGCAATGAACACTGGGTATGAGCTGAAGAAGCCTTCAGTCTTGCCACTTGGCAATCTTTTATGAACTTCTTTTGTACAATGTAACTCAGGCCTCAGGGAGTATATTACACTGATATGCACTTCTGGAATTTTGATTGTGTTGATGATACTGAAGGAATCAAACAAATTCACACACATTGGCATTGTCGATGAAAGGCAGGCACGAGCAAGAATTGAAGGAGTGGGAATAGACATTCTTTTGCAGCACATAGATACAGAAGAAGAATTGAGCCTTATATGATGCAAAGTTGTTTGGTTTGGAGGTATTGTCAGGTCAGGTTTGTGGAGCATAGATCGATGACTGTTTCTCTCTCGTGTTCCAGGGTATAGGTATAAGGAGACACCTTCACTCTCGTGCCTGGTAGTCACGCTCAGAGCTGTATTGCTCATGCTCACAGTCCCAGCAGTCACGCTCACACTCTCTAGAGTCACACTCACACTCCGGATGGTCATAGTCATTGTCGGCGCCATGGCGGGTTGGGTATAGGCATATTTTTTTGGAATTGTGTACAAATAAATGTAAATTATCTTTGTTGAGCAACCACCACGATTTATACGCGTCTATGGCGGGAAACGATCGCAATGCACTGGACTCGCTGCTTACACGCGTTCCATCAGCAATATTGGACGCGTTTTGCCATCACGTATGACATCCAAGCTTCTCATTCACACGTTGCTCACTTCTTCGGCAGTCATTCAATGCCGACTTCATTCGAGCCTTTCCCGAAATCATCGCTACACGCGATTGGATCAAGTTGGACGTGTTGCAAGGGTTTCTTCGTGATCATGGACACGAGGAGTATATAAACGATGAAGACGAGGAAGAAATTGAAGGTAATATATGCACCTTCCTGATTTTCGAAGCTCATATCTCTTGTTGTAGTGCTGCAGATAAAAGAGGAGCCCAAAGAAATTGTCTTGGGTACTTGTTCGGATAACGCAGACCACTCAGTTCCACGAACGCGATTGCTCTTCGAAGATGGACATGTTGTTCACGAATTACTTGACTCTGACGATGATATCGAGCCCGAATGTATGTGCCCTCTTTGTTCTTATGATACTTTTGCGACTGAGTCCGATGCTTAGATGATCATCAATTGTCTGTCGCTGACGGCAGCTTCAATGACAAGTCAACCCGTTTGTGCCATCGAGAATTTGTTCACAACTAACCAGACTAACTTCGAATATATCTTTAGCGTCAAGCTCTCAGGATGGCTCGTACGATTTGGACCCTGAGTATTACGAGCAAGAGTTGGATCCGCAGGCAGACTGCGATGAACTTTCTCGCTGTTCCTCTCCAACAGCTGTCCAATCAGATACTTTCGGTTCAGCTGACGAGGATGATGATGATGATGATGATTTCAAGGAGAAAGATGAGTTCGATATTGACATACATTCAGTTTCTTCGGATACGAGGTCTGCTGATTGTGAATCAGTTGCGAGTGAAGAAGCGGAGATGGAAGCGGGCTGGGAGAAATCAAGAACGGAGTGGATGGATGAGAATATCTGGTCCGAAGTTTTGGATCAGAAGACTGTCCTCAATCAACAGTTACGTGTGGACCGACTGGAAAAGGTTCATGGTGGTATACCTTCAAACTGGCCCATTCCGAAGGTGCCTACTGCATATATTATCAGTCTCGATGACCCAAAATACATGCGAGATGGAAAGATGGTCGAAATGGATACTCTTTTGGACAGCGAGGTATGCTCATCTCTTGTATTCTTGCAGGTGCTGAAATATGATCATTGCAACAGTCTCAAGAGCACTGGAACTATGATTCACGTGGGTTCAACGATTCAAAATCAAAAATTCGCGTGTTTGACGGGATGGGTCCTGTGTCTTGTCGACGCGTACGCCAATTTTGCAGCGGTGTCTATGCCTGTGAAAAGGTTGACCCAAAGTATCTGAATATTGAATGCTACGAGTTGGATGCTACTGCTCATGAAGATCTGATTGAGGCTCAGATCCGAGCCCGAGTCGGAGAAGCATCTTCAGGAGACAGAATTGCTTTAACGTGGGTAGAACGCGCCGAGTATGAAGCGAGATTGATCAAACTCAAACTTGTTCTTTAGATTCTGGATGGTCATAAATTCGAGTGGTTGCACCACTTCAGGCACCCTTAAATCCTGCCGACTTAGGGGGGATTACCCACCAAATACCCGTACCTAATGGGGGGGATTACCGGGCAATTACCCAATGGGTATTACCCAGTCTGGGTAATACCCTGCCTCTAGTGCCAGGGGTCCTTGTCAGGTATTACCCAAGTTGGTAATACCTTACCAGTATATAATCATACTGCAATTGGTCAGTGCATGTAGTATGAGGCTTTTATGCATAGTCATATGCAGTATCTTAGCTCACAATTCTTTGTAAAATCAAAATACCACTTCTATGGGTAATACCATCAATGGGTAATACCCCTCACTAGGAATTTCATTGATAGGCAGAAGGCTGCCACTGAAAGATAATACCAAGGATGGGTAATACCTTAGCTGGGTAATACCATTGGGTAATACCACCATTGGGTATACCTTAGCTGGGTATTACCTTAGCTGGGTAATACCACCATTGGGTATTACCTTAGCTGGGTATTACCATAGTTGGGTAATGCCATTAGATGGGTAATACCACCATTGGGTATTACCTTAGCTGGGTATTACCTTAGCTGGGTATTACCTTAGCTGGGTAATACCACCATTGGGTATTACCTTAGCTGGGTATTACCATAGTTGGGTAATACCATTAGATGGGTAATACCACCATTGGGTATTACCTTAGCTGGGTATTACCATAGTTGGGTAATACCATTAGGTGGGTAATACCATAGGTGGGTAATAACAGTTCATGCAATGTGCTAGAAACCACAGGTGAATTCAAAAATAGCCATAGTGAGGTACTAGCTAGCTCAGGGACATCAAAATTACCTAAAAAGGAAATTGGTCAAAAATAAAACTTGATTTCATCAGGTAGTGAGAAATCTGAAAAAAATCATAAAAATACTCAAAAAATTCAGGGTTGCTTTGTTGGCCCTGAAAATGCAAAATTAAAAAAAATACGCGACAAGTGTAAAAAATTTCATCACTTCAAATCATACCAGAACTATCAGGCATTATATATAGATGATCTATATGCTTTTTTTAGCACACCTAGCACCCTCAAACACTCAGATAGCCTATATCATTCAATATATTTACTATACTCAATGTTTATTACACTTAACACAGTCAACAAAAAAAAACCTTGTAACAGTAACATGTGTGTTATGCTTAACACACTGAACAATGAAAAACTTCAGAACAGTGTTATACTTAACACACTTGACTCAATATACTGAATAATGAAAAAAAACTCGGATTGGTGCTCATGTGTATTATACTTAACACACTTAACAATTAAAAAATTCAGAACAGTGTTACTGCATCATGTTATACTCAACACACTTTATCAATGAATATAACACACTTAACAATCAAAACCTCGGAGTAGTGTTATCACTCATTATACTTTTACACTCAACACACTTCATCAGTAAGTATAACACACCTTTAATGTAACATTGTTATACTATAACCCACTTATAACAACGAGTTTTGGGCGCTTATGGGCGCTTATTTGGTGTTTTTGAGTTGAAATTGATTAATAGCACACTCAATAATTTTTGTGTGGGCTCTATATTGTGTCAGGATGTTGTCTATATCATATTGCTCTAGATACAATCTGGAGAACTCAAAAACATAGCCTGTAGGGCTGAATATATTATGATCTTTCATGATTTAAGGGTGTTTTATGCAAATGACAATGCATACACCCATGTTATGAAGTCAAACTGTTACTGGGTGGTGCAAAGAGTCATCCTACAATCTATTCTATGCTAACTCTATGTGATACAGCTAAGAGATCTGTAATGGGGGTCATAGAATATGACATCTATTGTTACATGTAAGTGTAGACATCCATAGTGTACATGAAACATGTACATGTATATCACAGAGTCCACCTTTCATGATAGCTATTTGAATCATGTACAGACACTGCCAGTAGACTGTAGGAGTGATTTCCTCATGAACCAGCATCAGTATACTTGCATTACATGGACATATGCATTGACATTTACATAAAACACTGTTATATCACAAAAGATCACAATATAGCTACCTCCAGATGTTGAATTTTTAAGTTCTCTGAATTGTATCTAGAGGAATATGGTATGAACAACATTTTGACACAATATAAAGGCCACACAAAAATTGTTGAGTGTGCTATTAATGAATTTCGACTCAAAAACCCCAAATAAGCGCCCATAAGCGCCCAAAACTCGTTGTTATATGTGTGTTATAGTATAACAATGTTCCATTGAAGGTGTTTTATACTTACTGATGAAGTCTGTTGAGTGTAATAAGCATAATAATTGTTAACACACTGAATACTCAACACTCACTATCATTAATAAGTGTGTTGAGTGTGTTGAGTATAAACACATGAACACTGTTCCAAGGTTTTGCATTGTTAAGTGTTTCAAGTGTGTTAAATATAATACACAGGAACACTGTTCCGAGGTTTTTCATTGTTAAGTGTGATAAGTGTGTTGAGTATGATATATATTACTAGTGTTATTTATTGAAAGTGTATTAAGTGTGGTAAGTACAGCACACATGAATACTGGAGTCCAAGGCTTTTCATTGTGAAGTATGTTAAGTATAACACACATGAACACTGTTCTGAGGTTTTTCATTATTATTAAGTGTAGTAAGTGTGTTGAGTATAATATACATTACTATAATATTGTTCCAAGTTGTTTCATTGTAAAGTGTATTAAGTGTGTTAAGTATAGCACACATGAATACTGTTCTGATATTTTTTCCTTGTTGAATGTATTAAGTATATTGAGTATGATATACATTACTACTGCTCTAAGGTTTTTCATCATGTAGTACAATAAGCAGTGAGTATGCTGCCAGTGAATATATTGAATGATATAAGCTTTCCTGAGTGTCTGAGGGTACTAGATGTGCTAAAAATAGCATGTACACCATATATACCTAATGTATAGTAAATCTGGTATGATTTGGAGTGATGTCATTTTTCAAAAGTGTTGCATGTTTTTTTTTATTTTGCATTTTCAAGGCCAACAAAGCAACCCTGAATTTTTTGAGTATTTTTATGATTTTTTCAGATTTTTCACTACCTGATGAGATCAAGTTTTATTTTTAGACCAATTTCCTTTTTAGGTAATTTTGATGTCCCTGAGCTAGCTAGTACCTCACTATGGCTATTTTTGAATTCACCTGTGGTTTCTAGCACATTGCATGAACTGTTATTACCCACCTATGGTATTACCCACCTAATGGTATTACCCAACTATGGTAATACCCAGCTAAGGTAATACCCAATGGTGGTATTACCCATCTAATGGTATTACCCAACTATGGTAATACCCAGCTAAGGTAATACCCAATGGTGGTATTACCCAGCTAAGGTAATACCCAGCTAAGGTAATACCCAGCTAAGGTAATACCCAATGGTGGTATTACCCATCTAATGGTATTACCCAACTATGGTAATACCCAGCTAAGGTAATACCCAATGGTGGTATTACCCAGCTAAGGTAATACCCAGCTAAGGTATACCCAATGGTGGTATTACCCAATGGTATTACCCAGCTAAAGTATTACCCATCCTTGTGTTAGGTGATCGTACACTCTAACCTTCGAATACACCTAGGTTCGACGGCTACGAGATAGTCGTCCTGAAAAACGGGGAGAGAGCTGCTAAGCAGAACGTCTTTCGCCGAAAATCGGAACTTGGAAGGACTTGCTATGTCCTTTGTTGTGAGACTTGGTCAGAGAATACAGAAGTTTAGAGAGTTCAGACAATGTTAGAGGAAACAATGATCAAATAACTGGAATAACCGATCTGGGGATACAGGCAAGTATTTAGGGTTTTTATAGGTATTTTGTAGGTAGTATATAAAAGGAAAGTAATATAAATGTATATCGGTCGCGAGTCGAGTCAACGGGAGTTAGAAAGAACTCGAGTTGACTCGACGAGAGCCGGGACTCAAAGTCCTTATTGAAATAGAATGAAGATGACTCGGATCGACGTGGGCAGCGTCGATCCGGTCATGGAGAGTCAATTATTCGAATGCCATGGAAGCGATACAACCATCCGAAGCCCGTCGTTCCGGATAGAGGACACGAACGAGTGCAAAAGTATAACAGGAGCTACCGCGACGGAGAGCTAAAAAGAATCAGCGATAACGACTCTGACACGTACGCGATGTGTGGAATGCCTGGACGACGTAGAAAGGAACCCACAGAGGCAACGGAAGTTTGCAGGAATCGGGTGACGAGGAGAGCCTAATGCTCTCGGTTCCGGATTCCTAGAGGGAACAGATCATCATGGTCAAATGGGAATAAGGCAGCGACGTTAAGGAAGTCATTAGGGGACCGGGTCCGAGGGAATTGGAGTGGCGGCGAGTCTTCGTGGAGACGATGACTCGCCGAATGTGGTTAGTTTGCAGAAATATGAGAATTCCTCGGAACAAGTAAACCGCCGCTTCTGGTATTTTCTAAGACCTGTCGAAGAGGGCTGAGGCAGCGACGTTACGCACACGGAGCTTGAGGATTCGGAAAACAAAAAGAGGTTGCCGCTAATGGAGTTTTCGGAAACGAGGCGGTGCGATGAAAATGAGGAAACAGACGAAATGCGGAGCCGTGGTTTCTGGATGAGTGGCTAGGCGAGGGAAATCCAGGTAAAAGGGACCGAGGTTTTCTGGGAGTAATCGGACAGCCCAAAAATGGTAACCTCAAGGATATTAGTGAGGAGAAAGACAAGATTCTGAAAGGAAGGGCGAGGAAAAGGACCGAGTTCCTGGAAGAAAGAGATGGGCGGCCAAGGAGGGAAGTTTTCAAGGGAGATGAGCAGAAAGACCCCGAGGTGTCAGCGGACAACGTCTACTGGCATCTCCTAATGGTCTAGTCAATACTTGTAATCCGTTCCGTCGAACGGATTACGCACAAAAGGTATCTTGAATGGCCGACCGTTTCCTTGCGGTCTCCATTCCTCAGATGTTCCCTAGATCCCTAGTCCTTCCCTAGATCATGGTTTGGCGTTCCGTTGGCGTCCAGAATGAGCGAGAGCGAGTAGAAGATGTCGAAAGAGGAAATGTGAAGGTGATGATGGTGGTGGTTGAAAGACAAGAGACGAAAATGCGTTTAGCGCCGAATAAACGCTAGCTCGGCGACGGTTCGGCCATCGGCTGCAACGCTGGAAACTCGTTAGGGAAATGCACCAAAAATAGGGAAAAATGTAGCGAAAATTGTAAGTGGGTTTTGTTATGCTTCATAACACCTTGGTATTATCTTTCAGTGGCAGCCTTCTGCCTATCAATGAAATTCCTAGTGAGTGGTATTACCCATTGATGGTATTACCCATAGAAGTGGTATTTTGATTTTACAAAGAATTGTGAGCTAAGATACTGCATATGACTATGCATAAAAGCCTCATACTACATGCACTGACCAATTGCAGTATGATTATATACTGGTAAGGTATTACCAACTTGGGTAATACCTGACAAGGACCCCTGGCACTAGAGGCAGGGTATTACCCAGACTGGGTAATACCCATTGGGTAATTGCCCGGTAATCCCCCCCATTAGGTACGGGTATTTGGTGGGTAATCCCCCCTAAGTCGGCAGGATTTAAGGGTGCCTGAAGTGGCACCGCGATTGATGATGAAGGAGAGCCATGCATGGGCAGGCCAGTCATAAAGGAACGCTCAAAGGTAAGTAACTGAATTGGCTTACCGGCTATGTACTCACTGAATCACAGGGAAAGACTAATGGGCAACCAGCATCATACTTCATTGCGTGCTCGGGATGGACTCCAAAATGGCAAGACGGCCATCGCTCATTCTCAATTCCTGACAAGATTGATACAGCTGCACTCCTCAAAGTATCGAATGGCGTTGAACTGAGCCGCGAAGCTTATATACCAACGTGTACACGTATTATAAGTTCTCGCAATGGAGCATTGAAGCGCTTTTGTGGTGAGTCATCTTCTTCCCCAAACGAGTATGTGTACTAATGGTACTCAGGATATCCTCACAACAACGATGGAACACTCAGCAAACTCATCAAGCATAAGTGCAATGCTTACCGAGTCATCTTCGTTCCCACCGACATATCAATCCGTCAAGCGGTAATAGTCTATAGTGCGAAAAAACAACTTGCGGACTCGGTGGTCAGCGCCAAACGCATTCGGTCAGAGCATCCCAGTCCCCATAACCATCCGGTCCTTGTCCAATCAAAGCTCACTTTCTCTGTCATGGAGCTCTTCAAGAAATGTATCCACGCCACTGGCGTGGTTGGGACAACAACCCGATCCATTCAGAAAGGTTATCCCAATTCATTGATTCTGGTATTCTACTGAAGATTTACTACAGCAGCTACAACGTCTCTTCTCCTAAATGGCAAAACTCCTGGAGAGCTTCACCCGGCATTGACGGATATACAGAAACAACGGCAAATACTAAATCATGAAAAGTCGAAGATGTTTCCTGCCAAGATGGGCTTTGAAGGTGAGAATGAGAATCATGTATATTGACAGTATCGAGCTAATCAAGTCAAGGGGTCTGGCGTGAATACCAAAACGCCCTGCAAAAACCTCAATCCGAACGATATATTCACCGTATCATGAATTCGGATAGTGGTGGGCGGGTCATTCTCACATTCGCGCCTGGACTCCTCAAGCTCATCCATGATGCTAAGCAAATACAAGGCGATGGGACGTTCAAGCGGGTTGAAGGTGAATTCAATGAGTATGAGCTTACAATCTGGCACGAAGCTACTGAACGAAGTGAGTTCTGATTATCGCATGTACATACTATGTAACTCACTGAAAATCTGTACTCAGCGCTTACCATCTTTCGAGCATACTTTGATCGTTCTGATATGCTTACTTATAAGTGCATCTTCGACGGGCTTCAAGACCTCGTGTTGCAGACAACTGGACAGCCACTTCTGTTCCATGGACTTCATCCGAGTGGAAACGTTCACGCGTTTGGTTCTGATATGGAACTTGCTGAGCTTCAGGCTGCGGGCGAGTCATTCAAGCGCTTCCATGACCCAAATCATACTGGGCTCATGGTTCCTACTGCAGAGGATATCATGAGGCGGATATCACGGATATGTCATGTTCACTGCAAACGGTATGCTAATTACTTCCTATGAACTGATAACTGACTCCCAATATCCACAGGGGTGTCGATAATCTCAAGAACAAGGTTACACCTGAACAATATCAAAGATTGTTGACATTCATGCATCTTTCATCGGAGGCTGCCATTGAGGAGTTCACACAGTGGATCCGGGGCCTTGGTAATCGACATGTACAAGGTACGTGATAGAAAATGTTGAGTATTCATGCTGAGTATGTGTCTACAGCCTGGTGGGATCATAAACTCCAACCGTTCATTCTTGCGGGAATCATTCGATGTCGCTCCGCAATGGATCTAGAGTCCTGGACGATTACAGATTCGACGACGAACATGAACGAAGCGCAGCATGCCTGGACAAACAAATTCACAGGTACAAAATTATCCCTGTTAGAGGCTATTCTAATGTACGTACATGAAGTTTTTGTCCTCACATATCACTGACAAACTAGAAGGGCACAAAAACTCGATTTCGACACTTTGAAGGAGGTCCATGTTTCGCTCCAAAGCGGCATTCTCAGGAACAGTCGAAGCACCTTTTTCGAGCGCACTTCTCATAACTTGAATCGTCGAACTAATAAGACAAACAAGCAGAGGATGAAGCAAACTCACAACAACATGGTGTCTGATCTCCAACAGAAATACGATGAGGCTGAAGCAAACATGAAGAATCTCAAAGGAAAACTCAAGGAGGCCAAGGGAACCAAGCCACGGGCTCGAAAACATGCAGCGGAGTCGAGCTCATCAGGCCGAGTAGCTGTAGTACAGGAGTCTCGCAGTCAAGCTCGTAACGCCACAGATCCATATCCGGTACGCCATGTTGAAGGTGTGTTTCTTTATAGTGGGCCAATAGTAGTATTGATGATTTGTACAGCTATATCGTTCTTGCCAGAACATAACCCGCAACGTAACCCGCTCAACTCGGTAGCTCAATCTCAGAATATTCAAGCACCAAATACTGCTTCGTCGAGTGCCTTACAGCCTTTACCTCTGAGTTATACTACTCCGAACCTATATCCAGGTATGCTTTCCTTCAGTGTCATGAGGTTGTCTATTTCGGACTGTTCATGATTGTCTTAACAGTTGCTCCTTTGTCGACATCTCATGATCAGGACTCTCATTTCCGTGAGTACACTTTCTAATTCTCATGATCATTTCTTCACATCTATGCTTCACAGAGCCGATGATGCTCAATGCAAATGGTAGCGCATCAGTGAACCTCAATGAGGAGTCCTTTCGTGAGCCCGCTTACTGATTGTCATGACTGCTCGTTCAACCTTTGCTTCGGCAGAGCCGTCAATGCTTAATATGAACACCAGTGCAGGAGTCAATCTTCATGAGGAGTTCCATTTTCGTGAGTGCACTTATCGTTTCTTGAGTCTTATGTATGTTCTAATTTTCACACCTTGGCTCTCAGAGCCCTTGTCATCGATGCTCAATATGAACAATGCGGGAGTAGATCAGCATATAGAGCAGTCTATGCTTGACACAAATAAGCATATGGAAGCTGTAGATTGGATCCGGACTTGGATGGACTCAGGTCGTACATTTGATATGTAAAGTTACTGTATGTTTCCTTCAGAACTTCGTCTTTTTGAACACAAGTCATCTGTGTGGGTGAGCACCTGGTTTATGAGGATGAGCTGTTTCTTTGTGAGTGTGGATGTGAGGGGTGTGAGTATGGGTGAACAGAGTGTGAGCATGAGTAGAGGCAGTGTGAGCATGAGCATCAGGCCCCAGAGTGAAGGTGTCTGGTTGTAGGTACCCCGCGTGTTCCAAGACTCAAAAGAGGAAACCATCAGCTAAGTTAGGACGTGAAACTGGTTTGAGTCGAAGTCATGTCGCATTTTCGCACGGTCCTATCCTCCAAACATGCTTCGCCCCTCTTCGGCCCGCTAAATCCTCTTTTCCAACGTTCAAGTTTGCCAACTCTGTACTAGCTCCCTGTAGCTCAACCTTCCCCTACCCAGTGTAGCCTGCAGCATCCTCATGCCTTCCTGCATCCGAAGATGCTCTCTCTGTCACCTTTCAAGCTTCAAGGACAGAGCTATGACATTCCTATAGAAACCGCCCTCAAGCAAGCCAAGGATGAGATGAATCTTGTACAGGTTATTTGTAGACGGGACGTTTTCAGTGGTACATGAAATTACAATGTTGAAACTCTCTTCGTTATCATTTTCAGTGGATGAGGAGTTAGGCAAGTTCTTTTTACAAAATTTGTAATCAGCTCTTGAATCTAAGCCTCTCCACATAGTTTCCTCTCTTCCCTCTTCCCGATCGTTTCTTCGAATATTCCTCACTTTTCGGTTGCGACGCATTCTGAACTTCCTCGATAAGCTGACCTTACCCCAATACGAACCAGCACAGCCGAGTGTCAAATCCCTCACACCATCCCTTCCATCATCAATCGGCGTCTCCTCTTGTTGAGCAGATTTACGGTCCTGTCCTCCTCTAGTCAACTAGACTACACGAAATTCACAGTTTTACGACAATGTCGACATTGTTGGCATCAATGTATAGGATGGTTTTAGCAGCGTTCATATTGGTGGCCGGGGAGATGAACAGGTGCTTGCAATCAATCCGGCGTTGAGAGGACCTTGAAAGTCTGATAAGAATTCATGTTTGGGTTGAGCTTGCCTGGCCTCCCAGCGAGGGAAGAGATCCTGGGGACTATAACGAGGGGATAGAAGTGATGGGGAGATGGAGATGGAGATGGAGAGGAGAGGAGAGGAATGATGAAGGGGATCATATTTGGGCAGGCATTGGTGTCGGAGTGGAGGGTGAGGCGGTGAAAGAGAGGGTGGGAGGGTTGGCGTAGCTTACGAAGGTTTACAGTGGGGTTGATTCATTGGTAAGTTTCGTCCCATCTTTCCCCAATGACGGGCTCAGCGAATTGTTTTATGGTAGACTCCATGTATGGAAGCGCGATTCAGCGCAAGAACCCCAGATGTATAAATCCAACGCCAGGCTCTTGTTATAACCAGAGTCGATCGAAGTTGGTTGAGGGATCTCATAGTGGCTGTACGAGTGAGTACCACAAGAACACTTCTCTTTAACCTTACTCAGATTGTTCTTTTCTTTCTCGTGCAGAAATCTGAAATCGTCCCATCATCCTCGCGATCATCATCCCTCTCAAGCTCCCCTCTCCCACCCCACCACAACGCGTCCCGCTCCCATCTGAATCGCTCCGAAATGCAAAAGAGATCCTCAAGAGAGTGTTGCCGTTGGAGAAGCGGATGAAAAAGAAGTAGTTGACTGCCTCTGCTCCTCGAGACGTTCAATCAAGTACTTCATTGATCATCGAGAATCGGCGACACTCAACTCTTCTTGCCTGCATCATATGGTGTACAAACGGTGAACAGATCCCGCTCACCATCATCTTTGTAATCACTCAGACGCTTTCTTTACGAGGTGGAGACCAGCTTCGTTTCCTCGTCAGAAACAGCCCACGTTACGCTCCAGACTACTCAAAATCAAACATTCGGGCTACGAAGACTGCAGTGCATGGAAGTCGTGTCAGTCACTGACTCAAAAGGCTTCTCATTCCGGGTTTTGTGCTCCACATCCTCTCGCAGCGATTCTACATCGCTTCAATTTCGTGTCTATGTATATCAGATTCTCGATAGACCCGGATCCCGTCCCTGCCCCATCTCCAACCTTGACCACTCTGTCATCCACGTCATCTCTTGAAATGTTCGCGAAATGTGCAGGATATGAAGACGGAGAAGGAGAAGAACACGATTAGGCACATCCTGTTTGTCTTCGTCCACACCGTATGGCGCGCTCGATGTGATGCAGTCCCTTCGCTTTGTTGTTGGGACTTGGTCCCGGCCTGGGATCGCCTCCTCGACCTTGTCAAACCCTGATCGTACCATTGCCATGCTCATTGGTTCAGATCTGAATTTTTTCGCCCTCGCCCCAGCCTTCCCCAAATCTTGATTCTCATTCATCGTCGTCGACTACATCATCCATCCGTCAAGTTTCAGCATTGAACATAGACGACTTGATCATGCTGTCTTCCCTTTCCCCTTCCAAATCTCGAACTCGATGAGCACGTTTGAGGTGATTCTTTGTCCTCGACCCTCCTTCTCTTCATCACCATCATCACCACCGTCACCACGTCCACCACCGTCACCCGCCTCGTCGTCTTCTGAGGTCTGGGCACATGGAGGCCGAAATCACGCGTATGAAGGAGATCCTCCATGGAGCTTGGACGTCGACTTTATGACCTCACGAAGACTCTATATGATATACTCATTGATGGAGCTGGCTTAGGATGGAAGTTGAATGAGTTGGCGGTGAGTGATTTTGGTTCATATCTCTTACCGAAACTCAAACGAACGTTCATGTCTCTTTCGACTCCTGCCATTCCAGTCTGGTCTTGGGATTGATCATCGCAGTGACTTACAAAACTGGTCCGCTGAGAGTATCCGTCACGTACAGACGGTGGCTCATTGCCAGTGTTCTCCTTCATGCAATTCCTTCATCCAAGTACATTCTTAGCTTGAAATCCAACTCTGTTTGTACCCTGAACTAACCACATCATACATTGTCACTCAACGCCAACGTAGCTGCAGGCCACGCTGTTAACAACCCCTATGTAGCCGCCACCTTCCCCTCAGATGATTCTACAGCCTCCCAACTCGCTCATACACAAGACTCTCTGGATGGGACAGCTACGTCTTCAGTGGCTGCTCCTTGAGTCTCTTTGCGATGATCTGCTCTGGGTGCGGCGAGTTGATCCTCAACGCCTTGGCCTTCGCGATAGCCTCCAAGCTAGGCTTGTCGCGAACAAACGTGTCATGTCCCACTCCGGTCGAACTCCAGACGTTATCCGTATTGGTGCTCGTCGTCAGCAACCACTGGGTGAGAATCCTCTCAGGACCGAGACTATCCTGGGAGAAGTATTGGCCACTCCAGGTAGCGGTGGAATGCGCGTTGCGGTATTCGTTACGCCACGACACTGCCCAGCCGAGAGAGAGGCCTTCGTCTGGTGGAGGTGCCGTCTCGAAGCGACCAGCGAGGATGTACCAGTACTCGGCGTTCCCCACGGCGGAGTTGTACTCCCCGGTGAGCCCGCCCTTCCCGTCTGCAAAGAGTATCATGATGGATCCAAGTTCGTTGTACCACTTGCCGGACAGCTTCTTGAGCCAATCGGGCTCGGGCTGCTGCTTGCTCTGAATGCTCATGGCTATGTGTCTAAGGTCTGCCAGATGATTTAGTTACAAGGCCAAGGGGGTTTGGGAAGGATACTTGCTGTTCAATTTCGGGTTTGAGTCAAGGGGCGTAGGTGTCTGCTCCTTCTGAAGAGGACTGACGAGCCTTTATAGAGGATCGAGCGTATTAGCTTTACCCAGAACACGGGAAGAATTTTTCACCGATTGGCATCCGAGCTGCGTCGAGTCACTGAGTGTTCATGACCGGTCAAGAAGCTTCAAGAAGACTTTCAATGGTACATGGGAGCCGTTTCTGTCCAGTTCTTTCGAGGCGTCGCCGCGGTGGTCGCAAAATATAGAAGACAGATGTGTGGATACTTAGGTACAAGGGTGGAATTACGAGTCTTAAACGAAGTTAAAGGACTTGTTCCTATGCCGCTGCAGCTGCGCCGTTGAAGTATCCGCGTCGTTCCAAATCAGGTGAGTTGGATATATATGGTAACTTTTTGGATATCCTCAGCGTCTGAGTACAGCGACTCTTCCGACCTCAAAGTTGCCTAGGATCTCCTGTCTCTCGCTGACACGTCTTCGTCTACCCGGTCTCGCTCCTTCCACTCTATCTTTTGCTTTTTCTCAACAGAACGTCAACGTCCCTCCCACCACCGTCCCTCCCACCACCGTCACTGCTAAGAGCCAATAGATGTGATCACGAACCTAGCGATATTTCCTCAGAATTCCGAATAGGATGAATAGAGAATGCTGTTGCCGTTGCGAATATGGATGGGGTAGGGATCGTCGTTACGGAGGGTTGGAACCGTGGTAATGCGAGTGCGGGTGCGAATACGAATACGAACACTGCCAATCGGCCCTGGGCCGGATATTCCTTTGGTTCAACGACGTTGAAACTGGACATAACATAGATGACAACGTTGTTGTTGTCGAAGACTCAACGCATCCTGTTGCAATGAACATCGTTTTATCCTCACCAGTGCTCTTCCCACAAGTTTATAATGTCATCCAACCATATCCCTCTTCCCTCTCTGTCTTTGTTACCTTCATCCAGCTCTACACGCTCACAGCTCCTCAACAACTACATCGCCCATTCTCACCGCCACTATTGTCAATGTGCATGATGCCGTAGGTCCTTCTCCACGCTCACAAACCAACAACAACAACAACAACGAACACCCTCACAATCTTTCTCACACAAATTCCCTACTCGAGCGAGGTAAGAAATCATGATTGATTTCGTAAAGTAGGCGCTCATAGACCTCTTCCAGGACACCTTTCTTTTGAGAAAGATCCATAATTTGGTTCGGATGTATCGGAAGGGCTGGGAGTGGGTTTTGGGTGAGGTTCTTAATAGAAGATGTCATATGGTGGACATAGGTTGGACATCTTCAGGGAATTATGGGTAGTACTATAGCCTGCCGTGATACCATATGGCCTTTCACAAACAGCGCCAGACGTTCGGAGTGTTCGATGTGCAGATGCCTTGAACTGTTCAATCTCTTGTTTCCTCTGACACCTCACGTACGTCTTTCTCACACATTGGTCTACAAACTTTCATCACTTCTGTGTTTTGTCGCTTACTTCTCCCACTCCTTTCTTCGCTGTATCTGGTTCCATTATGTCCATATCATTATCAGGTCGACGCATAGCGTTCAACTCGTCATCATTACCATTATCTGGGATACATTCCTTCGCTTCGATCCAGTTTTCACCTCGTTGGCTGATACTTATGTGAGTTAACGATGCTACATAAATGTAAGAGGGCATAAATGCGGCGTACATATGAAAATTTTTCTCTTCGATTGATGTTGAACATTGAACGTTGAACGTTGACAGTGCTAGTGAGATCCAAAATCAGATCGGTCCGGCCAGAGATTGGCACATCCTCCTGACATCCCAGACATCCTCATCTCGTCTTCATCCCTCTCTCATTGGACATACCTCGAATAGTACCAAATGCTGGTGCTGCCTCGCAACAATTCACCTACGACGTCTAGCTCAACGTGACTAGCCCCACTAGCAGGTACAAATCATCGACGGATGAATCAGAATCATTCATGCTCATTGTATAGTGGGAACATCGCGGTGGTTGTATGGCTCTGAGTGCAGGGAGGTCTTAGGTGCATTCCGTTTGAGATACCGTTTGCCACAGGCCCTAATTTTGCGCCATACTGTCCCGAGGTAACACTTGTCTGGATGGCCAGTTACTCGGGCGACGACGACGACAGGAGAATATACACTAAGTGTTGGCGATGTGAGTACAGAGTTTATTCGCCGGAGAATCAGACCTTCTCATTCTCTTCCTTCCTTATACTCCCTGATGTAGGCTCGGTTGGGATGTGAACGCAATGTTTGATGAGACTCGAAGGTTACATGAATGTTGGGGCACTCTTTCAGTGTAAATAACATACGTTTTCACATTCTGTCTTTGATAGGTGCCTCGTTGTCAACGGATCAACCGTCCCCTCAATACCATACTCCCACTGACCAAAACTGTATGGGTTCAAGCGTCTCAAATGCCCCAAACTCTACCATTCCTCCTTCTTGCTCCTCCTTTCGCACCTCCACCATCCCCAGCAAGATTTTCCTCCTCCGTCCCGCTTCATGATTGGACATACAAGAGCCTAGCGATCCCTAGTCCTTGATGGTGTCGAAGTACAAATTGGAGGGTTGAAGCGGTGAATAATGCAATCAATTAAGGAGGAGTTTAGGACACCGAAGCCGCTACTTGTGGCTTCTATGATGATGTACGTGAGTGTAGATACAACGTCGACGTTGAAGAGCACCAGCGGTACCCATGATCTCTGATGTTCATGAATAGGACAGGTGTGGTAAACGTCCTGCCCTTCCAACCACATGTGCGTCGACGAAGCACAGGAGCAGCCGCCTATGAAGCCCACATATATAGTCCAACATGTCAATTCTGAACGCCAAGCATTTTTGCCCCTCAACGCCCACCCATAATTCGACTTCCAGGTAAAGCCCATCCGTAGGCATGAGTCCTCCTTTCCTATGAAAATTGACAACGCTAACCTTCGGATTCCTATAGAGATAATCCTCCCATCCAAAATTGCCGTTGGTGTGAGGAAGATCATGGGTAAAGGGTGGAGCTTTCTAGTTTACATTGTAAATGTCTCGAGGCGGTGAGTACGCTGATGGGGACTCAGTGAGTGGTCATGCAAAGCTAATGCAGTTTCAAGGAGTGTAGAGCATAGGCAATGTCACTCGTAGTCCGTTCTTAAGGGAAAAGTGTGAGTGTGTAAACTTGGAAGATGATAAGGAGGGGGATGCACGAGGAAGAAGGGATAGGAATCGCCCTGATGTGGAGGAGCAATGAAGACAATACCTCATCTCCTCATGTGTATCTTCCTTACACACAATCGATCTTGTAACTTTTTTCTTTGCTCTCGCTCGATCTGTTCGCTTACAATCCCTGACTTTCTAACACATCAAAAGGATAGGTATAAGTATTTGTCCTCTCTATGCAAATGTCCGTAACTCTCCTGAATTTTTGGGTATATGTTCTCTTCTGCTCGATCTAGTCATCTTCACCTCGTTGGCTGATAGTGATGCAAGTTAGCGACGTACATATATGTGAGAAGGCAGAAATTCAGCATACATATGAAACCACAAAATCGTCATCATCTAGATCATGTTTCCTCTCTGGCTTCCATCCATAATCCCGTAGCATCCTATCCCAAGGCGACACTACTGTCTCCAATGGAGTGGGGGGTATAGGCACGTCTCCCTTTTTCTGCATGCTTTTGACTACAAAGTCGTGAAGCATTGGATTCAATCTGAAAAGGCAACATAGTCATGTGAGTTGCATTTTGATTAAGAGGAACTCCAAATGAGAGGAACGTTGACTCACACTTCTCCATAATCAACACACAAATAATGAGGAGCATACGGAATGACCTCCATAGATACATCCACACCTGCCTTTTGCAAATCCTTCATAAAGGCCTCTGTGTAACTTGGTAAGTATATGATGCTACCACCTCCATGTACAAGTTTGACTGGACATGAGATCCGCGACAGAGCTTCAGGTGGAAGAGCTTTTCGGGTGCGGAAAAATTCATATGAGATCAACTGATATTCCTTCAGATGATCGCGAGACCAGTTTCTTGCATCTATAGGCATACATGAATCTTGTAAACTGGGAATAGTATACAGAAAATAATCAGTCAAACACTGTGCGGGATCAAGAACGGCTTCGGAAATTGTGAGTACTCACGCTAGAGCAAGATTTGACATGCTATTGCTGAATGCATATTGTGTAAAAGCTATGCCGACATCAATATATGCATTGGGCAGGTCAGAAATATATGTTTGCAACATTTCTGTCCTTCCCTCTAATACATCCGGCAACTCCAAAACATGACCTAAGAACACCACCAAACACAAAGTTTTGGGTCACTCACCTCATCAAGACAGACATGAGACATGATGAACAGGGACAAGACTTGTTCGGGGATTTTGACAGCTATCTGCAATGCAATATTGCTACCCAAATCAAGAGCAATCAAATGACAAGGTGGAAATTGTGATGCATTCTAGCGATTGAAAATCAGCATTAGAATCAGCATGAACATTTATGAACTACTTACTAAGAATGCAATAATGTCCTCTGCTGCCTCTTCCTGGCCATATTTTGGAGGTACTATATCACTCATTGTTTCTCCATGCCATTTCAGATCAAGAGAAACCAAATTGAATTTCCGCAATGCTTGATCAGAGAACTGAGCTGAACCTTAGATGTCAAGACCAGAAGATGAAAAAATGAAAACTATGAAGTTGATACTCACAGTGGAATACATTATGAAAGGCAAGAGAGTGAAGAAACAACAGAATTGGAAGATCAGGTTCTAATCTTTCTGCCAATGCAGAAGAAGGGGTGCTGATTGTGTACTGGAATCTTGTTTTTCCTGTTGATGTTGTTACACTCACTGTTGGCATATTGAGTGGTGACCAGTGAAAGTTGGGTGTTGCTATGCTATTTATATGAGAGCACAACTCTAAAGGTAGGTCCAGCATTGGTATAAGTCCCTCCTGATTCTATTTTGATATTGTGATGGACAGTTGACAGATCTGGCATGCCAATATGTGGACATGATATCCCAATTGAGTAGGCTTCAATGACTCCCTACAACCTCGGCTTCAAAAAGAATATCTATTCCATATACAATACAAAGCAGAGCAGGTGAAGTGTCAGGAATTGAACCACTTATATAGTGCTGGGAACAATACCAGAGTGACCTGGTATTGTGGTCTTTTGGCCCAGTTGGATTATTGGCACTCATTCCCAGCATGTCAGTTCTTCACAGAATACCAGGTCCAACGGTCAATGGTTCAATCCTCTTTGTGGGCAAAAAAGAGGCTCTTGTTTCCACTTGGCTCACAGGTCATATGTTGACTTGGGGGCCTGCTATATTAGTTGGTTCTGTACATTTCCTTAGCAACCAGTCGTCGTTGGCGCTTGGTAGTGGCTTTGGGGGTCAGATATCACATGGCTGACGGGGCAGATGATAATGTAGCCCATCTGCCTGACTGCACAGGTGTGTAGCTCTGTGCCAAGCATCTCGGGGGCTTGATGTTTCGAAGGGTGATGTACTGTCAGGAATTGAACTACTTATATAGTGCTGGGAACAATACCAGAGTGACCTGGTATTGTGGTCTTTTGGCCCAGTTGGATTATTGGCACTCATTCCCAGCATGTCAGTTCTTCACATGAAGTTAAAAACAGACTGGTATAGCTGCAGTACAGAAAAAATTCCAAATTCAGTTCAAGGAAAATTGAGCATTGATGGGTGTTATTATTGAACAAAAATAAGAGCAGGAAAATGTCCAATGTAGTTGAACCAATGACCACTGGCACAGCTTCAAAACAATCACACTCTAAGACAGAATTAATGCCCATACATAAATGAATTCTTACTTCAGTTCATTGTGCAGGAATCTAGGTGGTATCAAATTGCCCTTCAGTTGATGTGTTGATGACTTAGACAATAAAGTATAATATTACTTTAAACTTATCAGCATACAGATTGAACATAATAGTCATTACATTTTCAAGATAGATAAAATATAATCAATTATACAAGTTGTGAACTTCATTCTCAAATCTCTCCAATGTGAGAAGCCTCATTGGCATTCCTTTAGTTGCCTGGATGATTGGTTTTTGCCAATTGGTGAGAATGATTTTCTATGATCCATGCTATGAGCATCAGGATACAGGGACTATTTAAAAAACCAGAAATCTTCACCTCTTTAGAAATATAGATTGGTCTTGATTGCTGTTCATAAATATTGCTGATTCTCTTGCTAGGTACACATGTTAGCTGTCTGGATATGAATGCTTTGAGACAAGCAAACTCTTACCATAATTGATTCAGCAACATTTCTTTTGTTTCTGATTCAGTAATTTCTACACTAGAAGTGATTTGAACTAAAAGTCCAACTGATGGTCGACCAGTTCCAAAAAGCATTGCATTTTCTACTTCAGGCAATTGACATATAGTGCTCTCTGTAAGACAAATAGAAATGAAATGTGAGGGTTTTCTATTATAACAAATACTAACCTATAACAGTGGGCTCCACCTAATGAATTGAGTCACTACAACTTACAAGGACATGTATCACAGAATCACTCACTATTTCTCCAGTGCTCAGCATAATTTGGTCTCCTGATCGACCAACAATACGGAAGAATCCTTTGTCAGTAGGATGCTCCTGGAAAAGGTCTCCTGGGTCATATGCAAGTATTCCATTATTTCTTGTATTAGATACAGGAAGTTGACGTGTAGGACTGGCCTATAAACAGAGATGATGAAAATTGGGAAAGGCAAGGATAATAAATAATAAGCTGCATCATACAGAAACAAGCATTGAAAAGAATCCATTATCTTGTGGAACAAAATTCACTTCTGCTTGCAGTGGATGGAAATAATCCCAATGCTTCTTCCCCAGAGCTAAAAATTCATTATGATTAGAATTTCATATACATTGTCCCATAAGCAGCATAACCAAAACACATACAGCCATAGATACTAATGCTTCCACTTTCTGTGCTACAATAAAATGAAATGCACATATTTGAATTAGTTGTAGACCAGTACAATATCAAAAGAAACTCACGATCCATATCCAATACCAAGAGGAACACCACTGTCTAGAAGTTTTCTAGCACAATCTCTATTCAAAGCTCTGCCCGCAGTAGCCTGAGGATAATAGTATCAGTGTTTAGATATTCTGCATATTTTGTGTCCTTACCACTGCTGAACTAGAGCTCAAGAACTTGCACTTCTCAGAGTCCTGAGACCAGATCTTATTTATGTCAAATGACTGTATCAATTCTAAAACATTGAGTACAGATTCTTGAACTTACTTCCAAAAGTTGTGGAGTAGCATAAATAATAGAAGGTGAAGTTTGGATGTAACTCTTGAAAACCAAATCAGGGTCTGCTGGAACTCTGGATAAATTATCCTTTGGATTGAGAAGTGCCATGACAAATCCAGTGTGAACCTATGGTAGATTATTTAACTAACTTCTGAGTGAGGAAACATAACCTACCATCCAGTTCAAGAAACATATACCTAAAGAGTGAAAAGGCTCGAGACACTGTAGACCAACTGTTCTTCCAGTGAAATGAATAGTTGCATAATCTGTAACAATTAGATAGTAATACTAGAGAGTCAGGACACTGTTCATTGGCTAGCCTGTAACATACCAATTGTTTGAGCATTGACAGCATAGAAGTCTGATGTCCATGCAATGGTCTTAGGACACAAAGATGTTGAACCTGGAGTCCATCATCAAACATAATCATCAAAAGTGAGACTTTGAAGGAACTATACCTGAAGAATGGATGATAAGTGCAGTTCTGTTCATGGGGCGGTTATGCATAGCACAACTCTTGTAAGGCTCTTCAACAAAAATTCTCTCATATGTAGGCATTCCAAGAATTTGAAGATTGTTCTTGTTCTCTAGATCTAATTTCTTCATGATTTCATTCATGATAGCTGCCCCTTCACTGTCAACCACAACATGGCTAGGTTTTACAGCACTGATTAGATGTGCAATGACAGTGGCAGAGAATCGAGGTGAAATGGGGAAAGCTGTCATGCCTGCTCGCAGTACACCCTGAAGAAAACCATCAGATGCTGAAAACTGTTATGCCATGTCAAAGAAGCACCACATACCAAAAGAGCTATAGAATATGTTAAGGCATCTAATATAACATTCGGTTTCTTGACCCAATCTGATAATGAAATGCCATATACCTGAGGTGGTCACAAAAGCTATCACAGGTGGAGTTTCTTGATCTTTCCCAAAAGGCACAGAGGATTGGAAGAATAAAGCGCAACGATGTATGGCAGGAACAACATCTGCATATGTGTATGTCCTCAGCGTGGAATTGTCAGCTTCTGGACATACAAACGCAGGATGATTAGGGTTATGACTCAGGTGAAAGTCAAACTGATACTCGACAGCCATTGTCAAAGGAGGCGGAACAAAAGCCATGGCGGGCAGTATCATTGAAGGAGTCATACTCCATTTGATCTTTATACCGAATATCGAATACATCAATGTAATAGATGTTGGTGGGCTAATGCTCATGTGGACAGCCCATGCTTTGAGAAGCACAGCTAACTTTGTAAAAACGAGTCGTTAGAATGAGGAATGTAGATAGGGCGATGAATGATGAGTGGGGATTGCGGGTCACAGAGCGGGTATAGCCCAGTATACAGATGTCTGAAATGTGTACCCTGCTTGTGATAGATCATAGTTTCTAGGGGGAAGAAATGTGCTAGCATACATTGAGCTGGGAAAAGTATTTTATTTGACTGAACCTTGGTTTAAACAGCTGACACTATTGGGCATGTTCAGGTTGTTATTTGAATCCTGGTTGAATCAGAGGAAGGTTTGGATCAAGTAAATTTTGACATACCTCAGACGCCATGGATGGATGTATCGACGTGAAAATGATTTCCGGTCACCCATGCTACACCCTCTTTGGCAACGCTGAGACGTTATCTTGGTGTAAGTGGTGTTTCGGAAATTCCATGTCCCATTAGGCCCATTTCGATCCCGCGAATGTACCTATCTATGCTCCAATGAACCTTGTTGCGGCAAATGAAGATCGGAGAATACGGGTACTGCTCACTCATTCACGGGTTATACTTGGTTTCTCCGTACTGCAAGCAATCACCGGCGAAAACTTCTCTTTCGGACAGTTGCTTGCTCCTAACTTATAAAGCCTTACATGCGGTCCAAGCGGCGTATTGACCTCCATCAGCAAATGGCAGTGAATGGTGTGGTACAGTCTTATCCAGCGCTAGGAGATAAGAATCCATTCATCTTCTCCTATCCTGACATCGAACAGAAAGAACGCACCTTCTCAATATGATCTGCTATGTAGATATGAACCGCCTGCCTCATGGAGTGGCACACAGACGGACTGAAGACGGACACATTGAGGACCCGCATAGCTATGGAAATTGTTCCGGTAGAGAGAATTGACTGGGAAGATACCTCTAACGGGGACAGGTCCCTGATTCCGGATTTTTCGCCGCAATAGATACACCCTCACATGAGACAACTCCCGTGTGCTTTGTCTCAGCAGCATCCCAGTGATACCATCTACGCAGGCAGTACTTGTTGAGACCGGCTCGCGCTTGAAGTCAAGCATCTATTCACCTCCAAGATCCAATGACCCATTATCTGTCCTCTCCTTGGCTTCCCGCGTTCACTCCTAGTATCCTGCGTATCTTGGATATCCAAACCCTCTACCTCCCATTCAACAGCCTTTCTTACTCCCCAACTGCAGCGCTCCGCTGCATCAATATCAATATCCAGGTGCAGTTTGGCATCATTTCGTTCGGATAGGGCGGGTTTTAATTTGATTTGGGAATGGAGTAGAAGGTCTGGTCGAGTCTCAAGGTCAAAACTTCAAGAAGTCGTGAATCATGCTGACGACCGGATCCTTCGTATCCTTTTCTTCATGTCCCGCGAACATTCTAGGATCCAATTGCATGTATCCCTATTTCTGTATCATCAATACCCCAGAGACCGTTCGTCGTTTGTGGTTCGCCGTCGAGTCGGTTCTAATGGTTGTGAAAACAGAACAAGCATCAGATCAGTAGGTTTGTTCATTCTCTCGTTCAGATACAAAGTCATTCGAGCGGAAGAAGTATCTGGACTCAGATGACAGAAATAACAATTCGAAATGAAGCGAAAACAAGCGTTGTAAATACAGTATAAGAAACTCGATTCCTCACCTCGCATGTATACGTCCGAGTCTATCTCGACTCGCAGAACACGACGATGATTGATATTGGCTTCAAGAACGCGACCAGAGATAGAAAGAGAAACGCAAGAGGGGAACACATAAAAAGGTGCGCGTTGTTCGTAGACAACAAAGAAATTAGTAAAATGAAAAGCGTTTTTTTTGTTTGTCTGCATTTGTCATGCATTTGGAATTGAGCATACACTCTCCCTTCTATGTTTGCGCACACTTCAAATACTCCATCTCAAGCTCGTTGTTCTTGTAAGCTGTAAAGGCTGTAAGTCTTGTTCGGCCATTTGACGTGATGGCGTCCGAGATCAACCTCATGGCTTGTGGGAGAAAAGCTTGTAAGTACATAGTCAACTTGTACAAATTTACAACGCCGCTTTCGTTCCACATCCCCCTTCATCCATCATCCATCATCAGCATATCCTTTGCGTCCACGGAATATGTCGTCCGTAGGCCCTACCGACGTTGACTATGTAGCCACGTTGGTTCGCCAACAAGGCCAAGAACTGTTGAAAGCTCGAAGGGATCTGCAAGATTCCAAGGTGTGCATCCACGGCTTTCTATATCTCCCGCCTTGATCCTTCCCGATTTCGCCCAATTCTCACTCGACGCCAATTTCAGAGCCTCTACACCACCGCTCTCGATGCCGTCTTCACTTCAAAGACGAGAGTCGAAGACGCACTGAGGATCTCCTCTCGGTTACAAGAACGAATGAACACGATAAGGTCCGAGTTGGCTGATCTCCAGGCAGAACATGATGCCTCGCTGGATGAACTCCAGACGGCATGTGCTGACCTACAGGCGATCGTTACACTTTTTCATCCAGACGGCGAACCAGACGGGGCGGCGTCTCCGTTCAGATCTCAGAGGAATGGTACAGCTACTATTACAGGTACAGGCGTAGAAGGATCTTTGAATGGGTATATGAGTCCTTCTGAGCCGTCTCTGGTGAGTCCAGGTTTTGCTTTGGTCGTATCCGAAACATCAGGCTGAAGGAATGTTTTTGGTAGTTTGCTGATACAGATACACCGACTGCCGTCGGAGGAGAGGGAGAGTTGACCTCTGGGATAATTGTGGAGGAGTCTGCCGAAAAGGTCAACAACATCGAAGATTCAGACTCTTGGCAGAGTGTGGCGCGTGGGTCGAGCAGACTAGAGTACCCTGACGATAACAGTCAATCAAAGTCAGAGGTGTCAAACGTAGCCGAAGTGAGTTGGTCACTCCGTACTTCAACTACGATTTTCTTTCCCGCTCGATGATGGCCGACAACTAACCTACCTCCTCTATCTCTCTTCTCTCATAGTCGAATCGAAGTTCTTGGAATGTACCCTCTGTTATCTCACAAGCGACTGACGAGTCTCCCATATCCTCTCCCTTCTTGATCTCGTCCTCGACCATCTCGGCCAAGCCAGTCGAGACTTTGGTGTGCCAGTGGCCACCATCTGCCGAAACACCGTCTTCGACTTCCACTTACGTTTCCGCTCCCTCGTCTACCCGCTCGACTTCTACTCCAAGTCTTGCTGCTGTAAATACTACACCCCCCGCTCTAAACGTCTCCTATGCAGCCGTTGCTTCAACTTTCAACCCGACTTCATCTGTGTCGGTACCAGTACCAGTACCAGCATCAGCATCAGCATCAGCATCAGCAACCTCTACTTCAACCATTCCTCGTTCTCCACCTCACGATGTACGTCATCGCTCTTCCCTTTCTTCGTTTTGTCCAGTACATATCAAGATCTAAATTGTTCGCTCCGTTTGAACGTACTTACAGAACTTGCCCCAACTCTCAAGCTCTGCTCGTCTTAGTGTGGCGTCCACAAAGCCCGTTTGCACCAAATTGCCACAAAATGATATTCGATCTATTGCTTCCACTTTATGCCTCGCTGTGAGTTGCGACGTTCTCTCCAATCTAGAGATTCGACTAAAAATGAGAACTGACTGCGAAACATCAGGTCCTTGGAAGCCCCGAAAAGTCGAGCTACGAGATTATGAAGACCCCAGAAGTGTTACTCATGGATTCAACGCACGCGTCAAAGAAAAACCAGATGTACATCAGCGTCTGGAAAAGTGTGCAAAGCTTCAACCCCGGGATACGGTTCCAGAAACACTGGAAGGGGCATGTCCTGGTTCAAGATAGTATGGCGAAGCACCTTTTCTACCTAGGCGAATATGAGGGTGGAGGAAGTTGTAAGCTCTCGAGTGGTGAATATCGGTCACTTCCCAAAGAGGTACGTATCCATAATTGACTTGTTTCCTTCATACACTTTGCACGGATGCTTGTTGAAAATTTTGTTTAGACGAAGCAAGTCTTGTTCGGCCTTGCGAAGGGACTTCGGCAGGATGATATCTATGACTTGAATGATTTGTTCTTGAGCATGAGGAAGGACGACGGGATCTTTATTGTGAAGACCGAGTTGCGTCATGTCGGTTATAGCAGTGCGATTGAGAAGTCGTTGAAGCAGGAAGCTAAGAAAAGGGGATTTGTATAGTAAAAAGTAGCAGGTATGGACTGAGTATCTATCTCTTGTTGTATTTTGTCTTGTACGTATGAAATGGATGTACATACCGTATGTTCAATGCCGGGTGCTGAACGGTGATCAGTGGTTGAAAAGCATTCGATGAGCGCCGACTCGGTAAGTACTTATCAGGCTTATCAGACTTTGGCCATCAGTTTCATGCTGGTTTATAATAATCATGTAGGTATGTCAGTATGTACTAACAATTTTGCTTTCTCTCATACTTCCAGCACTGACCGCTGAGCATCGGCAATGCTGTACGGTGAACCTCCGTCCAGCACCTTTGACCCAGTCAAAGATCTTCCGAGTATGAAAGGTAAAGTGATCATAGTGACTGTTATGAGCCGGTTCGAGCGAGGGAGCAAGGATAGCGAGGATCTGGAGGGCGAATAACTTGTGTTGATTCGACGACGGAATAGTACAACATGGAGAAGTATTTATACAAGTATAGAGAGGAGTCAGGAGGAGAATGAGAGTCGAACAATTTGTAAGAGACCTAGATATTCTGAGTACATCGAGTGCAATGAGATCATAGTGAGTAAAACTAAAGAAACAGGAGAACTAGAGCGAAACAGAGTCGGGAAATCTAGAGTGCGAAGGACGTATCGTTACATTATCCCCCTTTCTAAGCGAGAACCTACCCACGATTAGTGATGGTAGGATCGAGACGAGTTGGTGGTTTGGAAATGCGACCTGAACGAGTTGTCGTTTGTTCCGGAGGCGTATAAGTTGAACGTAGATTATCTTGGCGAGAGGGAGGTGAAGGCGAACGGCGCGAGAAAATTGACGGAGTCGGAATGAAATTTGCAGCCGCGGGAGTATCTTTGAATGAGGCGTCGTCGAGAGATGGGGCGGAGCGAGATTTGGAAAATAGGATGGGGTTCGGGCGAGGAGCGCGAGGGTGACGACGGTGAAAACGGTCTAAAAGTTCATTGAATGACGAGGGGATGTCTGTGAAAGAGACCCAGGAGTCTTCAGACGATGGTTGGTCTTTCCAGTGAGCGAGATACTCGAATCGTTGACCGATTTTTCGGCAGTCGAGAATTGTTTGGATGGAAAGTGACGAGTCAGTAAGCTCGAAAGGAAGAGGGTCGGCGTGAGGGTGAAAATCAGAGGGATCTGTGTAAGGCTCGAGTAACGATGAGTGAAATACGGGGTAAAGTCTATGCAAGTAGGGTGGTAATTCTAGAACGTACGAGTCAGAGTTTTTGACTCGTTGAATCACTCTATAGGGACCGAGGCGGCGATGATCAAGTTTGTCTGACGGGCGTGTGGTTTTGATATTGCGTCGGAGAAGCCAAACGAGTTGGTCCTTGTCTAAACTAGGTGCAGGGAGTCGTCGTCGGTTGTAATGGAGAGTCTGTCGTTCTTGAGCGAACTTCAGTTCTGATTTGAGTTCTTCGTGAATAGTCTGGAGACGCTGGACCAAGTCTTCGGCAGCGGGAGTTGTTGTGGATTCTGTAAGTTTAGGCTCGAAGGAAGGATGAAAACCTAGGTTGGCAAAGAAAGGTGCTTGCTTCGTTGATGTGTTTTCTAAGCTGTTGAAGGTGAATTCGGCCATAGGGAGGTAGTCTACCCAGTCGTCCTGGTTGTGGGAGGAGAAGGCGCGGAGATAAGTTTCGAGTGTTTGGTTGGTTCGTTCAGTGAGACCATCGGTTTGAGGGTGATAGGCGGTCGAAGTCCGCGTTTGGACGTCGAGTAGGGATGTGAGTGATTTCCAGAAGTTAGAGACAAAGGTTGGTCCACGGTCGGAAATGATGCTCTTTGGAAGACCGTGGAGTCGGAAGATTCGATCTAGGAAAAGCCAGGCAAGGTCGGCGGAGTTCATGGACTCAACGCATGGGATAAAGTGGGCGGCCCTGGTGAGACGATCACATACAACAAGAATAGAGTCGAATCCGTGGGAGGCGGGAAGCTTGACGATGAAGTCCATTGAAATGGATTGCCAAGGTCGTTCAGGGATGTCGAGAGGTTGAAGGAGACCATAAGGTTTATGGCGAGGGGCTTTGATTCGAGCACAGGTATCGCAGGCGTCCACATAGTTTCGTACGTATCTGCTGATACCAGGCCAAGAGTAATCAGTTTGTAGGAATGAAAGGGTTCGGGAACGTCCGGGGTGTCCACCAATCACTTTACCGTGTCTAGAGTGAACGATCTCACGTCGAAGAGACTCGGGTACGTAAATCTTGCCGCGGTGGAACACGAGGTCGTCGTGAAGTTGGAATTCTTGGTTCCCACGTAACCTTGCTTCCCTCCATTCCACATCGTCGATATAGGCGTCCTTGAAGCGTTGGGCGAGGTCGGCATTATCGACGGAAAGGGTAGTGAGGGCTGAGAGCGAAGTTGGGGGAGGTGAGATTGGTTGTGAGGGTTGGGTGTGGAGGAGTCGGGTGTGGTAGTCGGTGAGTACAGTTTGAGTTTGTGCTTCAATTTGCTTATCACCTTTTCTAGGGATGAAATCTGGACGACGGGAGGCAGCATCAGCGACGTTTGAGGAACCTGGAGCCCACTGTAGATGAAAATCAAACTCGGACAAGAACATGGCCCATCGTGCTTGTCGTCGGTTGAGGAGTTGATTTTTCATGAAGTAGGTCAAGTTTTTGTGGTCGGCGATAACTGAGATAGGGAATTTTGAACCAATTAGCCAGTGCCGGTTGTCACGAAGGGTTTCTACAATTGCGAGGAGTTCTTTATCGTGGATTTCGTAGTTCATTTCGGCAGGGACGAGTTTTCTGGAGAAGAATGCAACGGGGTGTAACAGTCCTTGTTCGTCGGGTTGTTGGACGGTACCAGATATGGCGAAGTCGGAACTGTCTGTGGAAACAGTAATTGGTGAGTGAGGATCAAAGTGACGAAGAACAGGAGCTGAGAGGAACTTGGATTTTAGAAATTTGAAGGCGTGTTTGCATTCTTCGGACCAGATGAACGGAACGTTCTTGCGAGAGAGTCGAGTGAGTGGGGTAACGATGTGGGAGTATCTATGGATAAAGCGTCGGTAGAAGTTGGAGAACCCAAGGAATCCTTGTAAGTCCTTGAGTCTTTTGGGATGAGGCCAGTTGGTGATCGTTTCGAGCTTTTTAGGGTTCATTTTGATACCGTCGGGACTGATGATGTAGCCAAGGTATTCGACTTCGGTTTTGTCGAACTCGCATTTCTTGGGGTTGGCACAGAGGTTGGCAGCGCGGAGTCTATCGAGAACAAGTTTAACGTGAGTGTCGTGTTCTGATTGATTTTTAGAGAAGATAAGAATATCGTCTAGGTAGACGACACAAACAACGTCGAGCAGATCTCGAAGAACATCCTGGATGAAGGCTTGCCAAGCAGCGGGAGCGTTCGTGAGACCATAGGGAACGATGAGGTGTTCGAAGAGTCCAAGGTGAGTCCTAAAAGCAGTTTTCCATTCGTCACCTTCTCTGATCCTGAGGTGGCTATAGGCACTTTTGAGGTCGATCACTGAGAAGGTTCTGCAGCCTTGAACACGGTCTAAGAGGTCATCAACAAGCGGAAGAGGGAATCGATTCTTCTTTGTAATCGCATTCAAACCTCGAAAATCGACGCATAAGCGGATTTCGCCCGTTTTCTTGCGAGTGAAGAGAACCGGGGCACCGGCAGAGGAAGTCGAACGGCGAATATGTCCACGTTTGAGATTAGAATGAACGTACTCAGCTACGGCTTCTCGTTCGGTCTCGGTGAGTCGATACATTCGACTGAAAGGAGGAGTTTTGCCTTCCTCGAGTTCGATGTCGATGTCGAATGGTCGATGTTGAGGGAGTTTCTCGAATTCAGATGGATTGAAGACGGTCTCGGCCCAATCCATGTATTTCTTGGGGATAAAGGACTTGTAGTCGAAGTCAGAAGGTTTCGGAGGAGGTTCTGGAGGCGGAGCGTCGGTGGAAAAGGAGTTGACGAACTCGGTCGTGGAGTTGTCGAAGAAGTGGAGAAGGGATGTAGGGTCGTTGGTATTTCGAGCGATCTTGGAGAATTTCTTGCCGCTAACGAGTTTGATATTTGGTTGTTTTACAGGTTCTTTGGTTTTGACAAACGTTGAGTGAGGGTCAGATGGAGAAAAAGGGTGAAGAACTGGATTGTTGACGGATCGTCCAAGACCATTCCAGTGGGTGAGAGCTGAAAGGAACGATACGCGAGGACGATTAGCGGAAGAATCTTGAGGGCTAGGGGTAGATCTTGGTGGAGTGTGGGGAATTGGAAATTTCGAGGTAAACCAAGATTTACGATCAGCGGATAAACCTACTGACACAGAGTTAAACAGAGAGCCGGATGTACGATCAAGACTAGGGCCTTTCTCGTAACCAAGGTCGACGGCTGCAGGATCAAGACTGGGGCCTTTAGCGTACACCGTGAAGGAAGAAACATCACAGCAGTCGAAGGTGAGTGTAGACTCGGACCAATCGATGCTTGGATTGTGACGTTGAAGCCAATCTAGGCCAAGGATAACAGGATACTTAACAGATACCACAGCGAGCGAGATATGCTCGGAGTGATTACCTATAGAAAGCTGGGTGATTACATCCTGGGTGATCAGTCCGGATGCGATGGGGCGATTGTCGACAGCAGTGACAGGAGTAGGGAAATCCCGAGGTTTGCGAGGGAGGTCGTAACGAGCGCAGAGTTTTTCGGAAACACATGAGGTGCTGGCGCCGCAGTCAACGAGAGCGAAGGTGCGAATCTTGCGACGCGAAGGTAAGTCTAGTGCGATAGATATCATAAGCTGAGAGTCCGAACTGATAGAGTGAATGAAAACAGGAGAAAGTTTCGGAAAGGAAAGGGAAAAAGTACCATCCGATCTACGGTGGTACGAAGGGTCCGGCTTGTGGTCAAGGTCGAGACGTGTCCCTTCGTCTACCGGTTGCCCTGGGACATAGGAGCAGCCGGTTAGACTTTTCCCGAAGCAGGAGCGTTCTTGGGA
Source organism: Lentinula raphanica (assembly GCA_027919835.1). NCBI lineage: Eukaryota > Fungi > Basidiomycota > Agaricomycetes > Agaricales > Omphalotaceae > Lentinula > Lentinula raphanica. The sequence continues at coordinate 242,140 of JANVFP010000044.1, forward strand.
GAGCCTCCCTTGTTCGCTGGGTTACCTGCTGAGGGTCCTTTCTTCTTGTTCGGACAGCTCTGAGCGTTGTGGTTGGGGCCTCCGCAATAGAGGCAGAGATTGTTGGCGCGTCGACGATCTTTCTCCTCTTGGGTCAACGGTCCTCGAGGTCTCGATTGGTTGAGTCGAGGGGTTTGAGTTTGAAGAGCGTCGACTTGCATAGGTTCGCCAGGGGGTAAGGAAGATGGAGCGGGAGTTTGGAAGGGATAGGGGTGGTTGGAATAAGTGGGAGAATTCTTCTTGTTGGATGAGCGATCACGTTCGCGTTCTCGTTTACGTTCGACGTCGCGGTTGTGGAAATTGTTGTCGATTTCTTCAACCCAGTCGGCGTATTCCTTCAACGAGTTCCTAGGTGCGTCGATTCGTCCAGCAAGAATGTCTTTGATATCTGACTTGAGGTTTCGGTAGAAGTAATGAATCTTGGTGTCTTCGGTGACGTTTAGGTGAACAATCCAGTCGAGGAAGCGGGCTCGATAGGTGGAGACGGAACCAGTTTGACGGAGATCTTCGAGCTTGTTTAGGGCTTTGCTCGTCAGGTGAGAGTCTCCGAAATGCTTCCTAAACGCATCTAAGAACCGATCGAAGTTATTGATTAGTTTTTCTGGGTCCGTTAGATCACGATCGTTGATTCGAACGGATTTATACCACTCTCGAGGAGTCCCATCACCAAGGTAGGAAGCCATGTAGAGGCATTTGTCTTGATCCGAGGTGTAGTTGTGACGAAGTAAGGTGAGAGCGTCGGATATTTCCTGCATAAAGCCTTCTACCTTCGATCCCTTACCATCAAATGTACTAGGTTCCTTGAACTTGGGGCTTTTCGGCGCAGAACCAGATAGTGCGGGAATCGTCGGTGGAGGAGTCGGTTGACGAGGAATAGGAGCAGGAATAGGAGCAGGGGCGGGAGGATTAGTGACTAGGGAGGTGAGTTGGTTCAAACGAACGTTGACGTTGTCGAGAACAGTCTGAAAGTTGGCAAAGCCAGACTGGACCATACCGAACGTTACGGGGTCACCTGGAGCGGGCTGAGGAGCGACGGTTGGAGTCTCTTGAAGAAGATTCTCGGGGTCAGGGATAGTGTCGTAAGGGTTGAGTGGGAACGACATTGTGCTAGGATCTAGGAAAGCAGAGAGTCAACCGAAATTTTCGTTAAAGGTCGAATCAAACTGTTATGAGCCGGTTCGAGCGAGGGAGCAAGGATAGCGAGGATCTGGAGGGCGAATAACTTGTGTTGATTCGACGACGGAATAGTACAACATGGAGAAGTATTTATACAAGTATAGAGAGGAGTCAGGAGGAGAATGAGAGTCGAACAATTTGTAAGAGACCTAGATATTCTGAGTACATCGAGTGCAATGAGATCATAGTGAGTAAAACTAAAGAAACAGGAGAACTAGAGCGAAACAGAGTCGGGAAATCTAGAGTGCGAAGGACGTATCGTTACAGTGACAGGATCAAGGTGAGAAATTCCAAGTCAACACTCAGCCTGTCGGTTCTTACACGTTCACGACTATATCACAGTAGTGGGATTGGCTTCGCGACCCTCCAACATCTATCGCGAATGGGCGCAAAGGTACTCTTCAATTACGACAATTATCGGTGTTGAGGCCGCATTGTTCAAAACTCGAGTACGTATATAGGTCTACATGGCTGCCCCAGACGAGCAAATGACCAGGGATGCTCTGATGCGTGTGGAGAAGGAAGGGAGGGGTCGAGGGTGTGGCGAAGTATTATGGCTTGAACTCGATTTGAAGGATCCTCGAAATGCTAAGAAATCAGCAGAACGATTCATTGCGCAAGAGTCGCATTTGGATGTTTTGAGTAAGTCTCACCCAACTAAAGCGTCGTATCTACAACAAATGAGGCTCATGGAAGATTCTTACTAGTCAACAACGCTGCTCTGTTCGTGAAATCAATTGATATACATGAGAAGGATGAATTGAGACGCTCCAACAGGATTACAGACATGGGAAAACCGACGTTGAATGTGGACGGTATACAGGATAACATGGCGATAAAGTACGTTCGGCGCCACACCCAGTCAAATTTGTTCTTACAATGATGAGAAACAAAGCTATGTTGGACCCTTTGTATTCACGAAAACCCTACTAGGAATATTGAAGGAATCAGCGCTGTCGGATGGAGCAGACGTTCGTATTGTGAATGTATGTCCTTTGTCTGTCTCCCAAATTAGAGGCGAGTTCAACAAACGATATGTTAGGTCGGATCTGGAGGCTATAGCGACATTTCTCCCTGGCAACTGGACTATGGATCTATCTCAGGATGGAACAAGAACTTTCGCTGGTCTATGCTACCCACACTCAGGCGATATCGTGCGTATCGTTTCAGATTTACCTACCCTCATAGCCTCTCCCATTTTGATCTGATATATCCATATTCGCCGTCAGAATACTCAAAGGTGGCTATCCATCTCTGGACGAACTATCTCTCGCAACAGATGACAAACGAGGATCCGAGGATACTGGTACTGCTTGTTCACCCAGGAGCGATACTTAGTGTAAATTTCGTACCGTTCTAGTTTTGACCGTGATCGAGATTGCTAATGTTCTCTAATGGCAGGACGGAGCGAAGCGGTCTCTTCTGACACTGCCATTCCCTCAATTCTGGTTATGGGTGATGGGATTATGGATGTATCCTCAATCTCAAGGAGCTCATACGTCTGTTTTTGCCGCCAGTGCACCAAGAGACAATGTTCATATATTTCCTGGAGCGTACATCTGTCCCCCGAATGTTGCACAGACTCAAAAGGCATTTGTTCTTGATCCACAACGTCAGAAAGAGCTTGTAGACTTTACAGAACGGCTATTGACAAGCTGGGGAGTATGATTTCTGAACCTGTAACTTCCGATCTTCGTGAATCTGAATACACATCGAACTCTAGAGGTATTAATAACTTGGGGGCATATGCCAATCGAGAATGCGAGAAACCCATCACCTTGCTGAGACAGATGTAGCATCAAATGCATATTCATGAACTAGCGACCCACCAGAGCATTCTATCAACCATGATAACCGCGAACTTTTACTGAATCGTTGGTTGTGGGATAGACGCCGCGCATCTCAAACAACAAACGGCAGCAGACGATACGGTACATCATCCTTATACCTCTCCCACTGCTCACCGTACTGTATGAAAAATACATCAGACCAGTCGTTCTCTCCTCCCAATCTTAAAAACAGACACACCTTCTTCTCACAGTACACTTCCAACTCTGGAATCCCCCGCCTCATGAAATCCCACACAAACGCGCTGAGGACGAACAAGGCCCAGGTCCACCCCGCGGACGCCAGCGCGAAACCCGTTCGCCAGCAGATATATCCAGAGTAATTGACGTGTCTGGCGTAGCCAAATAAGCCACGGGTGAAGATTTTGCCTTTGTTTCGAGGGTCTTTCTTGAAATTGGTTCGCTGAATCTCGGAGGACCATTCTAATGTGATACCGAGTAGGAATAGGAATAAGCCAATGCCGAAAAGCATTGGCGAGGGAGAAGGAAGGTCTATTCGTGCATACGTAGAGCTGGATGTGTAGACGAACAACAGCGTGTTGGCGGAATTGCATGTGAGGTTAAAGAGACTGATCAGGAATGAGGTGGTTGGCGTGACGGTGTTGGAGGATACGGCTAAAACCCAGTATATCTGTTTCGCATATGCGATGAGGACCATGAGGAAGAGGACGGCTCTGGGAAGATGAGAAACGGTGCTATGGATCCGACTAGTAACCGACTCCCCTCTTGAGAAAGAGTAGATTTCCGATAAAAGAACCATGTATTGCATCAGCACGTCGACGGAGCGATAGATTATGAAGAGTGCCCAGTGGGCAGAACGACTCGATTGAGAAGTTCCCCTAACAAGGAGAGTTTTGTATTCGTGTTTCTCGTCGTGGGTTCCCTCGTCGAAGGATGGGTTTGAACTTGAAGGCATCCCTTGGCTGTTTTGAGTTGGACGTTAGTAGAGGCAGAGCGTGTTGTCAGTAACGTCTCGGACAACTGACCCACTGACATTTTTAAACCTGATATCCAGTACCGGGGAAAAGTTTTCGGCGTTCAAGATAACCTACCCTACTAGGTCATGCATTGAGTATCCATTACCCCTTGCATGAGCTAGTAGAGTAGCTCCAACGCGATGGGCATCATACTTGACTTCATCCCGTTCCTTTCCTGCAGTACAACCGTCAGCAAACAGTATGTAGTATTCCGAAGCAAGCCCGAGTGTGTTTATTCATCCTAGCCTCCCTCAGCACTAAGCACTTCGAAGTTACACTGAATGTGAGCTTGATACCGTGTGCAGTCGAGGGGTGTTCAGGTATCGCTCAAAAGGCACTTGATGCAGTTTAAATGGAGAGGAATGGTTGTTTGATGCGGAGGAGGCTAAGTACATGAGAGATTTGTATGAAGCAGTAGTTCATTTAGCGCTCGTACAAGCGCCCCTCTTTGACTTATCTCCTCGATGGTCGTAAGTCGTTCGTTTGCTCTGACTACTCAAACAAACCATTGATTTTTATTCAGTTCCTTCTACTCTCTATCAAAGCTGAACTCGAGAACGTGACCGACCTCGTACCAGCCGACGACGACTTTGAATACTTTTTCCAAGTTTCGTTGTGAAACCGCTTGAACCTGTTCCTTTCTGATCGTCACTTCATCTTCTCCGTCCAAAGTAGGTCAAGTGTACCAGCTGCAACGAAACACATCCAAAGCACGTCTCTCTGAACCGTCGAGTATGTCTCCCTCCCTTCTTCGTACGACACGATATCGAACTAACGATTACCTCGGCATGTTGTGTAGGAAGAGTACGATGTCTCTGGAGGAAAAGGCGGCAAAGCACATTTTGTTTGGAAGTGTGGTCTATGCAAACGAGAAAGTTCGGCGAGATTCGACGCGGCGTCACCACCAAAGCCCTACAATGCAGAGAATGGACAGCTTGCGCCGTTTTTGAAGATCGAGTGTCGGGGGTTGGAGTTTATCGGTTTTGATCCTAGGGTGAGCCTTGTATCTTCGTACACAGCCATCGTATACGAGTCTGATTCCTCTGATTCCTTCTTTCGAAGGGCATCTGGAAATGTGTTGGTACAAAAGGAACAGTGTTCTCCGAAGTTGATCTGGGTGAAGAGGAATGGACGGATTATGATGAGAAGGTCAATCCGCTCTCATCCTGCTCCTCGCTCTCACTAACTCGCTTGAACCCTTTCAGGCTGCTGTTCCAGTTGGAGTTTCAGAGTTCGGTAGTTCTTGGTCTCGGGCATAACACTCCAGAACATGCATTAGTGTAATTTACTCTCGAAGAACCGGTTCATCTGTGTCCACCAATCCATGTATTCTACGCCCAACACGTTCGATCTTTTCAATTTTCAGAAGACCCTCGGTAGCTTAGATCCCTTTGGAAAACACAACATATCTCGCCACCATCTAAGCCCCAATCATTCCTCTAGTAACACGACCTGTTCATCCTTATGCCTCGGCATCATCAGAAGCTCTGCGCTGAACGCGACCTAAGTCAAAATAGCACGATGACTCTCATGATCAATCGTCTCAAGCAATCAAATGCAGAACACATCTATTTACCTTTCCCTGTCTTTTGGCTGCTCGTAGAGTTCCGTTTAGAGCTTCGACTGTAATCGTTACTCAGTTCAAGATGGACCGGACTGACAGGATATGAAAGTGAAAAGAGAGCAAATCAAATCCTCACGAGTGTTGGCAGTCTTGTCAAAAAGGACACCATACGCGATGGTGTATCTCCCTTTTGAGTCTTTCGTCCCGTAATCTTTTATCGCATCTGAAGGAAGATCTGTTCGATAAAGCAGCGCAGGCTTTTGAAAGTGCTTTTGCGTACCTTTCAGTATTGTGATTTCCTCCGAGGTGTTCACTATTGGCAAGATATCGTATGGAACACACCCGACGAGACAAGAAACTCACTCGAAATGGCGAGAGGTTCTGGTTATACGAGAGATGATCGTGGTTCAGAATCAAGTTCAGTTCCCCATTTCAATGCCACGAGCCACGATGTTGCTACGACTACGGTCATCCAGACAAACAGTCTTCGCTGACCATTATGATTAACTACTTGGTACTTTATGGGTTTGATACAGTCCGAGTGATTCACCTACGGATTATTATGCTGCTACAAAACGAATGCTACATTGACAAAACACAGAGTCCAAGTGATAGAAAAGATATTCGAGAAAGAAAGAAAGAGGATAAGCGATTTACGCCTTGTCATTAACTCAACATTCCCCGTCCACTGATCACCATCCAACACTTTCACCTCCACAATCCCTTCTGTCCTCCCTCCCTCCCTTCCTCAAAGCCGAAACGAATTAACATAAAACTCCCTCGCCTCCATCAACAACCTTTCCTGCAACCCCGTCCACTGCATCTGCACCTCCGCCTTCTTCTTCTCCCTAATCTCATGCCTCGTCCTCTTCACCGTCACACTAAACGCAGCCGAGATCGGACGATGATCAGACACGTTGACCTCGTATCTCTGATAATGCAGCTGCTTCACTCGAGAGGTTACACGAGAACGCCAGAGCACACGGTCGCACCATGCTGGCGCACGACGTTTTTCGGACGTATCGTACACGTCTGAACGACGGTCATATTTGTATGTTGGGGGGAAGGTGAGCGGGCCTTCGGTGAAGAATCGGAAACGGCAGCCACGGTTGTATTTGATTTCTTTGAGTAGTTGATCGTGAGCGAAGAGGGTTTCGTGTTCGTTAGCGCGGACAGCTGCAGTTATCGCATCGCGGCGTTGGTCGATTCGATAGTTCATGTCACCGTTGACCTAAGGTAGAAAATCAGCATAGTATTGGGGAACAAACACGAAGTCTGACGCACGAAAACGATCTCATGATCAAGAACCATCGAACCGTCACCACCACCAACAAATGCCAAGTGCTCCGAAGCGGGAGGGAAAAGCAGTTGCTGTTCAAGCATTCCAGCTGCGTCTGCATTACGAGCACGAACAGCATGCTGACCAGCAGCCAGATGACAATTGACGAAACAAAGGGACGAATCGTCAATGAGGAAACGAGACAGAATTCCTCCCTATACACGCCAAGGATTGAGTAAAAGCATCGAACGTATATGAAAAACCACGAACCTTGTTCCCATACCTTCCTCCCATTCCCCGTTTCACAGTATTGATCGCAACGTCCTTCACAGCCGCCTTCTCTGTATTCTTGACCATGACACAAGTGAACAGTCCAACCATACTCTCAGTGTGAACAACAGAGTATGGACAGTCGGGCGGCATAGCGAGCTTCACAGCTAACATCAACGCATCGAACCATCGTTTATAAGCACCTGTGACTTTATCTGAAAGACCTAACAGCGTGCCCTCGTCTCGCCTGTTCTTGGCGTCAGCCCGAGCAGCCATCAACATGTTCTTCGCAGCCATCTTCCTCGATTCTAAATCGATGACCTCTTGAAACCCGAACGAGATGATGTCCGGTCTGTCAACACTATTCAAAACATCATGGAAGAAGTTGACATTGGCTGCATGGCCATGGAGTGAATCCGGTTTCGCAGAATCGCAATTCCACGATACGATGAGTACTTTGAGGTCCCGGAATGTGCTGTATGATTGTTCGTGCTTCTGTACCTCCGTATCTTGCCAGTCCAACGCTAAAAGTCCGTCCCAGAGCCCGACGTGTTCGTCCCGTCCGACACTGACGACACCCAATCGCCTGTATTTCGAAATTCCGAATGGATCCGCAGATAGATGCAGCACAGGTAATCCAGGATGAGCCGCCCACGAGTTCGTGGCGATCCAGGGTCGAGGAGTGATATCATAGACCGTGATCATGCCGTTTCTACCACCCGCCCAGAGCCTATCGTTGATTCCCTCCAGACTAGTCACATCGGTAGAAGCAACTTTCATAACCTCGATGCATTTTGGGTACCCTTCAGTTTCGTCCAAACTCCAGATGGTGATAAACCCTTCCTCGTGCCCGACGTAGACATGACCCGGGTCAGAAGGTACGATTGTAGCACTTGTCACGGGGCCTACATGTCCTGAAGGCATCACCGTCTTTCCTGTCGAGGCAGGATTGAACAGGTCATACAATCGGATTATCGGTGTCCTAGCAAGCGTTCCAGCGCCATGTTGCTCAGACCGTCCAGCTGTCCAAAGGACTCCACCGATGATCTTCGCAAAATCCAGTTTGTCGGTGATGCGCATAACGCGTGGGGTATGATGAAGGAGCTTGATCTCTCCAGTAGCGGGATCCGGAGACCATATGAGGACTTTACCAACTTCGTCGATAGAAACCATGGAGCCTGCATAACGGAAAAGGTATAAGATGGGGTTCATATGTGCACAGTGCTTAACCCCAAGCAAATCTCCGTTACGAACGTCTATCTCGAAGATATGGCCCTCCTTCAAAGCGATCCAGACGAGGTACTCGGACTTGAACTCGACCGCCATAACCTTTCCATCCTTGATACCGTAATCCTTTGTATCCGTGCTCCGCTCGGGCATTTCTTGCGACACATTGAGATTGTAGAACCGGATATGATGCGTGCTACCAACGACGACGTATTCCCCGCTCATAGCGAGATGGCCGGTGTGAGCAGGAACAGTGATTTTACAAGGCTGGGTTGGGTATGCTCCGTTGTCTCGATCTCGAGGTGTCAAAAGGTACGGAGGTCTACGAGATGCATGCGTAGCATCTGGAAGGAGGTCCACGCCCGAGCCCTTCACATCGTCTTCATCTCCAGATTCATCGTCATCGGAGTCGCCATTGCCGATTCCTTCCACATTGGTCGGACGTTTCGGAGGTAGTTTTTCGCCCAAAGCGATAGTCCGTGTGGGCGGGGGAGGGTGTTTACCAAACGTTTTACGTTCGGACGCGGTAGGCGTACTGCTAGGAGGATGATCGAGGTCTAACGACACATGGGCTAGATGATGTGGAGAAGGATGAGAGTTGTGGGGTGGAGGCGGCGCTAAGCGAGCGGAAGCTGAGGCTCTGGGAGTTTGGGGAGAAGTAGCCAAGTCTTCGACTTGGGCCACAGTAGAGCGACGAATCGGAAGAGGAGGAGGGGCACTGGTGCAGTCTGAATCTATGCTATCGACCTGGGGCTCGGATATCGCCAACGCTTTAGGTCTCGGCGGTGGTCTGGGAGGTAGGATAGAAGACTGCGAAGAGGAAGCAGAACCCTTATGAGAAAACAATTGACTCGAGTCGCTTTCACTCGAGGTTCTACTAGAGTTGGAGTTAGATTCCTCCTGATGGTGATGATGGTGTTTTCTGGCGGGAAGTGGAGGAACGACTGCGGTTGTGGATGAGTCTGGATCTTCTGTGGAGCTGTCTGTGGTATCTTCAGAGAACGGATCATCCAAATCGGACATGGAGTTTGAAGACGGCGAATGGGAAGTACAGTCTTCCGGGCTTTCGAAAGTTATAAGCGGTTCGGAAGGGGAATGTATGCGAGGCGGAACTGATGGTTTGTCTGTGATAGTTGATATGCTGGGCCTGGGAGAGCGAATTTGAGAATGGCTGATTGGGCGTGCAGGTGGATCGGAAGTCGCTCTAAGGACCGATTAGCTCATGGACATCGGTGTCAAGTGAGGCTTACAAGAATCTATTCCTAAGCGCGGAAACTCCGAGCGTGGTTGGCGGACTTTCGTCTTGTTCGACGTCATTACTGGAGATGCTAGATGAAGTCCCATGCTGCGGAACTAGGTTGACTGAACTATGCGATGCGTTTGGGATCGGAACAGGTCGAAGCAGTGGAGAGACAGACGGAGAAGGGGAAGGGGATAATCCCTTTGGATGTGAACGGGATGTCGTGAGTTGTTGTGGTGATTGAGGAGGAGGGGGAGGAGGACGCTTTCCGCTAATACTTGTATTACTCGTGCTGGATTTCAGGCTGGACGAGGAGGAGACCGTACGAAGGCCATGGGAAATTACTGAGTTCGCAGCGTTTGGAGACGTCCTAGCTGGAGACACTGGTGTTGGCACCTGCAGCGACTTGCGGTGAGATGATGTAGAAGAGCTATCCACGGCAAGTGATTCGAATTTCGACAGTAAATTCTTCACCGCAGGGGTTGGAACAGACTCGATGTCGGACGTGTCCATCGAGCTAGAGAGAAGATGTCTGGTCAGAAGCCTTCAGGGAGTAGAATGCGTCACTCACGAATGAATCACTCAAGATATAACTTGATTCGAAGCCGCCACCAGTGTAATATTGATCTACTCGCCGGACCCAAACTTCGAGATAGATGTCAACGCCAAGCTGTGCTTCAGTGTGATTATTGAGCGCTCACAGATCTTTCGAGTATGATTCGGGTTGAGATGGATCTTTGGCGAAGAGCGATTTGATACAGGAGGTTCACAAAGTCGCCAACAAGCCCGCCACTGTGAGGAGAGAGCGTCACGTATATAACTATCAGCGATCGCATATACGAACACAATTTGGAAATTTTAGTACCTTCCTTGGTCAGGTTATCGTAGAAGATGTTGTTGAGAGTCAGAGGGCGTCGTTGAGATCGTCGTGCTCGTGGTTGGAGTTGACGTTCAATTTTGGTTTCCGTGGCCTGATCTTCTGCGCACGGACCGAGTATATAAGCGCCCATGTTCTTGACCAGCGTTTCCATTTCTGAAGGCATTTCTTGAATCTTCCGTGTTCCCCCATCCCACTTTCTTGCAGATTCCCTAGCATTATACCCACACTTATGAACAGGAACTTGGCAACAATTTGAACTTATCCCAAAAGGTTTTGCGTGGCCTTAAGCAGCGCTAGCAATTGCAATACTTGGTCTCCAGTTGGCACTATACAGTGCACGTTCAAGTTGTCAATGTTCATGTTCAACAAATCAGGTCAATATAGCTACCTGGTGTATCCTTCTCAAGTGCTGTCTGGATGAACTCCTCGACGATCTTCGAAGTTAGCGAGTGGCAGCTTTCGCCATTTGGGCCCCCTTTTGTTTCGACCGGTTATAGCAAGAGTTCAGTACTCAGTACGAGCTTACTCCGTTCAGTATTTCAAATCCCTCTTGATAATTAGTCTCTAGGGTCTGACCAATCTCCTTTTCTAATGTCCTTCCTCAGGAGTGGCTTGCGCCGAAAAGACTGACGCGTGATGTTGGCGGGAAGAGTCTTGATCATTTTCTAGCAAAGTAAACAAAACGTACGCAAGCTCAGAACGGCTTCAGAGCACCGGTTTTACGTTCCAGTTTCAACCACTCAAATGCGCGACTGGGATCAACGATTCTTTTCCAAACATACCGAATTATCCGTCCAACAGATTTTTAAAATAGTTCCGACAGGCTGCCGCGTCGCTCAGGGTTCACAGAAGCTTGGAAGAATGATTGCCATGGTCAAGCTTGCTCTCAACGTTCAAATTTCCCTATGACCCCCGTGAAGCCCTCAAAAATCGATCAAAAGTACGAACCTGGCTCTTTTCACTTGGTCCTCACTGCAGCTTGTGTGAGGATGTGAACCCATTATTCGAATTGATTTCTGACTACAGTTCGACGAAGCCCGGCCACCAACTCAAAGTTATGGTCATCTTGATCACCTCATCCCGTACGGATGAGCATCATTAAGATATCCTTGATAGAATCAGTGTCGTACACATATGTCATGAAACATCACCAATCCACGAATGCAATCCTAGGCAATCCCTCTTCTATTTTTTTCTGATTGACACTGTCACGGCCATGCCATTATACCTTCTTCCACTCCGGTTAAACTGTTTGAACCCTTTCCTGCCCTTCCTCGTCGACATACTTACATAGGTGAAGATACATATTCTGGTACGTACACACATCCATATCGAACACCTATTTTTTCCATTCAGTCCCTCTAATGTTCATGCTTTCTGTCATACAGGCTCTTCATTGATCTACGTCTGCGTGTCATATGTATCAATGTTCTTCACTTCTGTCTGTCTCTGTGCGTTTAACGATGACCCTTCCCTGTCACTGTTTTCAGTCTGCGACTGGACACCATGTTCTCGGCGCAGGGAGCTGCAGCGGTCACCGGTACCCGATACAACGATTTTCCTGCATGTTGATTCATTTCAATCTCAAGCCCAGAGCAATGGTCGACAGGCCCGTCCAAAGCTGCGATCCTGCAAGTACGTTAACAGATTTGTATGTTCTTGCCTGCATTTGACCCATTTTCTATTTTGGATTCGCGTTCATCTTTCAGAATTTTGATTTTTTGTTTCGAGGGGTAATGCACGAAGTTTCTGGAGTTACTGTTTTCGCAAATGGATCATACGTGATGGACTCCCCCAAAAGATTGCTACCCAAGTCCAGATAAGTAAGTAGCAATACTCAGCATCCCGAAGTGATCGTTTCGGTCTCGGCCTCATTCATATACTCCGGATCCCTTGTTTGATACGGCGGGTGCGGTTCTCTGCTATGTTTGGCTTCCCAGATAATGAATTGGCTGTCTTCAGGGCGTCCCTTCACACGAATTATCATTTTCAGAGGACCAAAAAGTGAAGGCTCTTGGAGGCCTCATACATATCCTATCGGAGCAAGTGTATACGGCTTTCGTAACAATGTCAAGAAACGGAGCATGATGGGGACAAAAACGGCGTTCGAGGCATAGCGAAGCACAAGGTATGTAGAACTTCCAAAAATTCATCAAAAATTGACAGGTCAGCCTCATTTCTATTTCCAGTCATGCAAAATTCAACATCGAAAAGGTATAAAAACCTGCATCACGCATCACCAAACCCCCAACTCGAACTTTCTTTCCATCGTTCAAGTACCACTGTCTCTACATTCATAACTTCCTCGCACAACCGAAGCTTACAATGCAGTTCAAATTCGCCTTCGTCACCGCTGCTCTAGCTACCCTTGCGGCTGCCACTCCTCTCCCCCGTGGCGACTCTGGCAGCTGCTCCACTGGTCCTGTCCAGTGCTGCAACACTGTTCAATCAGCCCAGAGCGCCGGTATCTCCACCATCCTTGGTCTCCTTGGCGTCGTTCTGCAGGACTTGGATGTCCTTGTTGGTGTCACTTGCTCCCCCATCACTGTTATTGGTGCGAGCGGTAGCAGCTGGTAAGTTTTTTTTTACTAGAATTCCGTTTGGTAGCGTGATGTTCATGAATCTCATAGCTCCGCTCAAGCTGTTTGCTGCGAAGACAACAGCCACGGTGAGTATCCAAACATACCTCAAACTGCATCAACATTCCTATACCTGATCTCGGACTAACTTGTGTTTTGTTCAGGTGGCCTCATCTCTGTTGGATGTATCCCTGTCACCCTCTAAGTGATACTTGTCAGCTTGTCAGAATGTGCTTTGTGCTCTTGCCAAACTCATACCACCAACACTCGTTTATTGGTTACAAAAGAAGTGTGATTACTATTCGATACTTTCTTTGTTAGGGTTTTGGATAGCTCGCATATATCGTAGTACTTCAAACTAATGGTGAATTCTCCTTGATTGAAGCTCTTCCTGGTTATGAACGTGAGATTGAGGTGCTTTCCTGAGTCAAGATACTATCATGACATATAGTAGTGCGTATAACAATTTGAAAAGCAATAAATGTATTACCCTGCTCCATTTTCGACTTTGGTAACGTTCTGCTGCAGAGAAGCAAAACAAAGTAATGTTTTTGCTGAGCCAAGAACCACTACTGTACAAATAAATGTCCAGAGCAGCATCGCCTTCACTAGATACTATGGACACACTACCAAAATGCATTCCAGGAAGCACCGAAGTACGATCACCTCGTCGGAACGGCAACCCGACATTGGCTGTCGCATTTAATATCATTTCTGCAAGCATTTCATCAAAAACTCGATTTATACCCACGTCTACCGGCTTCCGCCATCATGCATTCCTCTAGCTCCTCCCTGGGCCGTAAAGCAGCCAAGGATACCATGTGGACGACTATTCCGTCTGTCCGCCCGAGACTCTCCTCCAATTGCTCCTGCGTCTGACAAACCCCCGGACGAAGTCCTTTGGCACCTTTGAGAACAAAGGCTTGGGTCTAAGATGTATAGTGAGTTGTGAGCGAGAAGGAATTTTTAGGTATAAATGTTGCAAACTTACTGCCTCTGGTAGACGTTTGTAATCAGAGAGTGTTAGCTCGAGAGGCGCAGTCCGTGGCTTATATTCGTATTCCCCCAGGATATATAAGAGTCTCCTGCGTTTTTTAGATCCTCCATTACTGGGTTTGTGGACCCCTATGAAAATTTTTTTCCAGCAAGGAATATGAGTGCGCTGTGTTGTTCGTAGGAGTTTGCAGGGATGAATGCGGTCCTTCGAAACAGTTATCATGAAGAATGAAGAGCTGTCGTTGGTAAGTAAACTGGCTTCTGCATCTAGCTCGTAGTACAACATCGTCGGAGAACATTGAAAAGCCTATCATTATTCAGCGTAAAATTCAAGTCGACATACACCGACTTACTGCAGAACAGAGCTCCTTGATTCGAGCGGTTTGGAAGTTCAACGATGACCTCAAATTGATGGGACGGCAAAGGGTTCTTGCAGGAACCACTGAATGGTGCAAGCCAAAATCAGTGGCATCTGGACCAGGAGCATCCGTAATCTGAAAATATGCATTATTTTCATCAATCAGAGAGCTCAACCTCACGAAAGAAATACTCACGGCGTCTCCAATACATGCAGTGATTACGTACGTTCGTACCGGCGCGCAGTTTGTGGTAGTAGAAGATCCTTCGATAGACGAAACGATCGCTGCACGCACAAGTTGTCGATCTTCTTCATCCGAGCTCCAAGCCGCGTCAAAAGGCGAAATGGGACGATTCAAATCGTTGAACACAGCAGAATATTTTATGCAAGTATCTTCGTCATCATACAGATTGCAATCGTCGTCAGTTTCAGGGTTGTCATCATCCACGGTAGACGCTCCCAGATTAGCTGAATCCAGCGTCACAGTGGGTTGGAAGTAAGAGGGCGTCTCCGAAGCTTCTAAAACATTCTGAATGTCTCCACCAGAAATCGCACCCTTCAGGATATCGACAGCCGTGAACTCATTCTGGTTGGCAGTAAACAGATTTTGAGACAGACTCTGCTGGAGAAGACCAATTTCTGAATGGTTTCGAAGGCCAGGCGCCGGGAGAAGATCCATCGAACTTTCACTGCCTGAGTGTTGATCTCGATACGTCTCAGTTTCCGATAGTGTTGCTTTCGGATTGAGAAACAACTGTATATAATGCACAATTGATTCAGCACAATCAAATTTGGACACGTTCAACTTACCTCAGTTGGACGTCCGGATACACACTCGTCGACCTCAGCGCTGCAAGTTTCAATCTGAGACACGCTTGAACCATGGGCAAGTGGTGGAATAGCTGGGAGAGACTCGGCCATGCAACTAATGTCGCCTTGCAGTTCCACCAATTTCCCTTCCAAAGTCCTCAATCTCCCAGCTTGTCGAAGATAACTAGTCTGCAAGTTTTCTAGCTGAGTTTCAGTGCGTTGAAGGCGTCTGACAGTAGTATCGTTAATGCTCTGTAGGTCGAGAGTTCAGCTGATGATCAAATTGGCCAAAGATAAATTAGGCATACTTGAGCCCTCTCCAGCTCAGTTTTGACTCTGGATAGCTCTTCGCCTTGTGATCGAATGATATCGGAGTACGTAGCGATTTCTTCGGACGTTACAGTCATGATATCGCGGTTTTCGTGAAAAGACATCGATGCCAGGTCCATTGCGGTCGAACGTTGGACCTAATCGTTTATAACCTTTCTGCCATCGGTGATACCCGAGGAATGTCTGATGCAGAAACAGGTTCTTGTGGTCGAAATAGGATGGAGAGGATGCTGCGAAGGAAGAGTTAAAGATATCGCAGCATCGCAGCAAACCGCAGCATCGTTGGCATGCAGTATTACAAGCTGAAGGATAAGCGTCACAAAGTTTGACTTGTAGGAAGAGACTTCGAAGCATGAACTTACTAGATTCACATCTGATCACAGCTGCTGCGCCTTCTTGAGCGAGACTCTGGATGTTAATTCAAGTGAGAGGTCAGATCAGACTTCACAAGCCATTCTTGGAGCTGCTCGATGGGTAGTGAGTAAAGAAGGACTGAGAATGATGGTCATAACTTGAACTTCGTTGAAATTGGTGGGCGTCGATGATCCGCCTGATTACGTAATGTTCTCTTCCCGTGACTCTGAGCGCGCTGGCGCCTTAGCGCTGTTATTCAACGAACGCGTTTACTCTTCGTTGAACTATCAGATTGGCTAGCGAGGCTACCTTAGCGCCTAGTAGTAGCTCCCAGTGAGCAGGAGGCTCTATTCGTAGGCCTCATTTTCGCCCCGATACAATTCTTGTTCGACTCCTGCCATGGAGAAGCGACACCCCCGAATCACACCCATCGACATCGATTGCGTAATAAACAATGCACAATACTACAAGGAAAGCTCTTAGGCCAGTTGCACATACAACAGTATCAAAAGGAATGAGTGGTTATGTGACAAGGTACACTTTACTTCTTCGAATACACACCCGCTGAGTCCCCCCCAAGCTTGATTTCAAGTTCAAAACTCAGCTTTTTGCGAAACTGGTACCGACACAGAAGTCTCTGAAGTCTCTCCGATCTTCAATCCGTCCTGCTTGACGTCGTCCTCTGAATTCCATACCTGGAGAATAGATACTCGTCACTATATCATTGGATGGAAATTAACAACTCACATCTACATGTCGGTCTAGTTGGGTATGGATCTGTATACCTCCGAAATCTCCTAATTCGACGTCCGGGTCGTGTCGCTATTTCGAGACGATGGTTGCTCAGATCGCGTCGCCGAAAAATCATAGCAAGTCAAATTAACTTACTCCTGTTCGTCCGCCTCGTCTCGTTGTGCGATCTACACTAGAGCCATTTGTGTAGCCACGACTAGTGCCGTACGCAGCGCCGATGGTTCTACGAGCGTTGAGGGTCCACATCATGGATACAGCGTAGAGTTTGGGAAGCATCATATTGAAAGCTGT
Source organism: Lentinula raphanica (assembly GCA_027919835.1). Classification (NCBI taxonomy): domain Eukaryota; kingdom Fungi; phylum Basidiomycota; class Agaricomycetes; order Agaricales; family Omphalotaceae; genus Lentinula; species Lentinula raphanica. Next base: position 259,110 of record JANVFP010000044.1, read on the forward strand.
GGACGTGATGTTCTCGTTCCCGTTGTAGATTTGGGAGAAGACAAGGTTCAACAATGCACTGAATGGGTTTCAGAGCGGGAATGATGCTGCCAGTTTATGTGTAGTACTCACCATATCGCGGCAGGAGTAGCAGTCTGGAACGTAAGCCTGACGAGTGCCGTGATGAGACCGACGGTTCTGCGCTTCATGTAAGGACGATTTCTCGAAGGATAAGCATTTTTATCGTGACATACTGAGGCAGAACGTTTTTCTTCGACCTTATCAAGAAGTAGGCAGTGACCAGCGACAACATGAGATCACCAGCTGAAAGCGTGCGTTAATCACACTGGTCGGGTTTAACAGTGAAAACTTACCGAAGACAGATGCAAGATGCACCGCAACTGTCGAGAGGAGAGCCTGTTAGTTAATTTGATCTATTACGGACACCCGTCTTCATAGAGTACTCACACCACCTGGCAATGCCATCGGAATCGCTAGTGGTGATATAGTAGGTCTGTCGAAGGTCGTGTCAGTAATCACCGCAGCTGCCGTATGAGTAAAGACACAACTTACCCCTATCGAAAGAGCAGTGAAAGCAAACAGGAATAAGAGCGCCAGGGGGATGACAGGTAAAGGGCTCTTTGCGATCATGTAAAGTCGATAGCAGAAATATGTTTGGACGTAAAGTCCTATGGCAGCAACCTGTAAATGAGACAGTAAATAACGAGGAAGAAGGAAAAATCTGAATCCGACAAACCATGAGAGGATTGCCTGATTGCCACCAAGTTGTATAATTCAAGAGGATGGCCCCAGGGAGGTCCAGGAAATGTCGGATTAAGAGGATCCAAACCAGAGCGCTGAGAGAGACGAACCGAGATTGATTTAAAAGGATAGATTATTGAAAAACAGATTCAAAAAACGTACAAGGCTTGAATCGACTTCAATGTCGTGATAATGGCGAGACCGACGACTGCGAGCTTCAAGCCAATTTTGTCGTCGCGATACCATTGTGCGTAGTGAACGAACTGTTGTACGAGGTCTGCGGTCAATGGATTGCTGAGACTCGAACGCCCAGACGAACCTGCCCAAAGAGAATGCCCTGCAAAAGAACGTCCAAAAAAGCCCCAATGAGCTGTGAGAATCGGTAAGTAAACAATGAGCATGGATAATCGCAGATGGGACGAAGCTCGTACCCAGGGACCAAGGAGAAACACGGCTTGGTGCAACTCTAAGGGAGTCATTTGGATCCCGTTCGAATGAGGTTAGGGTGAAGTCTGGTGAGGATGAAAGTTAGATAGTGGGGCTGAACTTCGGTCTCCAGCAACGAAACCAGATTATATAGGAAAATCACTGCAAATCATCTCTTGGCCGGGCCCCCTGCAATAGCCTGCAATGGGTGCGCCAGTGACCAGGTACGCTGATGGAAAGATTTCAAATCGGTATTCACTCCAAAGAGGAGGCCGACCTAGGCCGACGGGTCCTGGAATCTTATCGTCGATTTCTCGTCCGTTACGTCCCGCGGAGTCGAAAGAGTTGGACGCAGAAAATCAAACTCCACAGGTGTCGCTCGAAGGAAGGTTGATACTGCCCAGTCTTGTGCGTTGGAAAAGTGTTCACTGAGGAAACTGGATCGGCTGAAGATTCACAGTTGATCAGTATGGGTAGGTATGGGTCCGACCCAACTTTCAGGGTTACTTGACAGTTAGTTGTTTTCCCTGAGTAACTCCTAAATGCGAATCACAACACAACGTGGTATCGATATCTTTTGGGCCTTAACTTTTAGGCTGAAAAGCTTCATGTTCGTGGTTGTGGCGCTTCTATGACGACGTCCAAATATCCAAACTCCAAAGCGAATCATCCTGATCACAGGCGAGGGGAGCAGCAGCAAGAGTCTTCAGCTTGAGCGAGACTCATGATCTATGCGAATGAACTTACGGGGTAGCCCGCCTGCACGATCTCGTAGCAGATTTTCAGGACGACTTGGCGAACTTCTTACAGACAGGAAGGACCTGCGGCTGCCTTATGCAGTACCAAATCAGCGGTACGGAGTTCAACTTGAAAGTTAGGAGAAGGAGATTGGCTGGGATTGGTCGACGGAGGAGTTCCTGGTAGCATTCTAATTTCTAGCATAACATCAGTTTAGCTATCTGTTATAGCCTGCGTTGCATTGAGATGGCAGTCACCTCTACGTATACTTAGTTTGCCTCTAGTCACCTGGATCATCCTGGATCATCATTGGTCTTGACTCTTCATTGGTGGAAAACTTCGATGCACTACTAGTCGCTTGGCCCGTCAAGATATATATCTATTATTCTAGGAGTTTGGACATGACCGACAAGGGAGGATGACCTATGTAGCCGCTGAATATGAATTCTGACTTGAAAGTGGACGGGCCAGGAGCGCTGCAGGAGCCTTGACCATGATGACGATAAGGTTTGTCAATATTTGGGCGCTTCTTGAATTCGTTGTGAAGTTGTGGCTGTCCGCTGGAACAATATTGTCAATTTGGCATCCCGCCCCAGTCCCGCCCTCTTCCTCTTACACTTTGAGGCGCTCCTATAGTCTACAAGGATATTTCTCGCTCTCGTTCATCGTGAGTCTTCATGTATGGTCCAAACGATAGCGTTTGATGAGTCATCGCGTTTGACAAAGACCCGCGACTCACGCAACTATCTTTAGAGCTAGTAGCGGCGAAGCATGGATGCGAAATATTCTCTCATTCCTCTCATTCCATCATGACTCCAAACATCTCTCGGACGGCTTCGCTCGAGACTGTTGGAGGTACTGGCACTCCTGGAAATGAAAAGAATGATAAAGAGATCAGAAAAGATGCTAGCATTGACAACCGTCCGACCGGACAAAATGTCGACGATTTTCCTGATGGTGGCTTAAGGGCATGGTCCATAGTGTTGGGTGTGAGTCCGCTTTCTCTTTTATAGTCACTCCTTGCTGAAGCTTCAACATTCTAGACTTCCTTATCCGCATTCGCAACGTACGCCGGTTCTTCCCTTCTCACCAGACTCAGCTAACCATTTCCTAGATTTGGATTCGTCAATTCTTGGGGTGTGAGTCTTTCCTATTGCATCAAAACTAGTACATACTTGCCTCCAGACTAACACTCGCGCTCAGGTCTTTCAATCTTACTATGAACAAACGATTTTGAAAGATTCATCACCATCTGACATGTACGTTTTCAGTGTAGTGAGCGGACGTTAGGTCTTTCTCTGACTCATGATATTTGCATCTGTCAGTGCTTGGATAGGCTCGGTCCAGGTCAGTAAACCACCCCCGTTTGTTGACTGCAGTGATGAAGCCGCTATTTCTAGTATGCCCTGATATTCTTTCCGGGGCTCGTCACCGGCCGAATGTTCGATATTGGCATTTTCAAAATCCCCTTCGCAGTGGCTAGCGTCGTCTTAGTTGCAACAAGTATCCTCACGGGTCAATGTACAGAGTATTGGCAATTCATCCTATGTCAAGGAATAGCACTAGGAGTACGTTTATATCGGAGGTGCTGGCAAACATGACTGAGTTCTTCTTCTCAGTTAGCCTGTGGTACGCTTTTTGGACCGTCTATGGGTATCTTAGGTCATTGGTTCAAAAGGGTATGCTCGACGTTCGGTCTCTGTGTAACGGCAAGAATGAACGTTCGGGTTTGATATCACTAGAAACGTGGACTTGCCCTTGGAATCAACGCGTGTAGCTCTTCATTGGGTGGAACCATCATTCCGATTGCTACTAGAAGGCTGCTAGTTGAAGTTGGGTATGTAATTCACATTGTTTTAAAATCACCTTCGTTGATTTGTCCGTCCTTCAAGTTTTCCTTGGACCATGCGAATCCTAGGGTTCATCATGCTCTTTGTCCTCGCCTTCCCCAATCTACTTCTTGCGCGGCGGCTACCCCCTAAACGACTTTCTGGTGGAATGCTCCATTTTGCTGCGTTCAAGTCGGCGCCATACTCGGTTTATTGTGCTTCTTCTCTTGTTGCTTTTCTTGGGCTCTACACCGGTACGATTGTCTGATTCTATGTACATCGTCATTGCTTCCTGACTTGGAACCTTCTCTCGACAGTGCTCACTTATATCGATATAAGTGCATCTGCTGCAGGCATTGACGAGGACTTCTCTTTCTACCTTGTGTCGATCGCCAACGCTGCCTCTGGGTTCGGACGGATATCATCTGGAATAGCTTGCGACAAAATAGGTACGTTCAGGTGGTATTTGCTCTGCTGTTCGTTGCGACTAATCGATCACAAGGTGGCATCAACTTCATGGCTCCAATGACGCTAGTAGCAGCGGCATTAACATATGCTTGGCCGTTTGCTAAGACAAAAGCTGACTATGTTGTCGTTGCGATTATATACGGGTACATTTCCTCATCGTACGCTGCTGGGTATCTATTCACTGACGATCGATTCGTGATTCCAGCTTTGCCTCGGGTGTCTACGTTTCTTGTTTTCTCATGCCGGTATACGAAATGTCAGATGTGCACGACATCGGTCGACGAACAGGAATGATTATGACTATTGGTGCTGTCGGGGCTCTTCTTGGTCCTCCAATATCTGGTGCTATCAACGCAAATACTGGAGGTTATACTGCCGTGGGATATTACGCAGGTATTCTCTGTCCAATCCTCACCAGTACCATGACCTGATTGAGCCCGATATTCACCCTATGCTAGGTTCGATGATCATTGTCGCCTCGGCGCTCATGTTTCTTACTCGACACTTGTACCTCGGACAACTACGGGGCAAGTTCTGAACACGGTTTCGTCAGTAACACTTCTAGGACCCATCACTACTACGACACCACTACGAATTACGACGACTGCATCTCCAGTCATAGATGCAATCCTTAGACGACTTCACCCATCCTAATTCTCCGGAGCGTCTCCCCTAAACCCAAATGCCCTGCTCATAGTAGCTGCTTACTCGTCATTTAGAGTCTACTGTACGTATCTCCATATTCTTGAAGCATATCTTATGAGCATAATACATAGCAGTGATGTCATCCACGAGTTGTCAGAGCTAGAAAGTGTTAAGGTTTTGTCAATGTCAGACGGGCTTCCGAGGGCGCATCAGTAAGAGGAAGGTAGTTTCCGCTCATTTCCAACCGAGAGTTCTCAGCTGCAATAGTTCGGGAAGCCGTCGCGAACTTTGATTCCAGATGAAAGTTGGCTGCTACCACACGTTCGCGTGGGGAGGCCTTATATATCAGAGCCCATTCTCAGCTGTTCTTGAAATAAAGAGCCACCCCAAGCAAATCACGTTCATGCATAGCAAAGACATGGTCCTCAAGCTCTACTCTAGCACGATTTCCACCTCCGCTCAACGCGTTGTTTGTGTCCTTGCCGAAAAGCAAATTCCGTTCGAGGTCGTCGAGGTGGACATCCTCAAAAGCGAGAACAAGGAACCGGCGTACAAGGAGATGCAGCCTTGGGGATTGCTTCCTGTTTTGGTGAGTGGTCAGAGGCAATTGATCATTGATGTGCCCTGTAACACATGATGTTCATACAGGAAGAAGAGAACGGTTTTCGTCTGTATGAAAGTCGCGCTATCTGTCGGTACATTGCAGAGAAATACGCGGATAGAGGGACACAGTTGATTCCCGTCGCTACGGATCTCGAAGCGAGGGGTTTGTTCGAGCAAGGTCTGGCAATAGAAGCAGGCACTACCGACCCCTGTGTTTTCGCGGCGCTGAACGAAAAGCTTTTCAAGCCGTGAGTCGTCTCCACCTCCTGCGAGCAAATGATACTCACCCACCTCATATTTGAAAGAGTCAAGTATGGAGCAACATGCGATGACGAATTGTACAATGTCTTGCTCAAACGCGTCGAACTCGTTCTGGATGTATATGAAATTATTCTGAGCAAACAGAAGTATATTGGAGGAAATGTGAGTGAATCGTAATCCAACCTCTATACTCACGCACTGAGTACTGATTGACAATGGTTAGCAATATACACTTGCGGATATCTATCACCTTCCCAACGGGTTTGCGTTGCAAGCTCATTGCGGTGAACAGGTATTTTTGTCACCAAAGAGGCCAAATGTCGCACGATGGTGGACGGAGATCACTGAAAGAGATGCTTGGAAACTGGTGGGAGATTTGAACAAGCAGGGAGTGCACACGTTTGAGTGAGGGAGATATCAGATGAGGCTTGCCATCGCATCAGGTACAGATAGAATTACACAATACACAATGACCTAGATTCTAGCTACGTCGAAAAAGTATAAGATCGTTCTTCATACTACCTTTGGATTGGTGCCAAATATGTCGGTATGAGATATGTTACTCCTTAGCAGTCATGTAAAAATGACCTCAACGTCCAACGACTGTTTCTCTTGCCATGCATCCCACATATCTCGATAGTAGTACCTGCTATGATCGAGGAGATTGTCGTTTGTTCGATACGCTTTTTTGTTGGGTATGAGCCTCGATATTCGATGAATCTCACGTTTTTCAGCCGGAGTGTAGGCCTCTTTGAGCCGAGCAGCTGCCAATAACTCCAGTAGGGGCTGAATTCGCAAAGATCATCAATATTTCTTGCGTAGTCAGACAAGTAATAAGTGAACGCACTTGGTCAGGGTATGTCATTCGGTGCCATTTACAAAATGCCTTCGTCGGAAGGTGATAAACATTCATCTCTTGCTTCCCAGCACCGCTTGGACTTGTGTTCATTCTAGTTTCTGGAAGAGGTGGAAGTGCAGGTTGATATGACGAGATGACTGGAATGCGCTCTTCATAAGCGTTCTTGGCTTCCAAACTAGAGGGACAAGGAGCACTGAATCGTGCGTCTAGGCTCTGCAGTTTCCTGCGGTATATCTTGGCAGAATGCCAATATCGTTGTTCTGCCTCTGGTGTAGGGTATGTAGAGTAAGGAGAAGGTTTTTGAGACCACCAGGGAACTAGGAGATGCTCAAGTCGAGCAAAGAGTGATCTGAACACAGCCCGGAAAAAGAGGAAGGAGTTCACAAGATGTCCCAAACATAGTCCTATATCTCGAGCTCTGTAGCGCACAAATCCCAGTGAAAGTCGAGGGGAAGTCGTAAGGAAAATGCTCGAGAAATTGCGGCCCAGTGTCTTAGATATAGTGCTCGCTACATCGTGGCTATAACGCTTGATATTCGGGTTGTGGTAAGCTAAGAGGGCGACAACGACAGCGGAAGTAGAGAAGTAGTTGCTCTCTAAGCGCAATACACTCGAGTCTAGATGTAGAGCCATAACGGTAGGCCAGGATGAATGTGAGGGAGCAGGAGCTGATTTTGCGGTAGTTGTCCATCAACTAAGGAGCGGGGGTAATAGCTGGATACTGAACCGTGACGGCTATTCATGGTTGAAGAGGCTTTTTTGCCTTCAGACCCGATGTGTACAATGATAATGACACGCGTTTGAAGCATGTTTGAAGCATGGTAGGGAGTGGGCACTGGGCAACCTGTTGCCCTGGGGCCTAAAACGTTCAAGGTTCGAACCTGGTTCGAACTTTGAACCGACATGAAGGCTCGAAAAAGCGCCATGGCGCTTATTTGACATAATCGGCTCGACATCTCGACACAACTTGTCTGCTTCCTTTCCCATCATATACGCTGTAACCGAGCTCAAGCATTATGCAGTTCCATTCATCGGAAACAGCTCTGGAGGCATCTTGGTGATACACTCCTGTGTTTTCATACATACTTAGTGAAGAGGACATGACGTGCACTTCGTTTACGGGAAATTGGAATTGACCCATTGAATCTGATACATCAGACACGGTAGTAGGAAGGAGGAAGAGAGGACTGCGAGAGGGCAAATATCTGCAAACATCCGACATTATGATTGTCCGAATCGACCAATTTTGTCCATTTTTCAGGCCTTGAAAACCCCGCTCCTGAGGAAAGCTTACTGCGAGGAGATGAGATGAGTAATCGGAAGCTGGGACTACGCTCGACATCGACGTCTGACAAACGCTTGATGCATTGAATCCAATCGCGTCGGTGCTAGCATCTATGTGCGTCGCCGGATATCGATGCAGACAAAGATTTGAATGAACTGGTTAGAGTAACATTTCCTGGCTATACATGCGACATTATAACTTCCATTTCTTCTATGACCTTGTGTCTTCTATCCGATCTCTCAAATCTGTTGTTCCGAATCCTTATGTTGTCTGAAATACTCGAAATTGTCCCGCAACTGTTGAAGGAACGAATCCAATCCCTCGAATCGAGGTACGAATTTGCACTGGAACTCTGGTATAGGGCTTTTCGGAATTCTAGGTGTCAATATCGAGGAAAACTGGTAGTGCATTTCATAACTTACTTGACTGTATCCAGAGTATGCCTTGCCAGGTCAATTTTGCACTCTACGGGCTTGATATCCACCGCCCATAAGATGGTACATATACCAATGAATAGTGCGTTATCAGCGACATGTTTTCCTACACATTTCCTATAAAGAATATTTAGCAAAGGACAAACGGCTTGAAAGTTCAGAGAACCTACCTTCTTCCGAATCCGTAGGAGCTGTGCCCATCTTCATTTTCATATTCAGGCTTGATTTCCAGCTCGTCTCCCTTCTCGGTTTGTTGAAGGAAACGCTCAGGACGGAAGTCTTCGACATCAGGACCATACACTTCTTTATCGTAATTCATTCCCCTTTCGAACAATCAACCGACTACATTTGGAGGGCATACAATTCGACTCACCATAAGTTTTCGAATACTGCGGCACCTTTCGGAATGAAGTAATCCCCATAACGATCGTCCTACAACGAAAGCTGTCGGCGTTATACACCAAAAGGACGAGGACGGTACCATACCTCCAATGCAATACGAGGCACAACTACTGGCAGCGGCGGGTTCCATCTAAGTATCTAATCGAGTTATCAGCAAAGTTGATCGTACATGAGCTGACTCCGTGAGTATACCTCTTTGACGACAGCTCTAATGTAAGGAAGGTTCATCATATCGGAGAAGTTCGGATTCTGGGTTCTCCCTATGACTCGATCGAGCTCTTCGTGAGCTTTCTGCTGAACTTCCGGATACAAAGTCATAGCAAAGATAAAGTATGCAAGAGTAGTGCTTGTCTGCAATTCAGATAAGCATACGGTAATCATCATTGGGCGGCAATGGAAATCAGGACGCACAGTTTCAAGAGCAGCTACACTGAATGGGGTATGGTGAGCTTTGAGTTGTTTCCACTGAAAGAATGAAGAACGACTTACGAAACAACGCCAGTAACCCACCATTTCTCTTCATCCGTCAGATTACCACCCAAGCTAGTGTCTGTCAATCTTGCGCAAAGACTCTCTCGGTTGTCATCGTTCTTCAACTGCCAATCAATCACTTGTTAGATATATTTCGATTGAGCACAAAGCACACTACCCACCGCTTCCTCGTAGTAAGTCTGGAAAGCTTTGCTCATGTCCTTACGATCCCTCATTGCATCCCGCTTCCACGGCGCGAGAAACTCAGGTACATGTTCGAGTATAGGGAAAGCATCTACAAGGTAAGATCCTGGATACACGGAGCTAGTGAAACGATGCCCGATGTTGGCTAGAGATTGCAGTATATCAGAAGTCAGGAGAAGCTTATCCGGCGACGCGGATACTGTGACCGCCGGCTTGCCTTCCTGACTGGAAGGAAGGAAGGAGGCATTGACTGATTTCCTGCCATATATGACTGATAGCATAGTTGCCGCTGATCTGTAGAAAAGGACCATCGGACTCAACGGCTTGGATCGCAACAGAAAAAATCTCACGCGTTTAGCTTTTCGCGTAGGGTTGAGGAATGATCAAAGAGTAGCTTCTGCACGAGGATGACGGCCTCTTCAGTTTGAACAGGGTGGTACTGTACAGCAGCTTGATTATTCAGAACCTCGTGAGTCGCACGACGCATGTTTTGCCATCTGCAATAATGATTAGGGCAGTCAATGATCTTCAGCTTCGGCGAAGGGAAAGGTCCAGGAGCAAACTAGTTACGTACGTTCTGGTGTAGCCTGTAAATGGCATAGCCATATCTCCACCTGTCGAGCGATTAGTATGTTCGTTTTCGTTGTTCATCGACCACACTCACCCAGGTACTCGCACACGATATGGCGGGGTCTATGTGAATACATTGCAGACCGTCGTTCCAGGATCTCCAGAGCTGCGCGTCGTGAGTTTATCACTATAAGGTCTTGCCCACCCATGTTCAAGTAAGTAAGAGGTCCTAATATCGAAGGTCATGAGTCGTGAACCAAGTGCGCAGATTTCAACACATATTTACCATATTCGTACTTCCATTTTGTCAACAGCCGCCATATTTGACCCTCGCCCGCAACTTGAGGTAAGTTACCGACGATAGGCCAGCCGCGCGGACCTGGTGGCAGATTTCGACGGTTTCGATTCGAGTTCCGCATACGCCGGACCAACAGCAGTACGAGGACGGCAGCGACTGCCCAAAGTGTGTAACGATGCATGATCACAAGGATATGAAAAGAGGTGAAAGACGCGATAAGGATGGAAGTTGGTGCCACTCCTTATAAACGATTCAAGCTTGTAAAAAAACCCATCATTCACGATTGTTCCTTGCAAAAGATCTATTTCAGGTAATAACCCCCCGCTCCTATGCAGTACCGTTTTTCGCAAAAAAGACCGTGTAATTGGAGGTCGCTCTTTGACTGCGTCGATTGAACTGGTTCGCTTCTCCCGTCCCATCTATAGCGATCACAGCCTTCAGTTTTCTCTGTAAAAGTGACTTCCTTCCCATTCGCGGGTGGAAGTGAACGAATTTGAGTTTCGTGATAGAAAACCGTTGACGACTTCGCAAGAATCGAGTTGAGGTGACAGCGCCCTTCGGCTGCAAGTACAATATGTTGCTTGGTCGCGCGCGCACAAATATCCCAAGAGGGTATGTACGATGAATACTGAGGGAAGGATAGAGCTGTGTGATCATAATCGCCGACGCGGATCTTGTATGACCCCAGGGCATGAAATCAAAATGCATGTGTATGCAGGTTTTGGCAATGAGAAACAAATGGACCGTGGTTGTACCTGGTAGTAGCAGTTAAAGAAATTTCAGGGAACGGACGTTTTGGCCGCGGGCGTTCCGAACTATCTCAGTAGAGATAACCCATATAAGGTATCAAAGCCGATGTGGATTATCTCAATCGAATCAGATTGCGCCAGTTTCTTTACTACTGACTCCCGTCTTGCCAGAACAAATTTCATGTATTCATTCAGATTGCCATACGGTGTTCTACAACATCATGGCCCTTCACACAATGACCCGGACCTGGATGCGTGATGAACAGGTTTACTCCGACACTCACTTTGGCTTGATCGGTTCGAGATTGCCTTTCATTCGGTGCAGCGATACTCAGCATTAACAGTATCCCATTCGTATATGGTATTTTTACCTGGTGCTCGGAACACCAGTGTGTGTGAAAACGATGACCATATTGAACTTCGTCACACAATGCACTGCACACTGAACAGCGACAGGTGATTGCAAAAGACCAGTAATTTCTATCTCTGATTCATATGCTCATGAGTCCGAACATATTCTGAATGATCATCATTGAATTTCAATCACACCATGACACAATTAGTAGAACAGGAAAACAGGATATGATATTACATTAAATGACCCTATAACGCAAAATACCGAAAGAAAGTGGTAGCAAATGAACGACAGAGTTATAGTCCGAGGGGTCCTTGAGTGTGTTCAACGTTGAATCTTGAATAAAAACATTAGGTGAGTGAACACATGAAAATGCAGGACAGTTGTACCTGGTAGGATCATATTTCGCGTAGACTTCCTTCAAGAAATCATACCCGCTATAAGTTGCAAGTACTTGTTGATTGGCATCTGCCTCATTAAGGAAGAACGGTAATCCAGGAGTGCTTGGGGCACTGTTTTAACAGTATTAGCATGTGAGAAACCATTGAATGTACCCAACACTCACCTGTCAATCCAGAATTGTCTTCCTTGTTCGACATTGTCCGGAGGTTGGGTAACGTTTGCGAGATAGGTTACCTGGAATAAAATCTCGTGATACCCTCCCGATCCAAGGGGTGGAACGATGGGATTGGTCCCCTTCTCATAACCGGCCTGTATTTGTGTTTGAGGTACAGGCGAGAAATCGAGAAGCGTGAAAGCAATGTCGGTTGAAGAAGCGAAGTTTTCTGTGAAATTATTGTACAGTCGGTAAGTCTCCAGATACTGTTCGATCGAGGCGTTGACGGGAACACCGCTCAAAGCGCTAGCGGCGAAGAGTGTGCCCAATCCGTCCGGGAAAGTGACCGCCTCAAGGAGATCAAGGTATGATAATGGTTGGGGCGCAGCAGATGTAAATGGAATGGAAAGGAACTCGGCGAAGGATTGGTTGAAAGCAGCTTCAGTTCCGTTGTAGACTAGAATGGCATCGAGCTCAATCTCGGTACTTGAATCCCCTTCCCATGTTGTGCGAATGGTAGTAGCCAGAACTATTAGTTCAAGGTAATCAATGTCTGCTCCCTTCAATGCAAGGATCAATTGCAAATACCTGCGTTGGGATCAGTCGTATCGTGGATGAAATGTGCAAGTGCGGCAAGAAGGGCTTCTGATGAGGAGTTGGGATACTATGGGAAAATCAGATTTATGCATAGAAACATGAACGTTGAGATTACTTACCACGAACAGACCCCCAAACCAGCGTTTTTCGTCCTCCGTCCCGGTATCAACTGCCCTGACGACATATTTTGTCACGATACCGAAACGATTCCCTCCGCCTTTTAATGCTTTGAACAGGTCTGAGTATTCGTTGTCCACAGTTGCTGTTACCAGAGTGCCATTGACGAGAACGACATCGAGTGACACATAATTATCGGCCGCATAACCTTGCGCCGGAGATAAATAGCTGATACCACCACCAAGAAGGAGACCAGTGCCAACGGTACTGCAGTAGAATGTGAGCCCTGGTTCGGGTATTCAGATGATAGAATCGTACGCGATACGCCCTCCAACAGGCGAAACTCCGTATTGCTGAAGAATGGATGATGCATCACCCCAATGAATACCGGGTTCCAGAGTGATTGTATTACACTCTGCATCATAAGAGGTCGAATTCATATTGATGAAGGAGATAAGTACTCCATTCTCAACGCTGCCAGTAAAAGATCATGATCAGTCAGACAGGACTCTGATGACTTTCTACAGAGATGGCTCACGTATTCCATCCTGTCATTCCACTATGTCCGCCAGCCTGAACCGCATAATCAGCTCCATTTTGGAAGATCACTTTCATCGCGGTCTGCACATCCTGAGTGGAATTTGGAAAAACGATACAGGTAGGCTGGAAGTTTTCTTCATCGTTGAAAGTGCTCCAAGCAAAGTTTGCGCCGATGCTGTATTCTGGACCTGAAGATTGGGTTTGGACCATAGAAGTTCCTAAGCTGCTCTGGAGCTGGGAACAAGCATCCGCGGCAGTGACGGCAGCTGCAGGACTCGTAGCGTTCGAGCTAGTGTTGGCTGCGCTGCAACACAATGCAGTAGCAAGGAGAAGTAACGCAGACACTGGGACCATTGGAATTGATGGTCAAGTATCAAGTTGCCTGTATATAAAGAGCTCCATCCATATGGGTCGCATCAAGCTAAATTGAGTGGAGGCATTTCGTCCCGCGTTCCTAGCGCGAAAGGTTTATTTCAGAGCTCGGCTGTAGCAGGAACGCGCCCGAAGATGACAAAGAGTTCCCAGTTTTATAGATAGTACCCGCTGTGAACTTGCAGACTTGAGAGAACTGACACCAACAGTGGCGAGTTGACGACCATTGAAAGTGTTGACACCTCGACAGATGACCATACTAAAACTTGCGAAATTTGGGCATGGATATTCATAATGTTGCGGAGGTGTTACGACCATCTAGGTTGCATCTGAAGCACAGAGCATGTTGAAACAGGTCGTGTAGATAAAGAGCCAGGGAAGTTCAGGGGCAATCGTTGATGATGAAGCGCTTGAACAGTGTTGAGAATGTTGGCAGTGGTCGATAGATGATCTTCAGTTGATTAAGTTCCAATGTATCGAAAGTCATCGATGCGGCGACAAAGAATGCGTTGTAGATTTGAGAGTCGATGTAACTATGTCCAATTGCCCTCAAAACCTTCACCGAAGGTGACACTGTCAGAACGAGCGATGTTCAAAACCAAAGGCGTATTGTTGGAAGTTGAAACACACCGAAAAAATATCAACTGCTTCTATGTCCTAGTGATAACAGTTGATGCCACCTCCAAATTAGCTCGCTGATTGTTTTCGAAACTATGGGCGTCCACGAATTTCCATGTTTTATCCTTCTTCGGCGCTATGTCAAACTTAGTCAGAGGAACAACAGAGGAACAACATGAGGGATGACAGGGGATGACTCAGCGCAAGAAGTTAACGTATCGCCCCGCCTTGATGGCCGCCGACCGGTGACAACTAAGCGCCGGCAATACGAAGAGCAGACAAGTCTCAAGAATATTTTCAAACTACTGTGTGAGCACTGGAATCCGGTTTCCGGAATCCCATATCTTCGTTGATCACCCAGCTGCCAAACATTTGCACCCCAAACAATCGTTGTTCACAAGACGGGCTTTCTCGGGGTTTCAAGCCAGAAATCCGTGTTCCAAACAGGAACGAGCTTAGACCCAGAAGCACCTTGAGCTAATTTCTTGCAATAACCTTCCCTCAGGGGGGTTGATGTAGCATCCCGCGACTAAAATCTTGTTTGTACCTCGTCATTGATGATTGATCAATATGATTGTTGGCCGTTATTTCGAAGTAATTGAATCTAAGGAGGCACCGCTACTGTGAGTAGCGTTAGCAGATGCGTTCAAAACCTTTCAGTATGAGGGCCTTGGCGCTGAATCACAATTTGGCTAATGGATGAGACGAAAATTGAAGGGACCAGCTCACTGAATAAGGAGATAAGACCTTCGTATATAGATGATATTGGATCCCCTGGAAGAGGAGTAGGAGTGGGTACAGTATCTACGAAATCAAAGAACAATATCGACTCACCGGCGGCGGTGACCGTTTTGAACGAAACCGCAGTGTTTCCCCATACACCCCAAGACTTGTTGTTTCACGTTCACGGAAAGTAGGAGGTCAATACCTAATGCAACCAGGTTGCTGCTCCTAGCTTGTTCGATCGCAGGTATCTATCCGACATTGAGTGACTCCTACATGGGCTGGGCTTTCTACATACCATATAGATAATTACTCCAGTGTTGCCTTCACTTGCTCTGGTGCCAGGCCCATAACGCTATCCGAAGTATGCGATGTAGTACACCTAGTAGGACGCCTGATTGTGCAAAACAGTAATGATGTTCACAGCGTAGATAGGTTGGTACTAGTGGTCAGGAAATACAGTTGGACCCGGACCGTCGTTGGCATACTTCGGGTCCGATTTGGACAAGCTAGCGAGCACCAGTATGCTTTATATGACAATGAGGGAGGGTAGAAAGATCGAAACTAGAACACGTTTGAATAATCTGAGTCGCGATATCTCAGTGTATGCACAGACTTCAAATTGATATGATCAAGAACGATCAACAAGGAGTCTCTGCCTCTTAGTTCAAAGGAGTAGAATGCGGCTATACCTCGTTTCGTATACCAGTGCAACTTTTGGAAAACCCGTCGAACGATCATTGACTAAAGTATGTTCAAGCTTGCCGTAGATCATAGCCACTCCACGGTGAGTGATGGTCGCGAAGTTGACGTGAGGTGGCGGAGGGTGGCGGTCGTCAAATGAGTTGGAGAGAACGGTGACAGAATGGTGAGTACTAATACGTTTAATCAAGATCACGGTGCTCGCACAGACCTGAGCTGGTGTTCAATATGGCACCGTGCGAGGATGCTCTTCCTTTACGGATGCTAATACCCCTTCATATCTAAGTCACTTGAACGAATGTTGATGTTCCTAGTATGATGTTGCTGGCAGGTTTGTTGCCAGAGCAGCTCGGAATCTGGTGGATGTAAAACTTCTGGCAGCGGCTGAGTCTGAGAGCCGATTCCACGACGCTCAGCGCCGTATCAAGGTTAACGTTGAAGCTTGAAGGTGAATCAGAAGTGGCGACACATGTTGATATCACTTGAAGAAGAGATCTGAGAGACGCTAGAAAGACGCACCGAATCAGAGAACGTCCCTCGGCATCAGTATGACAAATGATCCAGCCACTGATTGCGTCAAAATTTGATCTGAAATGTCTCCTTCTCCCTTGACTTGTTGCGACTACTAGTACCACGTCTTTCAGCAGCAACTTTCACGTTTCCCAGCCTCGGAATCCGTTTTTCTGGTATCGGTACCTGTCCACACGTAGCTGCTTATGAACAACATCAATGAACATACAAAACGGTCGTGGGTGTGATTGATTGGTATGTTCAAATATCATCCCGACTTGTTAGTGGAGATTACTATTCTGAACTAATCTATACTTATGTTAGTAGTGCGGTCCTCACCGCATCAGCAGATCCACTATCCACCGCCTCACCACACCAATCCACCGAACCTAAAAGAATGAACAGGAATCACAACAAATTGCATAAGTACAAAACTTCTTCAGTTCATTCAACTTCACGCAATCCGTTTTACCTGGGCATCAATACTTCCGAGTATCAACGACTTCTATCTGACAGCTCGTAGATCTGCTCATGAATCATAGGAGAAACTACACGAGAGTAAGATTGATGATAAAGAGAGCGTTTTCAGATGTCTCTAATTAGTCCAATCACCAACAGTTCCAACAAAATCCTTGTCACGAAACTCAATATATTTTTCGAAATGATGATGTTTTGCTTTGCTTCGTATGTTCCTATCTACTCACACATGCCAAGTACGACTTGCCAATACATTCCCTCGAGCTCACTCCCTACCACTCTCTACTTTCTTCCACTTAGAATGGCTTCACATGTGCACAGGAACGGCCTCATTCGGAACCAAGATCATTCAGCATGTTATTGGCAAATGCCATAGGTGGTGGTTATCCCGTTTGGGTGAGCCATAAGCAACACAGGGAAAGCTCTTGACAGTGAACAGAAAGACAGAGTTTGATCCAGGATCTCTCACAACGCTGTTGGACGTAGAGGGGAACTTTGAGGTTGTTCCTTCACGATATCAGCGGTCTGATTTATGTTTCGTGAATCAATGATATCGGTCTTATACCATCAAACTAAGTTTACCGCACAAAGTATAAACGTTCCCATCCAGCGGGGCCGAGTAGGCCGGCCTAGCGCTATAGAATAGGTACTTAACGGAGTGGCTTGAATTCCTGGGCTGTATCCCTTCCCTTCGTTTCGATGTCTGTTCCAGGTGTTCCTTCAGACATTGCTCAGCTGTGGGTCGAACACACCGCGATTGTCGATACGATGCTAACATTTCACACCTTCTAGGACTGGACCAGTAGTAAGTATCATTCCACACCCGGATTTTTGTAGCAATCGTCAACAATCGAGTAAAGGTCATTGGGTTCGCGGCACAATGGGGTCTCTTTGGATGTAGCTCAGTCCAACTTTGTGAGTTTTGACTCTTCTCGAGTAATATCCGCAATAAGCTCATTTATCAAGACTTATACTATCTCAACTTCCCCAAGGACGACTGGAAACTCAAGACACTTGTCTATGGCCTCTATGTCTTGGATTTCGCACAGACGCTCTTGGTTACTGCCTTTGTGTTCCGGATGCTGGGGAGTGGCTGGGGCAATCTCACTATTCTGGAATCCGTCGGGTTGTCTTGGTTAGCGCTTCCATTCTTCAATGCACTGAGTAAGGGTACTGTTTTAGTCATATGAACTGGTTATCAATCAATCTCCACAGGTGGAACCATAGTGCAATGTTTCTATGCATGGCGAATCTATACTTTGAGTAAATCAATCCCTTTGTCGGTACTCATTGCTTTGGTGAGTTATTGCATGATCGATCAAAGCGGATGACTGACGATTCGTTGACACAGCTTGCACTATGCGAGGGAACTTCTGGACTAGCATTCTCAATCATTCTCGAACTAAGGGTGCCCACTTTCGCTGACTTGCAAAGCCAAACTTTTGTTGTTACCACCGTAAGGTCACATCATCCGAAACCTCACTCATTCGTACTAATTCCTGACCAGGTATGTCTTATGTCAAGCGCAGCCTGCGACATCTTGATCTCTATATCCATGATCATCTTGGTATGTCTGATGCCATATATCCCATGACTCGTCATTGAAGTGCAATTGTTAGCTTAACCGTCATCGCAAAGGCTCTATGTTCGGCTCAACTGAGCAACTTGTGGCCCGCTTGATTCGCTTGATCGTCGGAGGAGGTGTTTTGACCGGTATATCGTTCGAATGTTCACTGTGGCTTTCTTTCTAATGCATAGAGGTTCTTTAGCCAGTTTTGCTATCCTCGATGCTGTCTTCCTTCTCGCCTGTCAGAACAACAACTACCATTTAGCTCCCAACGCAGCTCTCGCCAAGCTGTACACCAACGCCTTGATGGTTTTGTTCAACTCCCGTGCGCAGCTTCGAAGCAACTCCGGAAACGTCGTCACCTATACATGGGATGGCGAGACAAATAAAATGTCACGGGCAACGGCTTTAGCATCAATGCCAACATTCGATCGAAGTATGGCAAGAAACGGCCAAACTATATCTGTGGACGTTACGGTAGATAGTGCCACATACCCAGAGTCCTATCCAATGGGAAGATTTGATGTGAGTTCCCATTAACACTGCTACCGCGTCGTAGATTTGCCCATCATTGGCCTACTCATAGAAAGGGAGAGCCGACGAAGAGTTTGGCCCTGTAAAGCGAGACGAACTTTGATGTGGAGTCCAACCCTTGTGATATCGAGTAATGTGTCACTGTAACTTATGGCTAAGAGGATTGCTTTCTGTATCAGCGCGTTTTTTGTCGGGGTGTTTCACCATTCAGTGTATTGCTTCTGTTTTTGTCTTTTTGGATACATGTATTCCGAACTGTATACGTTATAGCACTCCTCATCGGTAGGGGAGCAATTCTAATGCAGTGTCCGCAAGTTGCGGCCCACCGTCCAAGGTGTTTCCTTTGAATGACTATCCGAACCGTAGCCTGGATTTCTACAGTATGATGGACGGAATCTCATTCGGTATTCTCCATGAGACATCGCCAGCGATAAGTACCATTATGTTCGATAATCTCGATAAGACGGGTAGTAGCCAGTCGTTTCGAAATCTGAGGGCCGCAATGCCATTAATTATATCCCAATAGTAGCTTTAACTTTGGAAAACTCAGCTCTGTACTGGATTCTGAGTTTGGTTTTGGCAATGTAATCATTGAAATAATGATGGTCTAATTGACAGGAGTTGTGTAGCTATATAGTCAACGCGAAATGGTAGTTGCCGAAGAGCGATTCGATGATTCCATGGCTAGAGTTTTGTCACGGTGTAC
Source organism: Lentinula raphanica (assembly GCA_027919835.1). Classification (NCBI taxonomy): domain Eukaryota; kingdom Fungi; phylum Basidiomycota; class Agaricomycetes; order Agaricales; family Omphalotaceae; genus Lentinula; species Lentinula raphanica. Next base: position 278,467 of record JANVFP010000044.1, read on the forward strand.
TTATAGATAGCAAAACATTTTTCGCAGTCTACGCGAAATAACTAATAATGATAAGTATTACATGCAAGCGGTTCATAAGACCGCTGATCGACTAGATTAGTCCAGTATGTTGTGTGGTCATACCAAGCCTTCCTTGTAACTGTAGCGATATATGTAAGGTAGCAGGATAAATAGATCAAAGTCCTTATAGCCCGAGAGGCCCCGGAGTGTGCTGAATATTGAATCTACACAAAGTATGTTAACAAGTGTATTCAGAAGGCTAATTGGATAGATCAGCTCACCCGCTAGGATCATACTTAGCATACACCTGCTTGAGGAAATCATATCCTCCATACGATGCAAGTACTTGTTGGCTGGCATCAGCCTCGTTGACGAACAGTGGTAGTCCCGCAGTCCTCGGAGTGCTGATGATTGTGCATAAGTACTTCAGTAATACTTACAGCGATGCAGATCTACTCACTTCTGAATCCAGAATTGGCGTCCTTGCTCAACACTGTCCGGAGGCTGATTGACGCCCTGACTATACGTCACAGCGAACAAGACCTCATTGAATCCCCCTTGATCAGTGGGTGGGCTTATAGCGTTACCCCCCTTCTCGTAGCTGATGCGTATTTGGGATTGGAGAACGGGCGTCAAGCTGAGAAGTGTACTCGAGATTTCAGTCGAGTCGGCATATGTTGCGCTGAAGTTGTTGAACAGTCGATAGGTCTCGATGTAATCATCAGCCGATGCGATAGAGGTCTCGTTGGAGTTTGAGGGAACACCACCCAAGACACTACCGGCAAACACGTTTCCTTCTCCATACGGGAAGTTCACCTCGTTGACCAAGTCTAGGTATGATAGAGGTCCTACTGTGGCGGATGTATAGGGAATGGCCAGGAATTCAGCAAATGACTCGTTGAAGGCTGCTGCGGTACCATTGTAGAACATTTCGAGCTGAATAGTTGGCTCAACGCCGCCGGATCCCCAGCTAGCAATAAAGTCCGTGGCAAGCACTGCAGTCAAGCGGATGAATGTGAGCAACTAAATATCCTCGAACGAACGGTAGATTGAACTTGCCTGCATTTGTGTCGTTGGTATCGTGTGCGAAATGGGCGATGGCGGGAAGAAGCGCTTCGGAGGATGAGTTTGGATACTGTTCAGTGTTGAACAAATTAGACCCAATCCGAAACAACTTCGGAGTCGAATATACTTACCACGAAGATACCGCCCCAGTATATTTTGTCTTCCTCGCGACCCACATGCACCGCTTTGACGACGTATTTGGTTACAATGCCGAAACGGTTCCCTCCCCCTTTCAGTGCTTTGAACAGGTCTGCGTATTGATTACTCGCTGTGGCGGTTACCAGGGTGCCGTTCATGAGAACGACGTCAAGGGAGTAATAGTTATCGGCAGCATATCCTTCAGAAGGAGAAAGATAGCTCAAGCCGCCGCCAAGGAGAAGACCAGTACCGACGTTGCTGAGTGTATGCGATGATAAGTAAAGCCCTGACTGTTGAGCGCCAGTGAATTCTTTACCTTATACGTCCGCCCGCAGGTGCCACTCCGAAAGGTTCAACAATGGTTGAAGCATTTCCCCAACTGACACCAGGTTGCATGGATATAGTATCCGTTTCTGGGTCATAGGAAGTTGCATTCATGTTTGCGAAGGAAATCATCACCCCGTCTTGAATCCTAAAGCGATACTCAGTAATCAACCTAGATTCTATCATGGAAAACTCACGTATTCCATCCCATCATTGCAGTGTGCCCTCCGCTCTGAACCGCGTAGTTAGCATTGGTGTTGTAAATCGCCTTCATCGTTGTCTGCACATCCTCTGTGCTGTTCACAAAGACGATGCAGGTCGGCTGAAAGTTGACTTCATGGTTGAAAGCATTCCATGCAGCGTTGGCAGCAATGCTGTACTGTGGGCCGGTAGTTATGTTCTGGACAACCAAGCTTCCCAAGCTATCTTGGAGCTGAAGACAAGCGTCTGTAGCAGCCACGACAGCTGCAGGACTTGCTGAACTTGTTCCAGTGAGTCCGGAGGAGTTTTGAGCAGATGCGGGATGGAGGTGGAGAGCACAGATCGCGAGTAAAACAAGTCCTGAAAGGCGGAACATTTTGAACCCCTTGGGCAAGCTTGGGACGATAGTAAACCCCTCATGAGACTGCACCGCCGCTTATATAGCGCCCTAGTTCAGAGCCGCAGGCTGCACTGCTACACCTACGGCTCGGTTTGATTGGTTTGAACTTGAGTCGTTACCCATTGATTTCCCATATTTGCTTCAGGATGACCCTACGAACAATCGCGGTTGACTCATGAGTTTCCGTTTCCAAATTGTGCCGTCTTTCTGCTGCTGAAATTGACATCTACACAATGTACTGCTCCCAGGAACTATGTAAGTAAGGATTGCCAAACGAGATGAAATGAGAACATATCGCAGTAGCAATGAATTCGTGTCGAGGCGGGGTATCAACGAATTTAGTCGGCAAGTGGATCGTCAGTAAGAAAAGTCCCAAAAAGGAGATGAAACACTCGTGGAAGAAATGATGCCAACATCAATTGTTGCGAACGGCACGTCCGCGGCTAGAACCAACTTGCTATCATTTCCTCGAAGCCCAACAATCTCTGAAATCTTCATGCTCAAATTTTGTTAGCTATACTTAGCAGTTCTAGTACACGGACGCTAATGTGGAAGTTGCGCTCATTGTGAGATTCGCCGGAAATAAGCACATTCGCCAGCTGAACAGTGAAACTGTTCGTTTGTATCCCCTTGCAGTACTTCAGTATTATCATTTACTACAAACACATAGGCAACAGTAGCAAATTCGGGAAGAGCAGTAAGAGAGCAGTCCAGAATGAGAACAATCTATCAACTTGACTGCGGCAGTGCATACAGCCTCTTTTCAACTAAGACCTGAGTCAAAACGTAGCTATAACGTGTAGTATCTTGTCGCATCACTGCCATGGCTCGTAAGCGGCGCATCTTCAATCGTGTTGACTACATATACAGAATTCATTCTGGAAATTGACAGTCCTCGCATCTCGGCTCGCATACTTATTTAGAAAAATCTACTGAACAGGCCTGCGGTTACTGTTCCCCTTGACGTCAGAAACAGTTGAGGGCTGGCTGAGTATGTATTGTCAGCGGAGGCCTTGGTAGCGAAAGCAAAGACACAATCACGTATCATCATGTGAAGAATGGACCATCTTGGATAGCATCGATACATTTCAGTATTTTCAAGCAACTCGAGAGTTGAACCAGTTGGAACGGTGATCATTTTCAGCGAAAAGCGCAGCCTATGAGTCCCCCCTCCGTCAATACAGAATGGTGTCTTTGGATCTCGAGCGCAGAGGTTAATCAAAATCAGTCAAACGGAGAGTTATCTGGGTACTATGACAGGAATGTCTGACATGAGAATATAGCACAAGTAACTATTACAGGTGAACCGTTTGGACCAAGCAAATAGACACTGATAGCAGCCTCGGTACTACAGCAAACTCATACACGAGATGGGTATTTTCAAAGTCACCGCTGATACGAAAAATGAAAATAGTACCCAAGAGCCCCCGAGAGCAACGAGGGATTTTCTACTCGATGGCCAGTACTACCTCAGGCTGATGACAGGATGCGAAGGTTCAACGGACAGTTCGGTTAAACGCAACTATATCGTTGGACTCCGAGAAGCTTGATTGAAATATGGGTCTTTTCCTGAGCTGCCCAACTAAAAAAACCGTGGAGTGGATGGGCTGGTGATTCCCACCGAGTTCTTCGACTCGCGCCTGCGAACCATATCTCCCATCTTGAGTCGTATCTTACTCATCAGATCCTCCCATACGCAGCAAGGTATCTGACACAAGATCAGGATAGAGCAGCATGGAGTATGAGTTGGAGTATGTAGTGTAAGATGGGGACTAGCTCGCTCAAAGATGTTTTACCATCAATGATGAGCCACTCCACACGATAACACTGATCGCACTGATCATGATGCGTGATGGACGTGTTCAAGTATATCCTTGTTAGTCGGTCTGAAAGTAGGCACGGCTGTCTCGTAGCAGAGATCGATGAAGGAACGGAACATACGGAAACCTACATCTTTTGAGGTCCCGCGCCCTATGCCCTGTGTCCCTTGAGCTAGAGGCTTAACATCCCCGGGGCATACACCCTTGCCGTCATCAATCACCTCGATTTTTCACTTCGACATCGGGTCTTATTGTCCCCGGGATGGGGTCGAAAGCGCTCACAACAGCTCTTTTGTTCCTTCCTATTTTGCCAGCATGGGCGTCCACGGGGAATGATGTTGATACTGTTGAATGGCACTCGTTACGTCGTTGATCAACAAACTGTGGATATCAATCACGACTCCGGATAGCTGTAGCCATAAAATCTAAACTTGGTTGGCGCAGAGTAAATCCCCAGAACTTGTAAGTCAAGAAACATGTGGAACGTTCCTTTGTTCCCCTTCCTGTCCTTGGAGCGGATATCAAAGATTTGTAGCGACTCGTAAGCGAGGAAGCGTGATAACCAATTTGCATTGCTTGGGAACAGTTGGGAACTCTCTCTCGAAGTTGATCTTCAAATTCCATCAGTATCAGTGAATCAACCAGTTTTGACAACCTCAAGCGGAAGCGGAACTTCAAAACCGAACGGATGCTGAAGAAAGCGTGTACAAGAAAGAGAAAACACGTTTAGAATAGATACAGTAAGTGGGTTGGGTTCAGGAGGATGAATAATAAATCATGAGCATAGCTCGATAAGTATACCAATCTGAAATTATGCGTGATCCGAGGGCCAGTTGCAGGTTCATTTCCTTGTTTCCACAAGACATGAATGACGGGAGTCCATTCGCGCCAGCACAGCCAGCAGCGGAGTAACGGGAACGAGAATAGAATATATGTGTCCGGGAGCGATATAAGCGTTGTGTTTGTGAGAGCTTGACTCACTGAGGTAGAGTAAGAAAGGATGTATCAACCCGATGCATATTTGGATCGATGGCGAAGGATATGACCCCATCTGATGAGTGCCTAAGAAGCAAAGATCCATGAACGTCGCACTCGACCACAGAGGGAAGGAAACAAAGAAAGTAGACGCAGAGAACTTGGAATAAAAGAACCACTCACATAATACACCGGCATCAATCCAATCGACACACCCGCCAACAACGCCGATCCACCTCCGATTCCCAAGCCTTTGAAGTAAAACCTGCCGAACAGCGGAAAGACACTGGCTGCCGTGGATCTGAATAGGGCATTACTAGCTAATACAGACGCAGCGTAGGCAGGGTAGGCAGTGCTCAGGTAGATGAGTACGCTTTGGAAATTGAAGAAGATCCCGAAGAGGTAGAAGGAGGCGCCGATGATGGGTACGATCCAGTGGATCGAGGCGCGCGAGGTGAATCCGAAGAGGAAGAGAGAGAGAGGAATGGTGATACTTGCGATTAGGCCAAGCTCGAGCAGGGCTTCGGGAGGAAAGGGTGTGTTTGTTGAGATGGCTTTGATGATGCGAGGTTGGAAGTGATATTTGAGATAGGCGATGTAAATGAAGAACTAGGAAAAGTAGGTCGATATTGGTACAAGATATACGACTATGAGGGGAGAAATCGCTTACGCCTAAGATGGAGTTCACAAGGAACCCAAGGAAGGGCAGTCCACTTTCTCCGAGATTGAAGTGATATATGTCGGTGAAGACGAGGGGGAACGCCTCATACCACAAGTAGAAAATGGCGTCTAGAAAAAAGTTAGAGCAACACTCTAAAGAAAAATTGCCGACAGCCAGAAAAATGATACTCACAAACCAAACCAATAAAAATATTACAGAACAAAACCACTGGCTCAGTCGCCAGCACAATAGGCTTCAACAACGCATCCTTGAACACCAACCCAAGATGCTGTTCCTTCTTATCCCTCTCACCTACCGTCGTCAACCTCTCATTCCCCGTCACCTTCCTCAACCTCTTCGCCCGCCTATGCAAAATCGTAGGCTCATACGTCTCCGGTAGACAAACCATCAAAAACACGAAACTCGCACTCGACAGCCAGATCAACTCATAAAATGCCCATTTCCACCCTTTCACCTGGGCCGCGAACCCTCCGATGATGGGGCCAACGATGGGTCCTGCGTTGACACCCTCAGCCCATAGTGCGAGGAGCATGGCTAGTTCGGAGACGGGGTACATGTCACCCATCGACGCACCGCCGGTGGCTAGGGCGGGACTGCAGAAGAAGCCGGTGAGGAAACGGAAGGCGAGGATGGTTTGGTAGTTGGGACCGAGAAAGGTGGGAAGTTGGAAGATGATGTAGAGGAACATGGATGACATGTAGATTGTGTTTCGGCCGAGGGAGGGGAGTTCTTGGAGAGGAGAGAGGAACATCGGTCCCAGACCGTACGCTGTTTTGACCAAAGTTGAAATGTTTATTTGGATAGAAAAACGGATGAGTACTTACCAAAGACGTAGAGAGTGAGACCGAGTTCTGCGTATGTAAGCCCGACGTGGAACTGGTCCATGATTCCTGGAATGGTGGCGATGTAGATGGCTGAGCCTACGTATGAGGTGAATGTCATCCAGGTGACACAGAATCCAACGAAGGCTCGTTTCTTGGATGACCAGTTTCTGTGAAAGAAATGTACGAATATCATGTTCCTTTCTTTCACCGTTTAGAAAAGAGATTGACGAACTTTGGGTTGGCTGGATCATCTTCGCCGTACCAAGTGACGAGATACGCATCTTCATCGTTCGACCCCGGGTCATTGCCTTTCTCGAGATCAACCACAGTCATACCTCCTTCGAGATTCTCATCGACCGCATCGTCACCCGAAACTGGGACCTCAATTTCGGTAGTAACAGTCGGGTCTTTCTTTGACTTATGTTGATCAACAATTGTTGGAGTAGCTTCTGATGATGATGGATTTAAGTAACGAGCAGGCACGACAAAGTCCAGACGTTCTTCTGGGAAGGGCAAAAGTCGACCGTTGGAAAAGTAGTTGATGAGCTGACCGAGAGGAGCGTCTCGGAAGATGTCTGCGACCATGGCGTTGCTGCTTGCAGGATGCCAGATGGCTTTAAGCTCGAGTGGTCAAAGCGTGTCCGTTGAACGTGGATTCGGGCAACTTGAGCTTGAGCGAAATCTTAGGGCTTCAAAGGATTGGGTGAGAGAAAGAAACGGATGGAAAGATAAGATAGAAGACGGACGGACAGCCAAAAAGCTGAGTTACAGTACAAGTTGCGGGAACACATTGATCGCGAAGAATATCCAAACTGGGTTATTTGGGTCTCGGATTGAAAGTGTCTTGGTGCCGTGCTGGACGGGTATCCAATAAGACTACCTCGTATTCCCGAATTGGATTGATTCCAGCGAGTTTGAATTGGAGCTTCAGAGAAATACGTGTCCATACTGTAGTGCTGTGCCAATACACAGAGTACAAAAATCACCGCGACACAATTATGATGTCGGCGCTGGTTATGAGAACTTGAGAATTCTATTGAGGGGGGAGTAGAACGGTTGAACCAATGACAAGCGGCCATCGTTGATCAGAGACTTTCTGAGAAATTCGATGAGCAAGGTTGAAAGACAAGATGGATTGATGTTCAGCTCGGCTTACTAATCCTAACGCCGAGATTACCAATGTTGAATTGCTGAATAACACTCTCCATTCACTCACACCTACTCTTCCCCTTATAAGGTCGACCAAGATGGAAGAAGATGAACTTATCGATTCTATCTCTTCTCATACACAACCATGCCTTCAGACGTTATCTTTGTATGTTCTCTACGCTCACTACGATATCCATCGCTCACCCATCTCTGTAGCTCACTGGTGGAACCGGTTACCTCGGATCTCATATCCTCAACCAGCTTCTGGCCAAGGGATACACCGTAAGAGCGTGAGTTGTATTCAGGACGCGGCTTGATCTTCAATCGATTGACATGATGGACACGATCCAGTGCTGTTCGAGAGAAAAAAGCTGCTCAGATCAAAAAATTGTACGAGAGCCACGGGAGCAAAGTCGAAGTCGTGATCATCGACGATATCTCTACCGCTCAGTTCCCTGAGGCTCTGAAAGGAGTCAACGCGATCATTCATACCGCTGCTCCTTTGGCTTATGCTGTGAGTGATGCTGAGGGTCAGTTGAAGGTGTGTTTAGATCATTATATCGATGCCAAGTTTAGAGTTCGATGGCTTATCATTCGTCTAGGGCGCGGTGGAAGGTGTCCTCAATGTCCTGCGTCAGGCAGAGAAAGCTGGCATACACAAGGTTGTCGTCACCAGCACCATTCTGACTGCCTTCACGCCTCAGTACACATTTGGTCCTGATGGTACGATCAGCCGTTTGTTAAATCTATTAATTAATTCTGATCGTCGTCTTCGTTAGACTGGATGGCGATCACCAAAGAAGAAGCCCTCAAAACCGAAGGTGTCACGGCCTACATGGCTGCCAAGACCCTTGCTGAGAAAGAGGTTTGGAGTTTCGCTGAAGCTCATCCTCAAATGGACATTACCACTAGTTAGTATTTTCTTCCTCACAATCCCACTCCCTCGCTGACCACCTCCCATCCAGTCAACCCGCCGTACATGTACGGAGCCGCGACGAAAGAGTTCAACTCTTTCCTCACCGCTCCCAGTCTCACCCAAATCTCCACCCTTATCAACATCTACAAGCTCCTCAATCCCCAAGGCGCGTACCCCGACTACCCTCTCTACATCGACGTGCGAGACGTCGCCAAAGCCCACATCGGCGCGCTCTCCTCACCTCCTGCTTCCTCTGTTTCCGGAGGCCGAAAACGTATCCACATCAGCTCCCCGCACGATACCGTGTTCGCGGACATCATCAAGGTCATCAATGAGAAGAGACCAGAGCTGAAGGATAGGCTGACGAAGACGACTCCGCCAGAGTTTCCGTTCAAGAAGTTGGCGTATGATGGGAAGAAGGTGGAGGTGGTGTGTGGGCTGAAGCCGGAGGACTTTGTGCCGGTGAATGATACGTTTGTGGATAGTATTGATACGTTGATTGTGTTGGAGGAGCAGTGGAAGGCGGCGGGTCATAAGGTTGAGGCTCCCCAGTGAAGGAGAGCGTTGGACAAATAATTGCAATGAGACTGTAAATGTAGATAAGTGCATATACTGAATGGTACATGCCGTGTTGTAAAAATTGGCGTCTCGAGGAATGCAATGAATCGTTGAATATTTCAGAATGACTTGAAAGACTTCGAAGACAGAGAAAAAAACCTTGAAGCGCTTGTTTTGACGCCCAAATTAGGCGGCCCGATGTCTGCAGCTTGCACTTGTTTGTCAACAGTGACCACCACCACGACTCTTTCGCGACCACAGCTTCGATGCTTAGGAGATGGGGAAAGTTGAACTTCACGTAGGTTGCATTTCGAAAATGGGTCTGCTGGCAGATAAAAGTGAGTTCCTGGCACCAATGAACTTTAATCTAGTTCTGATTTGGTTCTGATCGACCTTTACCAAAGTGGCTACTCAGAGAGCGAAAGATTTGTCGTCCAAGACTCTGGAGGCTGTCAAGACTGCCTAGATTATGCTTAGGGCTAGATATGAGTTCTGGAATATAGGATGATACGAAACGACCTGCGATTCTAGTTAAGCTCTGTGATGAGTGCTCCGGGCAACTCAAAGAAGAATGAAAGTGATTGATACATGTGCTCGTGCTGTTTCTGCTCTCCAAGAAGCCAGAAAACCTGGAGATATAGAGAGAAGTTCAATTGTTCATATCGTTCCAACCTGAATTGCTCGATTTTCTAGGTCGATGACTAGGACGACGCATAGTTATCCTCTAGGAATATCGCGCGACTCGGGCTGCTACATTCCTTTCAATTGTCCGACAAGAGCCGACAAGTCCTCAACGATGCGATTGTTACGACCGTGCGTGAAATCAGTCTTGCGTCAGATTCTATTCATTTGCCAATTTCGGGTTTGTCACACCATACCTTCAAGCGTACGGCTAACTCTGAGGTTCTTGCCTAGCCACGGTTCCTTTCTCTCACCAATGTTTATCCATTGACGAATAGGACAATCGTTCAAGATGGCTTTGATTGCTTGAGACCATAAAAGCCAGAGTTTGGAAGACACGATTTCTCAGTCGAGTTTCTCAACTTTACTTGTCTTCACTGTATCATGAATACTCAAACCGTGCTGCAAATCACAAACTTCCCAAACATTCACCTTCTAGCTCCTGCGCTTGTGGCGATAGTGGTCTTATGGAAGTTCTTCCCTGGACGATCCAAGGGTGCTTTCGCGCTGGATAACGTACCGGGACCTCTATCACCTTCGTGGATCAAGGGTACGTCTACACAAACCAAGTCAAAACAATCAAGAGCTCACTTATTACCGAAATTACAGGGAATTTTCAACAGTTGTACAACTCTAAAGGTTGGGCGTTCCATGAAATGCTTGCTGAGAAATGTAAGATACCGCTTTTTATGCAGAAATTTTCTGCTCACGCAAGTTTGTTATTCCTAGATGGCAGCCTTGTTCGCCTTCATGGTTCTTACGGTGTAGGAGATGTTATTTGTCGTACGAATCCTTCGATCTGATGTCGTTCTAGAGGAAGGCACTTTACATCTTTGACCCCAAGGCAATGCACACCGTGCTAGTCAAGGTGTTCTCTAGTCTGTGTCTCGCCATTGTCGTATCCACTGACCCTACGATACACTAGGAACAAGATAAGTTCGAAGAGAGCGCCGGATTCATACAGTTCGTGTTATCGGTACTCTAGCTTACAACAACTGATCGACTATGTCTGCTATGTTAGCGGCTGGACGTTGATCTTCGGCAATGGCCTCCTCGGAACCACAGGTATGTCAAGCGATAGCTCGAGAGTTTCTTTAGTATCACTTGAACTCTTTTCGTCAGGACACCGACACCGTTCGCAGCGAAAGCTCTTGAATCCTGTATTCTCTACCGCGCACATGCGGGACATGGGTAGGCATGGAACTTTGCTGTACACGAAGATACTGCTGATCTATTTCACAACAGTTCCGACCTTCTTCGAAGTTAGCCACAAGGTAAGGAAGACTGACCGTTCGAGCCAGAGAATATTACCTCAACCGTTATAGTTGGAAATTGCATTGAGAAATCGCCTCACTGGAGCAGATTCTTCCCCTCAAGAGGTATGTGTGATCGTCAATTGCTTGATTTCTTTCAAGAGGCTAACTCGGATGCTGAAAGATCGAAATGCTCTCCTGGTTGGGACGAACTGCTTTGGAAATCATGGGTCAGGCCGGGCTTGGTTACTCATTCGACCCTTTGACCGACGAAGGTTCTGCTCATCCTTACAGCAAAGCGCTCAAAGAGTTGTTGTACGTTCCTATTGAAACTACCACAAGCCAAACTCCTTAAAAAATGGTTATTTTTGCAGTCCTACAATGATGCGTGTTCAATTCTGGCGCGACAACGTGCTCCCTTATGTCTCCCGGATCGGAACACCTGGTTTCCGTAGATTCGTGGTCAACTCAATTCCATGGAAAGATGTACACCACCTTCGTGATATGGTTGATTATATGTACAACGTCGCGGAAGAGATTTATGAGAGCAAGAAGCGTGCATTCCGGATTGGAGACGAGGCGGTCGCACAACAGATAGGACGAGGCAAGGATCTGATTAGTATTCTCAGTGAGCATGCTTTGAGACTACAGTGTTGATCAAACAACTCATGCCTTGTAGTGAAAGAGAACATGAAAGCTTTGGATGAAGACCACATGAGGGATGATGAAGTAGTTTCCCAGGTGATTCCCAATCCTTCTCTCTCCTTCGATCTGAATCGATCCCCCCTCTCTGCGTAGATGAAGTGAGAATTTTCATCATCTTCCACGGCCAGTGTCTAATTCTTTTCACCTAGTACCTTGATTTTCGGGGCGATGGACACGACTTCGGTGAGCGTCAATTTCATAGGTGGTGAGCAGTGCTGAAGGCGATCAAACTGGCCAGAGTGCTATGGCCCGCATAATCCATCTTCTCTCTGAGCATTCTGATGTACAAGCAAAGCTTCGGCAAGAGCTGATTGAGGCCAAGGGGTCGAAAGGCGGGCAAGACTTCTCCTATGAAGAGCTGATGGCTTTGCCGTACTTGGATGCTATCTGTCGTGAAACACTTCGCTTGTACGTGTCGGAGTGTCCTCGTTCTTACATGTACTCATATCATCTTCGAAGGTATCCTCCCGTCTCAACGGTCGCCCGGATGTATGTCCAGCGAAAACGGAACTCTGATCATTCACCGCTGACCTGGTTGCTACCTCTAGCTCCCATCAAGATGCGATTATTCCTCTTCATAAGCCTATCATCGGTAAGGATGGTACGGAAATGCACCAGGTGAATGTCCCGAACCGCACGACCGTGTTTGTGTCTATCTTCAATGCCAACAGAAATCCAGACCTGTGGGGTAACGGTGAGCTGTTGAGTGTCGCTACATAATATTATGTGCTGATACGGCCGCAGATGCTAATGAGTGGAAGCCTGAGAGATGGCTGGTCGCGTTGCCGGATGCCCTTCTCAATGCGCACATTCCTGGAGTGTATTCTCATCTGTGCGTCTTCAATCATACATTGGGGTCCACACTGTTTGTCAACATTATACACATCATCTGATTTGTAGAATGACTTTCAATGGTGGCGGACGCTCCTGCATGTATGTCTTTTCTACAATCACTACTACAACATTCACTTTCTTATCTGGTTCACACGTAGTGGCTTCAAGTTTTCGCAGCTGGAGATGAGTAAGTATAGCGCTCTGCGTGAACATTTCGAACGCAATGCTGAACCCTGCTCTAGAGGTTATCATATCCACCTTAGTGGAGAATTTCAAGTTCTTCCCTTCGAACAAAGGGTCCGAAATCGTTTGGGAAATGAACGGAGTAACAGCTCCCATTGTCGGAAAGGATGCTCATCCGCAGCTGCCTATCAGCATCAGTGTAGCTAACTGATTCGCTATGTAACAGGTTGAAATCATAGTGCACTCGTTGTACACGAATCTATTGCTGTTACCATCATTTAGACCAAAGAGTATCTGACATGTCGCAAGTTCAGTTGAGCTGAGGGTTATCAGGATACATGCAAAGACCGGTAATAAGTACAGCTGCCGGTTTGTATGGATCATCCTGGGATTATCAGCCACTGCTTTGTCCGCACAATTGAGAATAGAATCATTGTCCAATGTTTTCAGTCTCAAGCACACGCCCTTGAGCTCGGTTATTCCTGGATCGATATGGTAGACGTCATCATCTACCTCAATATTGAGCTTTCGCTCAAGTCACACAAAGCTTGCACCCCTACGCTGCTCTGGAATATTTCGATTACTCAATCCAGACTTCAAGCCCCCCTTTCCGATTGATTTTCTCGAATAGATGGTGCAGGATCCCCGAGGCCGGTTATCGCAAGCATGCATAGTCCCAAGACCTTCGACCTCAGGTTCAAGTTGGAAGAAGATTATTCATTGCTTCGAGCACCACGGGACGTTGGGACCCTCAGTTGTTTACTTGTTACAGGGTGGAGTCAATCTCTTGTATCCTTTGCTTCAGTTTGGCTTCAGAATCCGGAGATCCGCAATCGGAATGGAAGGATTCTTCCTATATATAAGTCCGGTTCTTTGCATGGCCCTCGAATCCTGCATCACCGACCCGTTCACAATGAGAGAACAATCTTCCCATAGGTTTTACGCCTCGAAGCATTATCTCCTTCCTGCTGACAACGTTGAAACTAAGAGGTTAGTCTGCTAGCAACGGATCGTATGATTCTGACGAGTATCGTTGACTTGTACCAGGCTCAATGCTCAGCACAATATCGTCAAGAATGCGCTCGGGGGAAAACTCTCTGCCGTTACAGCGAAATTCGACAGTGGTGACCGCGTTCTTGAGAGTGCTGCAGGAAGCGGTGAGTGACTAGGAAATTCAACGTTACGATTCAACTTCGTTAACATCCGGCGATTAAACCAATCATCTATTCAGGCATCTGGGCTCTAGAGTATCATGAGGAAAACCGGGAAAACGGTGTCATACTCGACATCGAGTGCATTGATATCTCTTCAGCTCAGTTCCCTTGCACTCATCCGCCAAAAGTCCATTTCTCCTTGAACTCCGTTGCCAATCTTCCCAAGGACTGGGCTGACTCATTTGCTCTCGCCCATCAACGCTTCTTGGTCCTTGCCTTGAATGACAATCTCTGGCACTCTGCCGTTTCTGAACTCTTCAGAGTCCTTCGCCCTGGTGGATGGATCGAGTTGGTCGAGATTGAAGCACGAGATTTCAGTTCCTGGACTGTTGGTCCGAATTCAAAGAAGTTGGCTTCGTTGATTAACGGGCTGTATGATGAAAGAACGGTCATGGGGAACCTTTCGTCCTATCTTCCTGAGATTTTGAAGGACGCAGGATTTATCGACGTGGAGTGCGAGCTCAGGCATGTTCCGATTGGAGGAGAGGAACTCAGTGATACTCCGCATCAAATCACTGATATAGAAGGGTACAGTAGCCAGCTGTGGCAGGAACTGTGGATGGGTATGAAGAAACCTGTGATTGAGGCGGCGCGCGGAACGCAGACCCTGGAGGAATATGAAGCGCTTGTGCAAGACTCGGCGAACGAATGGAAGACCTCGAAAAAGGTATATACGACTTTTTTTATAGTTATCGCTCGGAAGCCCTATCAGTGATTTCAAAGGGTACCATGTAGCACGAGCTCCATAGTAGGTCTGGTGGGACGATGGAAATTTGAGAAGTGGGGCTTTGAGAGTTTTCGCCTTGTGGGCTCGATGAATCTGTAGACTCTAGAGGAGGTGACCTGAGACCTCCATCGGAGTCCACGTACACGGGAAAAAACACTCAGCCGGGCCAATGGCAATCGATAACTTGTGACATTTTTGAAATTACAAACAATCCATACTTCAACCTTTTCTGACCTTCTGATTTGGCTGATAAAAAACTCGCGCTATATAAGAGTTTTCCTGGAAGAAAAGATACTATTCCCTCTCAAACTGCAAATGAGCGACCAGACCTCTGAAAGATTTTATGCCTCGAAGCAATACCTTCTTCCTGCTGATAACGCGGAGACGAGAAGGTAAGTCGGTCAACGAGTGCTATGCAATAGGATAGAATTCATCTATGATCTCGCAGGTTAGATGCACAACATAAGATGATCACCTCTGTTTTTGGGGGCTTATCCATGGCCCCGATCAAACTCACCAATGGTGATCGCGTCTTGGAAAGCGCTGCAGGAAGTGGTAAAACCAATTTCGATCCTCGTCGATTCGTCGTTCTTGATCCACGGTCTTGCACCCGATAGGAATCTGGGCTCTTGAATTCTTCGAAAAGAACTGCACAGACGGCATCACACTCGCTATCGAATGCATCGATATCTCATCTGCGCAATTCCCCGCCAACCATCCACCGCAGGTCCACTTCTCAGTCAACTCCGTCGTCAATCTCCCCAACCCCGAATGGTCCGACACATTTTCATACGCCCACCAACGGCTCTTGGTTGCTGCCATGAATGACTCGCGCTGGCGTTCTGCTGTGCCCGAGTTGTTCAGAGTCCTTCGACCGGGTGGATGGGTCGAACTGATCGAGATTGAGGCGCAAGATTTCACCTCGTGGAGTGTAGGCCCGAACTCGACGAAATTAGCGGGTTTGGTTAACGGGTTGTATGGCGACAAAGGAATAGTGGGAGACCTTGGGGCGTATCTTCCTGTAGTCTTGAAAGAGGCAGGCTTCGTGGGCGTGAGATGTGAGGCCAGACGAGCTTCGATCGGAGGGGACGCGGACGATACACCCCACAAAGTCACGGATACGAAAGGATATGGCAGCGACATGTGGCGGGACTTATGGATGGGAATAAAAGGTCCTGTAGCGGCGGCAGGATTCTACGGAATGGTGGCTAATATGGAGGAGTATGAAGCATTGGTGGAAGCTTCGGCTCATGAATGGAAACATTCAAAGGAGGCGTATACAACGTTCTATGCGATATTAGGTCGGAAACCTTAGTAGATTAGAATAGAGGTTGCGGATGGGCTGAGAGGATGGAAGAGAAGGTGAATCGTGATTCAAAAAGTTAGTTCAATGTTGAATGGCTCGTGTTAGATAAGCGCCTTATAAAACATATAAGCGCCGGGACAAAACCGCGTTTCGAAATTTGAGGTTGCTTCCAGAGAGAACGACTTCATCTTCTCTCTCGAGAATTCTGGCTCGCGAGACTAGTTGCTTCCCTTCTGTCAACAATATTAACAATACTCAACGACTGTTTTTGCTACCCGACTCTATACATAGGGCTCTGCATACGAGATACGGTGAAGACGTGGGCACACCTCCTCTCATGTGTCTGAACGTCATCCAGCTCTTTGCTTTGGTTGTAACTTGACGGCGGTGTTATACTATTTGTGCAAACTTGTTCAAACCATACTTAGTCATGAACATTTTTCATTTACTAATTCTTCAAAATCTTCCTTGTTCACAACGATTATGCAGAGATCGACAATGAATGATTTTTGTTGTTTCGAAGTCAAACCTGAATCGGAAATTCGACGACTAGTGACTCCGACTCAGTGTGGCAGACTCGACGCGGATCTACTTCAACGGTTCTCACTAGTCTCCCAAAGGCAGACAACATATACCTCTTGACACTTCGAGTCGAGGTATATAGAGGTTCTCACTGGTTCTCAGTCCCTTGTAGGTTTCGGTTATGTAGACGATTTTCTAGACGCGAGTGGTTTCATTGAAGGCAGTGGAAACCAGTGAACTGGGACCGTAGACGACTCCGTTATGACTCATCAATAGTGGTCTTTTATTTGTGTCGAGTCGAAGTTCTTATCGAACTGAATACTGGGAAAAGGAATGCAGGTTTAAACGTTTATGTTCTGGATGCCTATTTCGCTCAGATTTCGCTTCTCTTCGAGAACTTCAGGATGAGAAAAGTACAATTGAGAATATATTGAATGGAAAAATCGGTGCTGTGCTATTCTCGTCAATGATCAATCAGTGATTGCAGGAGAAATCACGACGCGTTTCAACCAAGGTTCTTTCCTCTGCCTTTCACGGTACCATTCGTCCTTTCGCTCCACCTTCACCTCCCTGAGGCTCCTTCCGTTCACCCTTCGCATTTGGCGTTCCGATTGCGTTCCAGCTCCAACATCCTTCCGGACCGCGAACACCCAGGAGGTTCTCATGACCTCGACCCCCCCACTGTAGACTTTCGTAGCCCCTTTAGCCCTGGTCTATTCGTGCCTGTTTTCTTATTTGATCGCCTGCGAGCAGTGGATTGAGCCAGATTGAGCCGCCCGCACTGACGCATTTCGGAGAATCCTCAGGCGAAAGGCCTACGAGGGTCTGCGGCTGCATATCAGAACTTTGTCTATCCCTCGATGAAACTCGTTTTCTGCAATCAATCCTCATGTTTTCTCCAAGACTCCAACTGACATCTGTGGCTCGCCGCCGCTCTCGTCCTTCTGGCCTTGCACGACCAGTCGAGATCTCCGTGTTGTGCAATAACCCCCGGTATAATATTCGACGGTCCGTTCGTTGAATCTTGAAAGAATCCGAGGTATCTCCGGACCTTCCCCGCATTTTGTTCAGGCACGCTACTTCCCCACGGGAATAAAAAGAACGTTTGAACATTTCCCCATAGTACCACTCCGGAGTCTGCCTATTCTTCTCTTCATCGTTCACCACCATGTCCCAATACGGTCTTCGTGAAGAGCCTGCGGATGTTATCGTCGCAGACAACGACGAGATCCTGCGGAATCTCAACGCCAATGTGATCTCCAATGCCGCAAAGGCTGACGAGGTCGAACACAAGATGACTCTTCGTGAGGCGTTCAGGACCCACAAGAAAGCCATCTTTTGGTCTATGGCACTTTCTGGTGCCTTGATCATGGAGGGATACGATGTTGTTGTCATCGGTTCTTTCTACGGACAACGTATGTTTAGTTGGCTTCATAACTTCGACATCTGACTATATACTGAGTCCTCAGCGAACTTCACGAAGCGTTTTGGTATCGTTGCTCCTGGCACAGCGACTGGCTATGCCATTCCAGCGTCATGGCAAAGCGGTTTGAGTAACGGTAGTTCTGCAGGTGGCATCATTGGTCTTATGGTACGTTGAATCGATTCATTAACGCGTAGACTGCACTCATTTTGTTGTAGATCAATGGTTGGGCAGCGGATCGTTTCGGTCCCAAGATTGTAATGATGACTTCTATCGTTGCACTCAGTATGCGCGCGCTTTTTCTTGCGTCCTTTCCCTGAGTCTGAACCTTTCATTGTCTAGCCTGTTTCATCTTCATTCCGGTCTTCGCACAATCCCTCACGACTCTCGTTATTGGTGAAGTACTTTGCGGGATACCCTGGGGTGTTTTCCAGACCCTCACCACGGCCTACGCATCTGAGGTTTGCCCCATTCAGCTCCGAGGATATCTCACTGCATATGTTAATCTTTGCTGGGGTGTTGGTATCTTGCTTTCTTCGGGTGTTGTTACTGCTACGCTCAACATTGACTCGGATTGGAGTGAGCAGTACTTTCATAATCGCCGTTAACGCAGAGGTTCATCGTTCTTCCCTTCAGGTTGGCGTTTGCCTTTCGTCGTCCAATGGGTCTGGGTCATTCCATTATTCCTGATCGTCTATTTCTGTCCTCCCTCTCCTTGGTGGATGGTTCGCCACGGTCGACTCGCCGATGCAGAGCGTTCAGTTCGACGGCTCACAAACGAAGAGTATGTTTCGGACGAGGACGTCAAGAACACAGTCGCAATGATGGTTCACACTAATGAGCTCGAGAGGCAAGCCCAAGCTGGTACCACGTACATTGAATGTTTCACCAAGACTGACCGCCGCCGTACGGAAATCGTTATGATGACCTTCGCGATGCAACTGTTATCTGGGGAGAACCTCATCGGACAAGGTGTTCAGTTCTTGCAGTCTGCTGGTGTTGGGACCCAGCTTTCGTTCGACTTGAACATGGTACTCAACTCTATGTTCATCATTGGAACCATCGTTTCATGGGGATGTAAGTCGGATCTTTGCGCACATGTAGTAACCTTACTGAAATGTTTCCTCCAGTGTTGACTTTGTTCGGTCGTAGGACGTTATACACAGCTGGTATGGCTTGCATGGCTGTCGTACTCTTCGTCATCGGTGGCTTGGGCTTCATCAGTTCTAATAACGCCACAATGACTGTTGGCGGTCTTCTCATCGCCCTCAACTTCATCTACAACTGTACCCTCGGACCTCTCTGTTACACCATCATCGGCGAGGTTTCGTCTACTCGACTCCGTCAAAAGTCCATCGCGCTCTCGCGTATCGCCTACCAGATTATGAATATTGTCTGTGGAATCATCGTTCCCCGAATGATCAATACAACTGCTTGGAACTGGGGTGCAAAGTCGGGACTTTTCTGGGGTGGTAGTGCTCTTCTGTCGACTTTGTATTGTTTCCTCAGATTGCCAGAGACCAAGTGCGTTTTTGG
This sequence comes from Lentinula raphanica, assembly GCA_027919835.1. Classification (NCBI taxonomy): domain Eukaryota; kingdom Fungi; phylum Basidiomycota; class Agaricomycetes; order Agaricales; family Omphalotaceae; genus Lentinula; species Lentinula raphanica. Next base: position 297,903 of record JANVFP010000044.1, read on the forward strand.
ACAATGTTTAAGTTCCCTTGCAACTCACAGGTCAATCTTTTACAGAAACCGCAGTTACGGTGAACTCGACTTACTCTTCGAAAACAAGGTTCCTGCGTGGCGCTTCAAGTCCGCAAAGGTCGACCGTGAGTCTCATGTCTAACTTCCTCTCGAGCTCGCGACTGATCATTGTTTCTAGAATTTGCTATCCAACACGGTGCTAGCGAAAAGGGTAGCTCCAAGGAAGATGTCAAGCATCTTGACTGATTACGAGGCTTTCTTTTCCCAATCCTTACGATTTACGGGCAATTTATATAATGGGTGTACATATCTTACCATCTTGGTTAACGTCTCTAACTCACAATGTACTGTATCTATGTACTTAACGAAAACAAAATCACATTGTCGTGTTGCATTTGGGAAGGAGAATCTCAGAGTGATTAACCGACTTTCGTAAATCTCCGCTTCTTGTTTACTGCACCACTCGATGTAGAGGGCTGTTGGATCTAAAGATGTATTGCATCGGAGAATAGACACGACGCGGAATATCAGCTCGATGTACGGGTAAGTATATACCCATGTACTGTCGCCCTTACTTCCTCCTCTCCAGGATCCTCGGGAAACATTGGAACGAATTTTTGAGTTACGACCTTGACGTTGACAGATCGTTGGATCAGAGAGATGAACGAACACTGGAACTGGTCGGCGCTTACCTTCCTACAGTCCCAGCCTTCCTCTCGTGCCTTTTCAAAAAACTCCATATCACGATGGGCAAGATGGGGTCGGTGGTGTGTATAGAACACAAGGACGGATGATTTGTGGGGAAGCGGTTGATGTGGATGACTATCTGCAGCGAGGGTGGTCGCTTCATCGGAGGTGTCGGATTGAAGAGGTGTTTGATCGGGTTGAAGGGCGAGACGGCAGGTTTTGAGGAGTGCATCGTGCTAGAGGATCAGTTCGTCAGAACGGAGAGAACATGAGAAGGAATTCAAAAGAGAATGGATAATATCGTTCACATAGGCACTTGACGGTGAAAGACAGACGTGAAGACTAGGCGAATTACGATTGAACGAATCGGAAAGCTCACCTGAGAATGATTGAAGATTAAATCCGATAAGATGATCAAGTCGAACTTTCTGTCTTCGCCTTGGTGTTGCAGCGATTTGAACAGATTATGCGTAGGTTGGCCCCATATATAACCCTAAAACGACACGAGAGTTTCGCGGACATATTCAGCAAAGTATGTTAGGATTTCATCACATCGAAGTCAGACCTGCACGGAGACTTTATCTTTCTTGTCATCGCCCACGTTTTCCCGGACGTTAAATTCGATATTTTTGACAAGGTCCGGATCCGGATAGTCCGTTATGACAACCTAGTCTTCGAGTTCGAGTCAGTTATTGAATCAGAAGAATCGCATATCGATCGCTCTCGCACCTTCAACGCGTTACATGATTCAACAGCAACCAGACTTGGTAAAGCTCCTCCAGCTCCTAACTCCAAGACGTTCCTATTGTGACAGAGAGCTTGGTTTTGTTCAAGATATGAGGCGACAGCTAGTGCAGAGTTCCACCTGAGAACATAAAAGCTATAGTGTAAGGGCAACCGAATGTTTGGCGATATAGGTCGAAGGCCTCACAGATGGTGGCCCCAGAGAGGATGCGAGCCTACGAGCCGGATTCTGAACTCTTTTCGCGAGCCTTGGTAGGTACTGAAGGTAGCTTGCGGGGATGGAGGCCGAGGAGCTTCCTGTGTTGAATTTTAGCGAACATTCTTAGAGGTCGGGTTCGATAACGTACCGTAAATATCGTATCAAGACCGAGTTCAGCTTCTTCCGTAGTTGACTCATCTGTTTGCTCTTGCTGGCGTATATTGGAATCGTGATCGTTGAGCATGTCGTCGGATGAGAGAGGATGAGAGTAAAGCGGAAAACAGAAAAGCAATTAGACGCTGGAATAGGCGCCTACGGCTTCGATAAGTACATTTTTAGGCACCGTGCAGCAGCAGCAGTGCGTCCAGATCGTGAATCACTCCAGAGGACGCGAAAACTACTGCTCTACTCCTCTTCGTACCGCCGGTGCAGAGATGACAGCTATATCAGACGACAGCGGGATCCACTTACAACTGGGAACAATCTAAGATCTAAGACCTAAAGACTATAACATCTTCGGTTTTCGGAGGTTCATTGACATGCTATTCGCAGCTCGAGCCTAGTCTAGTCAAAGAAGATCGACACCTAGCCTGGTTTCGATTCTAAGAACGCTGCAACATAAGATGAATGCCTCGGGTCTCTCATGTCAAGAATTCACTAGAGTTCTTTCATCGCTTTCGATAAGGTCGATTAGGTTCAAGGTAGAATACTCCATACGAGCAATAGATCTATGGCTGCATCTCCACCGAACGGATAACCATCCGCGCGCGCGTCCGGGGGCGTATGTATCGTGGTAGTACGAGCTTCACTTGGGTTTCCTCGCACATGCGAACTCAGGTGTCATTGTGAGCAAGACTTTTCCTGTGATCAAGTGAAGACATCTCCCGCTCGAACACTTTGAAGCTAACTTTGTTAACCTACTTGATTCGATTTACTCTCACCATCATGCACCCATTTCGAAAGTCAAGGATTGAAATGAAGGTTTGATAGCTGAGTAATTTCTCTATAACATGAGGCTATGAGTAGTACTGTCATAGTAGAAACACAAACCTTACGCCGTGACTAGTTTTCAGATCTGAACAATCGATGTAGTCCGTATATGGTCTCGTTCGTTCCTGCGATAATTCAGTACATCGCTGAAAAGAAGTTCATCCATTCATTGGGATAATTGAGCGTGGAATGACTTGTGAAAGCTGTGCCATTGAGGGAAAAGAAGACTTTTTGATCATCGAACGTTGGAGTATATCATATGCAATGGTAACAACCGCAGGTAAATAGAAGGCACTCACTGTAGCATACTGTAGTCAATCCCATACGACAATGTTTGTGTCCGGGAACGTTTCCTGTGCACGCAGTGACGCACTGACAGCTGTAGCACCTATAGTGTACTAGCGATCATTGTCTCTTCCCGGTAGCTCAATGAGCTGGCAAGCAAGTCTTGGCAGACTCAATGGCTAGGTACATAGTCGCACATGGCAGGGTATTATTGAAAACCTTGAGTACTACATTAGTAAACGTTTCCGAGGTGAGACTGATGTTGACACGTATCTGGCCTGTAAGTATGGGTTGCGAGACAGCCTGGGACTTGAGAGGAAGCACCATGTAGCAGGGAAGGATACGTTTGTCGGCAGAGACACTGAAAATCCCTGAGATCGTAGTGAGCATGTGCAGAAAACGGAATCAAAACGCAGCATTCGAGTTTGAATTTGAAGGGAATGACATCATCCAAGCCAATCGGTTGACTCGAGCGTGGACGTAGCGACATCACTGGACGTATTCAAAACAGTATTTTGACAAAGAGACCCGGAGAACGAAGAGCAGGAGAGTCGTTAGGATGTAAGAAACCGGGACAGTCGACGAATGCGAGCATGTCTTATATGCAAGACGTAGAGCAGAGTAGCTGTGGAGAGTCGTCAATTTCGAATACAGATAGGTTAGCCATGTGCAAAATAGTACCCAAAGTTCAGGGGTCAGAGACTCAGGTCCAGCAGGGTCCAGTGTCAAACTATGTCTAGAGCTCATATCGAAGGTAGAGATACAAATTTGAAGCCGCCAATCTATTCGAGAAAAGACAACCTGCTTGACTTGCAGACTTGAAGGAATCGGAAGGGGGGGGGCGTAAACGTTGCAAGTTGGTATTAGTACCAGCGAAACAATGATTGTTCCTTGTTGAGAAGAAGAGATTTACATTGTAGAGGGGAAGACGTATGATGTTGATTGGACGATAAGAGGAGTTGAATGTGTGAAATTTTGAACCTGATTCGGCGGCGGCACTCCTGTTCGGGACGATAAGAAATGATCGGCCTTTTCCGATGGCCAAGAGTTTCATTTCTCCTCATGGAATTTAGTTTGGATGTAAAATCTATAACTACGACAAGTCTTCCCGCTTTTTCCTCTTCTTTCCTTGCGCCCTTTTTTCTCTCATCGTTCGTACAAGATGGTCAATATCACGTACGATGCATGCAAGTTTTCCTTCTCGCTCTTCTCCGACTCAATCTAATACCTACGTCTTCTAGCGGGGAGTATTGTCTACACCGACGATTCAGGAACGCAGACGGTTTATCAGAATGGAGACATTGCTTGGACTCTTGCTGGGACCGCGCTCGTCTTCATCATGATTCCTGGTCTTGGATACTTCTATTCCGGCCTGCTTAGACGAAAAAACGCTCTATCGATGATCTATATGAGTGTCATGACTCTCGCTGTCGTTTCCTTCCAGGTGCGTCGACACTCTCATATCGACCATCCATCGTGCTCACTCGTTCGTAGTGGTTCTTCTGGGGCTTCTCGTTGGCGTTCAGTGAGACTGGCAGCGCATTCATCGGAGACTTGAGTAATCATTCAACGCTTCAAGCAGCGACACCCTGTATTGACGCGTCTCTTTCCACAGAATACTTTGGTATGAAAGGCGTTGCGGGAGATCCATCCATAGGCTCTGCTCGAATCCCTTCCCTCGTTTTCGCCGTCTACCAGCTCATGTTCGCTGCTATAACGTGCGTTGCCACGTAAGTTTTGTTCAGGGTAGATCCTTAATCATCCATTTCTTCCAGTCCTATGCTCGCTCTCGGAGCCGTTTCAGAGCGTGGTCGGTTAGGTCCCTGTATCGCCTTCGTCTTCATCTGGTCAACCCTCGTTTACGACCCCATCGCGTGCTGGACTTGGAATTCAAATGGTAAATTTCATCCGTTCTTCCACAGGATTTTAACCGATCGTGTACACAGGGTGGAGTTTCGTTCTCGGTGGACTTGACTTTGCTGGTGGCTCTCCCGTCCATATCTCTTCCGGATCGGCGGCTTTGGCGATTTCCATCTACCTTGGAAAACGTCGCGGGTATGGAACTGAGCGTTTGGCTTACAAGCCTCATAACACTTCATACGTGATCCTCGGCACTGCATTGCTATGGTTTGGATGGTTTGGATTCAATGGCGGATCTGCTCTCAGCGGTACTTCTGACGCGAGCTTATTGCAAAGAATATCAACTGATCAGTTCTCCATGTGCACACAGCAAATCTTCGCGCTGCCATGGCATGCACGGTTACCAACTTGGCTGCAAGTGTTGGCGGATTGACCTGGATGCTCTGGGTATGCTATTCCTGTACTATGTCTGGAATGTCACCCACAATGGCTCACATGTGCGATATTTATATTTCCAGGACTACCGGATCGAACGCAAGTGGTCCGCTGTCGGCTTTTGCAGTGGTGCCATCGCCGGTTTGGTAGCTATCACTCCCGGTTCTGGATTCGTTGGTGCTCGTAAGTACCATCTGTTCTTCGATCAATGGTCGCATCATTGATGCCCGCTCCCTAAACAGCTGCTGCGGTGCTCTTCGGGTTCATGGCCGGTACCGTTTGCAACTTTGCCACCCAACTCAAGTTCGTGTTTGGATACGATGATACTCTTGATGTACGCAAGCATTGCCAGACGATCTGGCGTTTACTAACCTGCTTTCATACTGTAGATCTTTGCCTCTCATGCGGTCGGTGGTGTTGTCGGAAACGTGCTCACAGGTCTCTTCGCCCAAGCGTCCGTAGCTGGTTTTGACGGAATCACCGAGATCCCTGGGGGATGGCTGGACCACAATTATATCCAGTTGGGCTACCAACTCGCTGACTCTGTCGCTGCACTCTCCTACTCCTTCACAATGACCACCGTCATCCTATGGATCATGCACTTCATTCCATTCTTGAGGATGCGCGGTACGGAAGAAGCAGAGATCATGGGTCTAGACGAGTATGATATGGGCGAGTTTGCGTATGATTACGTTGGATTGGAACAGGAGATCGGACATGAGATTGAGACGAAAGTGAAGGAGGGAATGACAACCGGCGGTAGGGAACCACATCATGAACATCATCATCATGTAGACGAGAATAGTTTGGAGAAGGGCCAGTGAGGTTGGGTCGTGCGTTCAGGTCATGGGTATCCCGGTAGGCGCAGACTATTTTACACCCTTTTACTTTCAATGCCTCTGTTGTCGTGCTCGTCTATCTTATAGTGTTGCCAAACCAGGCATTTACATAGTTTCTTAAGATTTCCTTTGTTGATACGATATCAAAAATCATATTCTCATCTTTCTGCAAGACTTCAGCGAATGGCATTACTTAGTCCGAGAGGAAGAGTGTTCGTTACCAGTCGTTACCCCTAACCCTCACTTGGGGGCCACATGATCAGATCACTGGTGACCAACGCGCTCTTTCAACCAAACCACTCATCCGATGACCTCGTACTCTGCGTTCAGCACAATCGCTGGCCCACGTATCTTCATTGCATTCTCATGTGCTCAAATCAGACAAATTATTAATGGTTTGGCCGCTGCCAGACCATAACCCATTCGACCGTGCAAAAAACCCTAGGAGTGTTTGACAACATGAACCTGACGGAGGAGGAAGAGGGAGATAGCCGTGACTTTATGCTCAAATTCGCCGACGCCCAGACTTCATACTCGACTCCTCCAAACGCAATACTACTGTTGACAACAAAGCAAAAAGTTGGCTTCTAGGGTGGTTATTATGCGTTGGCATGCTCGACCACTCACCATCTGTTAAAGAGGTCATCCAACATGCTCATATTCTCCCGGACAACGCTACCAAACCTAACGATCCTGCTGTGAGCATTATTCGCCTTCTGATATTACCTGATATTCAACCAATATGCCAGATCAACTTTGACGAATTTTCGTTTGGGATGCAGTATCATTCCTTCAAGTGGTATCCATAGCCGACTTTTTCTGATGCTGAGTGAGTTTTGGTGCACGCCAAATTTGTGTTATCGGTGGATTTCAGTTCGGTCAGTTCTACTCTCCGCTATGATCTCGATGATAATCTAACTGTCCTTCCCTGCCTTGATCTCCTTACAATATGAAGATTTACTTACGATGTGTATATTCTGCCTGAATTGCCTGAGGAACGGAAGATCTCTGGGCACAAATGCAAGCAGGAGATCTTTTCAGTGAATTTTGAGAATCCTTTACTTTTCTCTGTATGGGATTACTGAATCCACTCCTTCAGAAAGACGGCAGTCTTTACAGCTGCTTTGTCGTCCCGCACCCCTTTGTTCTGGAACCCGGTGCCACCGTATTCAACCAGGAGATTCTCATACACCTGTTTTTTCATGTATCCTCTTGAATGTCTTTCGCACTCTCTGCGTCTGGCAAAACCAAAAACCATATCTTCCAATATACAATGCTCCTGAATCATTGTGTCCCAATGCGAACCTGCTGCTCACTGCTATCCAACGTCTACCTCACGTACATATCTACGCTACCGAAATTGTGTGTGAAATAAACAAAAAATACGGAACTATACCTCTTGTCGAGCGACTGTATGAAAGTAACGAAGGGAAAAAGGGGCAGAATCACTGGAGGGATATACTAGGTGAGTTGACTTTTGCAATTGTCGCGCTACAGTGTACAAATCTGTTATTGTGTGACAGACTCGAGCCCACATCTGAAGGTCATCAGGAAAAATACTTAACACGTGTATTCACAATATTGAAGCCAGCGAAAGAGAAGACCTAGAAGAGGTGGTCTTGTATTTGGCAATGTCTTCACAAATGTTAACTTGCCTTGGTCTTGATGCCTTTTGTGCAACTTCGAATGCAAAATCTTCAAACCTGACCTTCAAAATCTCAGAACTGCTTTCCATGGCGCAGTTTTTTCGCAGTAATCCTCAAAAAATATGTCATTCCATCAAGTACTTACATGCCCGCCGGCAATACCGTATCTGCCGGTCTCTGCTCCCCCCAAACTCAAAACCTCAGCATCTTCCCAACCACCTCATCAATCCTCCCCGGATTTTTTTTCCTGAGTAGCTAGAACATTATACTAGAGGATGCTGACATAACCATCCTCCCCCGACCTCCCCATCTCCCGCTATGAATTTTTTGAGAATTTCCAAAAGGTTTTCCGCATATCGCCAGCATCTTCCGAAATACTGCCCCTATCGCGTGTCTCGCCTAACCAAAAACTACGTCATGCATACGTCTTCCTTCGTCCCAACGTTTACGTCGGTACATCGAGTGCATCGTCCGCAACGAGCGCGTCATCCATTTCCCTCCTATTAGTGGCGTCCACTGCAGACCTCAACTACTCCGCGTCCAATCCTCACACGATAACGAGCAGCCAGCAGCTACATGACGTCACGTTCATATCGATATCGTTAGTTCCCACGCGCTGTCCTACTCTGAACAACCAACCACAAAGCGGACCTCTCTTTCAATCTCTGCCCACCAGCTGCATCCACGCGTGTCCCTCTCGCTCTATCCGTCGCGTTCACATCGTATGCGACCCCTCCCACCAACTCCAGATTCCACTGAATCCCCTACTCGCTACACCACGCCATCCCCTACTCGCTACACCACGCCATCCCCCTCTACCCATTCACACATCCCCACTCCTCAAAACTCGTCACGTACGCTACCTTTTCTTGTATCAAAATCAAATCGCTTGACCCCTTCCCCGCAGCGCATTTACAATGGCTCCGATCATTAACCAACCTCGCCCCAGGGCCTGCCATTCCCGCGACAACAGTAAACCACCCTGTGCTACTCCAATGTACGCGGTCACCCCATACACACGTCCCCAACCAACCCTTCGGGAATAACCCCACATAACCCACTTCTCCAGCCATAACCTCATTGTCCTCAGTCATCCACTCGCCAGAGGCCGGGGTTATGAAGGGTGAGGGGTGAGCGCAGCGAACCCCGAGCCCCTTCGTCTATCCCGTCTCATAGGTCTCTTCCACGCCTGACACCTCGTACACCTCACATACCTTGTAGACTATAATTCCCGCTCAGCTCACCTCAATCATTATACATTCCTCACGTACCTGACCGCCTCTTTCCCTTTACTAGCTGTTGAACTGTATCTGTATACAATGCAATATAATACCCTATCAACACCTCTTTATCTTCCCCGATGAAACCCCACTGCCACTCCCTAATACTAACACCGATCCATCGCCGCACCACATGACGTCGTTCACGACGTGTGCTAACAATTTGGCCGAAAACCAGGTCAAATTGTTACCACCGATTCCCGCTCACAGGCTGTACCTGTTCACGCCAAGACGCCACCATTATCCCATTGCCAATTCCAATGCCCCGCATGTACGCTCAACCTTTTGTTCAATCCAAAAGCTGAATCCCCTTACTAGACTTTGCAAACGCCCCGACTGTCCTCTACCATTTTCAGGCACCAACCCTCAAGTCCACGAAAAGAATTATCATTCAGCCCGCCATACTATCACCCATGACGGTACATTCACACACGCGCTTGCATACTCACCCGTTCACTGGCTCTAATTAGGTCACAAAATGGTCGTCCAAAGACGGGAAGATGGCAAGCTTCCTTGTCCCTGTGGCTCAGAAGCCCATGCACGATACAACTTCCAAAAGTTCACCACCCTCAATCGCCAAGTTCCACACCCTGATTTCGATCTCTCACCTTATCCTGATGATTTGATAACCCACGAACCCTCCGTCAGAGCCGATCAGCCCCTTCCCCCCGATACACCGGTTCAACCCGTAAGTCCTCCCAGCCCCGCCAACCAGCCATCTGCAGGGACCTCTGGCGGACGCGTAAACGACATAGATATGGCCGACAGCGACCAAGGTTCGTAAACACCGCATTCACTGCCCACACCCCACTCACACATCTACAGATCCAAACGATTCGCGAGACAGCGGCATCGCACACTATGGGGACCACGACCACCATACCCCTGTCGACCCTCTCACAAACTCATTACAATCGCCCCAAGACGTTCTCGCCTACCTTTCACGGTTCAACATCACCGTCGAACCCACATACTTGCTCACTATATGCACCGAATGTTGTACTCCCGTTTCTTATATCAACATGCGAAAACACCAATATCGCCAGCATTTTGCTAAAGCCTTTCTTCCCCAGGAGAACCGCCTTCCCTCTGCGGCCACCATTGAACACTTACTGGTCCGCCTTGGCGCCCACGAACCGAAACCGATACCCGATGGCGGTATACCTTGTCCCCCCGGGATTAAAACGGTTCCGGGCTACAAATGCTCCATACCGCGTTGTCCTCAACCTGTATACGGAGCCGAGCGCACCCTCCGCGCACATTGGCCTCGTTTCCACCCAATGCTATCCATCTCTGATAGGCAATGGACCGACGTCAGTTGTTTCCCTCTTGTCACACAACGTAGCGAGAAGACGTACGTCGAAGTCTCTTCTCCATCTGAATCCGTCAACGCGCCCGACGCAATGAAGTACATACAAGCGTCCGCAGACATTTGTGATCTTCGCTCGCATACCCAAATATTCTCCGTCTCCACTAACGCCCGTCGCACAGCTGATACTGTAAAACTTTTGTAAAAAGTACCGATAAGTTATCGGGTACCTATTGCAAATAGTTGTGATAACCCGGAGGGGGTCCCGGAAATGGCCCCGGAGGGTGGTCATGCCTGTCACCACCTGTCACATATGGCTTATATTTACTGTTTTGGGTAATTAATAATCATCCAGATATTAAATAAGCAGTACATTTTCAAAAAAAACTCGAAAATTCATAAAAATCTATAAAAAACCTAAAATGGCCTGATTAGGTCAGATCAGGGTATGTAAGCAAATGACCTCATATGATCAAAAATGATGTAGGACCAATGTAGGTACTAAAAATAGCCCAAAAAATTACTAAAAAGGCAAAAAAATATTTAGGGATGGTATAGAGCCTATTGCAGGTCCAGGCACATCAAAATTACTAAAAAAGGAAAAAATCAATCATGATCTCATCTTGTAGCAAAAAATCTGAAAAAAATCCTAAAAATAGTCAAAAAATTCAGGGGTGCCTTGTTGGCCCTGAAAATGCAAAATAAAAAAAAATACGCGACAAGTGTAAAAATTTTTATCACTCCAAATCATTCCAAATCCACTATACAGTCAGTATATATGATGTATATGCTATATTTAGCATCCTAGTACCTTTATTGGGCTAAAAATAGAACTTGATCTCATCTGATAGCAAAAAATCTGAAAAAATCATGAAAAATACTCAAAAAATTCAGGGGTGCCTCATTGGCCCTGAAAATGCAAAATAGAAAAATTTACACGACACAATTGAAAAACAACATCACTCCAAATCATACCAAATCCACTACACAGTCAGTATATATCATGTATATGCCATTTATAGCAACCCTAGTACCCTCAATCACTTATATCACTCAAGAATCATACCAAACTGAATAATTTGGGGAGTAGATATATTGTACATGATATTTTTAGCACACCTAGTACCCTTGATAACTTAGAACAATTTATATTACTCAATATGTTCAGTAGACTTAGCACTTATCACACCTAACACACTAAAACTCATAACAGTACTTATATGTATTATACTTAACACAGTTGACAATGAAAATACTCAAAACAGTGTTATCAGTCACTATACTTAACACACTTAACAGTCAAAAAGTCGGAACAATGTTACTTGATATACATAACACACTGATTGTTATACTATAACACACTCATAACAACGAGTTTTGGGCGCTTATGGGCGCTTATTTGGTGTTTTTGAGTCGAAATTCATTAATAGCACACTCAATAATTTTTGTGTGGGCTCTATATTGTGTAAGGATGTTGTTCATATCATACTACACTTGATACAATCCGGAGAACTCAAGATTACAGCTTTTGGGACTGGCTATATTGTGAGCTTTTGTGAGATAACAGTGTTTTATGTAAATGTCAATGCATACACCCATGTTATGAAGTCAAACTGCTACTGGGTCATGAGAAGAGTCATTCTACAACCTATTCTATGCTAATTCTATGTGATACAGCCAAGAGATCTGTAATGGGGGTCATTGAATATGACATCTATTGTTACATGTAAGTGTAGACATCTATAGTGCACATGAAACATGTACATGTATATCACAGAGTCCAACAGTCATAGTGAGTATCTGAACCATGTCCAGACACTTCTAGTAGACTGTAGGAGTGATTCTTCATGAACCACCATCAGTATACTTGCATTACATGGACATATGCATTGACATTTATATAAAACACTGTTATATTTCAAAAGATCACAATATAGCCAGCCCCACAGGTTGAATTTTCAAGTTCTCTGAATTGTATCTAGAGGAATATGATATATACAATATCCTGACACAGTATAGAGCCCACACAAAAATTATTGAGTGTGCTATTAATGAATTTCGACTCAAAAACACCAAATAAGCGCCCATAAGCGCCCAAAACTCGTTGTTATGAGTGTGTTATAGTATAACAATTGTTCCGACTTTTTGACTGTTAAGTATGTTAAGTATAGTGACTGATAACACTGTTTTAAGTATTTTCATTGTCAACTGTGTTAAGTATAATACATATAAGTACTGTTATGAGTTTTAGTGTGTTAGGTGTGATAAGTGCTAAGTCTACTGAACATATTGAGTAATATAAATTGTTCTAAGTTATCAAGGGTACTAGGTGTGCTAAAAATATCATGTACAATATATCTACTCCCCAAATTATTCAGTTTGGTATGATTCTTGAGTGATATAAGTGATTGAGCCTGAGGATACTAGGGTTGCTATAAATGGCATATACATGATATATACTGACTGTGTAGTAGATTTGGTATGATTTGGAGTGATGTTGTTTTTCAATTGTGTTGTGTAAATTTTTTTATTTTGCATTTTCAGGGCCAATGAGGCACCCCTGAATTTTTTGAGTATTTTTCATGATTTTTTCAGATTTTTTGCTATCAGATGAGATCAAGTTCTATTTTTAGCCCAATAAAGGTACTAGGATGCTAAATATAGCATATACATCATATATACTGACTGTATAGTGGATTTGGAATGATTTGGAGTGATAAAAATTTTTTACACTTGTCGCGTATTTTTTTTTATTTTGCATTTTCAGGGCCAACAAGGCACCCCTGAATTTTTTGACTATTTTTAGGATTTTTTTCAGATTTTTTGCTACAGGATGAGATCATGATTGATTTTTTAGTAATTTTGATGTGCCTGGACCTGCAATAGGCTCTATACCATCCCTAAATATTTTTTTGCCTTTTTAGTAATTTTTTGGGCTATTTTTAGTACCTACATTGGTCCTACATCATTTTTGATCATATGAGGTCATTTGCTTACATACCCTGATCTGACCTAATCAGGCCATTTTAGGTTTTTTATAGATTTTTATGAATTTTCGAGTTTTTTTTGAAAATGTACTGCTTATTTAATATCTGGATGATTATTAATTACCCAAAACAGTAAATATAAGCCATATGTGACAGGTGGTGACAGGCATGACCACCCTCCGGGGCCATTTCCGGGACCCCCTCCGGGTTATCACAACTATTTGCAATAGGTACCCGATAACTTATCAGTGTTTTTTACAAAAGCTTTACTGTATCCTGTGCGTCGCAAAGGCGCCGTATTCGCCCAATCCCGCTGGGACTTGGCCATCGATGGCATCAATTGTCGTCAAGTGGCCAACACCTCCTCCAAGGCTGTCTATGACACCCTACCTGGACTCGAACGTCTTCCTGTCGTCTGTAGAGACTACTATCAGTACGTCACCGACCGTATACCCCAACTGTCTATCCTAGTCCGCAGACACATCCTGTCACATAGTCCTAGGTATGTCGCTTTCCTCCACACGTGCGTCTCTAATTCTTTTCCCAGTAATATAAAGAACAAACCGTTCTCCCGTCCACAAGAACTGGGTACCATTGACAAGGACTCTGATTATGTCGCTCGTTTCATTGCCTTCCTCGTCTCTCACCACCAAAAACCCATAGACAAGTTTCCTGTACCCCTGCACCCCGAACTCGCCGCTCAGCTCGAAGAGCTAGTCAACCAACTCCAAGAGAAGGAACGCTCAACTGAATCCTTCAAGGACCTCATTCACCAGACTGTGTGGCTCATCATATCTCGCCCTAGTCAGCAATTCTTGGAGAACGACCTCCTCTGCCCCTTCACGCGGTTCCTTATCGCCTCTAATCTCCGCGACGAAGGTGGGTTCTCAAAACCCAATGCTATTACCCCGAACATCGCCAAAGCTCAGTGGGCTTTCCGCGCCACGGCTCTCGAGCAGATCTTACGAATACAGGGCGACTATGGCCATGACCCCATGCGGTACGTTCTCTGTTTTACCTCTCTCTTTCCCAATCAATGACCACCTTCCAGAGCGTACGAACAAGCCGTCAAAGTCTTCATTACAGACACCCATCCTGTCCTCTTTACTACTCTCCGCCAACACATGAGCTTCTTCTCCGCTTTAGCCTACCGTCAACAAGGGCTTTCCAAGTTCCAGTGGAACATTGAACGCACTGTCCTCTCAATGGATGGCCATCCCATCTCCGTCCAATCTTTCATTGACGGAATACAAAACACTTTGACTTGTGTCACCTCTCAGATACACCAACTATTCAGAGGGTGTCCATACGAAGACATCTTACACCTCATCGATCAAGCTACCATACCAAGCAAATCTGGCCAACCCCGTTGGTTCTTAGACCAAGCATCAAACGAGATGCCGGGTTATTCTTTCTTCGACGAACCCCAGAATGGACTCCTTGCCCTGCGACCCCGCCTTCTCGAACACTTAATCCAAGATCCAACTTTGTTTTCCCTTTCGCTGAACCCTCCCAAACTCACTTCCCACCATGGTTTGTGTCCTTCCCTTCCTCATTGCCTCCGCTGAACCCCTTCCAGGCGCCGTCTTCCAGTGGTTCAACGAGCTCGACGAGATCGTCAAAGGGTTATACTATCTCATCTGTACTACCTGGGGTGGCGGGGCCCGTGCAACCGAGGTTGAATACACCCTGTATGCCAACTATCCAGACAAGCAACGGAACGTGTACTATATCAATGGCCTCCTAACCATCGTCACCGAATACTCCAAAACCCAGTCGATAACAGGCGCAGGAAAACTCGTTGCTCGAACTCCCGCTTACCAGGTCAACCGACTACTCGTTCTCGTCCTCGGACTCGCTTTCTGGGCTGCCGGCTACATCGGATGCCACGTCGGCATGGCGAAGGAGAGTTGCGAGCGCTACTTTTACGAAGTCTTTGTCCTCACTGGCCACTCAATGACAAGCAAAAAATTCTCCGATGTACTCGGCTCCTTCAACTCTGCCAACATCGGCGTCAACGCTCGTCAGGCTGACTTTCGTCAGATGATGGCGTGCATGCTCATATCTGCAACCTCTACCAACTTTTTGGACACCGAAGACGAAGATCCCAACGTCATCGCCGCTCATGAATCTTTTGGCCACAGTCTAGACACCGGCCGAGCCCATTACGGATTGGAGTCCACTGCCAGTATAGGCCTTGCCCCCGACGCCGTCGCCCACATGCAACAAGTATGTATACGCTGGCAAGTCTTCCTCAAGCTCGTCCATCCCGTGTTCCAGAGCTCCCTTCCTGAACAGCCACCGGTATGTCATCCCGTTACTCATTGGTCTACCCCCGACTGAACCCATACAGGGCACACTGACCAACTCTCCGTCTGCCAACGCTATCGTGACTGAACTCTTCAAGAACTTTACAAATTCCTTCTCCCACCAGTTTCTCCAGTTCGAACAACGCACTCAGGCTTTCATGCAACAAGCCATCGAGCACATGGGCACTCAAATCATTGAGCAACTTCGCTCAGTACACAACCTTGTCACTTATCAGAATTCACGCCGAGCTCCCGTCCAACCATCCGTATACCAGGCTTTGAAAGCCGTTCTCAGACGGAAATACGACCCGCAACTCGGCTTCACCAGTCCTCAGCAGGCCGAGCTTATCAACAGTGTCGGGAGTTCCTTCCATGTGTTGGGTGTTCTCGAAACAGGCGGTGGCAAAAGCCTAGCTTTTTTTGGCACACCCTTTCTCTTCCCTGACCATCTATTCATTGTCGTCAGCCCACTTGTCGCTCTCACTGAGGATCTCCGTCGACGGCTCCTCGAGACCAGCATCAAAGGCGGAGTATGGGGAGACACCTCCTGGGACCCGCATACGGCCCAACTCGTTCTAGTTTCAGCTCATAACGCAGGTACGACAGCGTTCGACCAATGGCTCAAACTGGCCGCCATCCGTTCCCGCCTCAAACGAGTCTTTGTCGACGAGGCTCACAAAATTGCAACGGACTCTGAATGGCGTCCATGCATCCGTCTCCTCACGCACCTCACCCGTCATGGGGTACCCCTTACCCTTCTGTCTGGATCACTCATGCCGCGTTCCATCCCAAAGATCCTCGAACTTCTCCATATCACCGACCTTTCTATTGTTGACGAAATCCGTCGATACACCGGCCGACCCAATCTACAGTACTACGTTGAGAAGATTGAACAGGATGGGTATCTTGACCGCATTCAAGCCTCAGTCCAATCCGAAACTGCCAAATTCGAACCCCACGATCGCGGTATCATATTTATGAAGACCATCGTCGAAACTGAGCAAGTCAGAGCTTCACTTCGATGTCCTGTATACACTGGCCAGATGACAATCGAGCAGAGGCGAGAATCAGAGCTGTGCTGGCGAAGAGGGTTGCGCCCAGAAGACCGTTGGATCGTGGCTACCCAGGCCTTTGGGCAAGGCGTCGACTACGCCTCCGTAAGGACGGTCATCCACACGGACCCCATGGAGCTCATCAACTTCTTCCAGGAGACTGGTCGCGCTGGAAGGGATGGAGATCCGGCTCGATGCTTCTGTTTCTGGACGGAATTACCACCGCCTGCCCCAGACCTGAAAAACGACCATTTAGGCAGAGCTGATATGATCATGCTCCTACAAACCACTGCATGCATCCGCATGTCGTTTGCCTCACTTGACTGGGAAACTCACTCTTGTCTTGCGCTCAATGCCTCTCCATGCATGAACTGTGAAAGGCTTTCATTGGTACGTCTCTACTTACACTACTCATTCTCCCCTTCACATCCAACCCAGGTCCCACATGCGGTCGCTCCTGTTGACCTCCCCAATTTCAACAAGCCCCTGGTGCCCAATCTCCCAAACGACTCTTCTCAACTTGTCCCCCTCTCCGTCCCCATCAACGCCGCCATGTTGAGTGCCAAATATGACCAAGGGCTCGAACAGCTACTCCTGTTCAAACGTATACTCGACGATGTCGAGCAATGCGGTTGCCTCGACTGTTGGGTCAAGTGTGACTTTCACAATACAACCACCACTCACAAACGACCCTGGGCTTTCGATCCCAGCCTTGCTACCCTCCTCCGCTTGAAAATGAAATCTGGTGATTTCTGGCCGTTTTGTTACAACTGCTGGATTCCGTTCCGTGAACCGTATAATCATCCGCCGACTGAACCGTACCAAAAACTCGACCGCGATCGATGTACTCATGTCTGGGATGATCCAACGACAGGGAAGCTTGTACCTGTCGTACCGACGCTGATCGCTCTGATATTCACCAGTCGACAGCAACTGGTCACAGAAATGGCCCAGAATCTGGGTCAAAAATGGCACACCATCGGACTGCTTACAGACTGGCTCCACGAGAAAGTCCAAAGCCCTTCTTCTGCGCCCAATCCTGTCATATTTATCAATTTGTACTTTACCCTTACCTGAAAAGCATAAATTAAACGTTCCTCTTCGTCATTCCTAGTCGTCATATTACAATGTCTAAGCCCGATCATATAAAGCCTATGCCTCAATTCTAATCCCTTCATTCGCTCGTCTACCTCCTACCACATCCGCCGACTCGTTCACTGACATCCCTCCGCCATGGTTCACAACTGGTAAGACATACTGCCACGCTCCAATATGTAGCCTGACGCGTCTTTCTAAGCTCCTACTGCTCCTATGTATCTACGTCGCATGCCGACATATCGGACCACATCTTCGAGACACACCATCAAGAAAGTATCACCGACCGCCCGGTCCACATGGTACACCAAGGTAAATCCCAATTTATATCTCTTGTCCGCTACCTCAACGTATACAGGTGTCGCCTACCGCCTACACACCGCCGGTAGGCCAGACAAGTTCGTTTGTCCCTCGTGTAATACCATCGGTTCCAAGGCCGTCGTTTGGGACCATTTCATTCACGCTCACAACTCCAAGGTAGGCGTCTTCCCCGCCTATCTAACACTTTCTCTCATTCGTCATGCCACAGAGAAAACGCGCAGAGGAGGTCGCCTCGTCTGGCCTCGAACTCGATCCGGTTGTACAACGCGTAGCCAAAAAGGCCAAATACAGCGGCCCGTCTCCTCCTATCACCCCTCCTCCGTTCTCTTCATCACCGATGACTTCTTCTTCCGGGTCCTCCCTCCAACTGCCTTCAAGCCAAACTGCCGCCACGTCTGTTGCGTCTACAAGCCAAACCACGATCCAGCCCTCATTCGATCCCAATGCTGTCGTCCTCGATACCCAGCGGATCCTCAAAGACCATAGTCCTACCCACGTCCTTTTCCACTTCCTTCACCATGCTATGTCCCCCATCATTCGCCATTGTGCCTACCATCACGTTATGCTCAAATCACACCCCGAGTCACATCACCAGTTGTGGCGGTGTCCTAAGCGCATTTCCCACAAGAACTCTGAATACAAAAAGGAATTCACTATCAAACTCGTCGCACAGGACGGGGCCTGCTGCTTCAAGTGCTGGACTCCACAGGATCCCATCTTCCACCATGGAACATCTGGCTGCGACATCGTCGACGCAGACCAATGGGAGCAGTGGTGGCGAGCCGTTCCATACCTTGTCTTTCGCACGGAATACCTCCGCACCAAGGTATTCGATGTTCTAGGTATACCCGTCGACACATTCCCAACCCTACGCTCTTTTGCGTCTTGGTTGACGCTATCCGCTCAAGACACTTCCGACCCGGAATACGATTTCCGTATCACCAACCTAATCGTTTTGGTGTACGTCTACTTTCGCTTCTCGACTGAATCTTCTCTGGTGATCGGTACTGGTCTAGTCCTTGACCGTAAGTCTCTTACCTTCTCTTCACCCTTATCATTCTCACATCCACTTATCAGGCATCGCGTACGGCAAGGATAAAGGCCCTACGAATGTCGTTGCCTCCGATCCCACTGCTCCTACCAATCCCAGTACCAACTGCTCCTCCTAGAATAGCTTGTGCTCGTCTTCTCTCTCCTGCTTGCCTCAACGAAAGTTTACCCTTTAGACTTCCTTTTTCCTTTTGCTCACCGTTCTCAAAGGACCACTGGACCGTGTAACATGTAATATTAGCATATCGCCCCGCCGTCGTTCTCGTAGTTTTGACCGTTGCAGACCCAAGATCCCTTCCCCACCTGTCTTACCAAAGGACCACTGGACCAACCCCTGTACTTTTATCTTCCCGCGGACCTTCCCAGAATACCGCATGCCTTCATCTGCTTTCCTCAATGTCAGGTCTGTTACCCATGCCCCAGGACTTTCTCTCTGCTTCTCGTTCTCCAAGGACTATATTCCCCTGAATTCACTATCGTTCCATCCATCCCCTCTTCGCTTTTACACGTCGTACAATCATGCTTTGTTCCGGACTCGCGCTTCTCAAGGACTACTGTAATATCGATTCTCCCTATACCCACCACCTGTTCTCCTTTCCGATAAATTTGTACATACCTAATGCTAAACTCTTCCTGTCCTTACAGAGATGTAGAATGCCATACACGCCTTAAATGGACACTAGGCGCCCGCCTTTAAATTCAGTACCCTCTTATTGTGTGATCGTTACCCGACTCGCTCTACAACGAGCCCTGGAATATATCGTGCAGCCTTCATCGACTGGGCATCGCTGTGCGATGAATAACCGTCCTTGAAGACGAGTACGAAGCTATTCGGAACAATGGCCTGTACTAGTCACTTGGTGGCTGTGTACCGCGTCAGCGTCACTTGACTTGATCATATGACCTTCAACCAACTCGGTTGATTCACCGCTCCGTTTCTTCTTCTTCCTCCATCCATCCGTCATTACGATGTACAACTCTTCAAATCCACCATTCTCAGGCCCCCTCATATCGGCTGCCTTTACTCTGTTCCTACCTCGGGCGTTCCTCACTGCTAAGTTCCCGCCGACATATTAGCCAACACTCGCTTTTACGTTACAAGTAACGGCTATTCCACCCTCCTCAAATTGAGCGTTATGCCTCGGGTCTCATCCGAGTAAGTGAACTGCCCGTAATCACCCCTTTTTTCCCCGTTTTCAAGTTTCACTCCCGTTGTCCCCACATGATCGTACTCAAAGGATTCATCTTTAAGGGTGTCCCCAGCCTGCCCCGATCGGCCCTTGTCGTCACGTCAAAACCCTTTTGAAGCACCATCGTTCACACTGTACTATCCGGTATTACCTGTTTTCAACAAACTATCACCTTTCTGCGCAGACCATAGGAGTCGAGTTCTACCCCTAGGACTCCTCCATCCCTTAACCTCGGTGGTCGAGTTCCAACCATTCGGGACTCCTACCCATGGGGTCGAGTTCTACCCCTAGGACTCCTCCATCCCTTAACCTCGGTGGTCGAGTTCCTTCCCTTCGGGACTCCTACCCATGGGGTCGAGTTCTACCCCTAGGACTCCTCCATCCCTTAACTTCGGTGGTCGAGTTCCTTCCCTTCGGGACTCCTACCCATGGGGTCGCGTTCTACCCCTAGGACTTGCTCTCAATCGAACAATACCCGGTCTCGTTAACTACTTTCCTAGTAGACACCGATCATCGTATTGTCACAATATTATACATTGTCCACCACGTATCTCATTGAACGTCACAGAAAATAAAAATGGCCCAATTTTGGGCCAATTTCCCTGCTATCAAAAATCTTCGGGATTATCGCTTTCAGAATGAGGTCAGCAAACGCATTCCGACAGAGACGTTCACGCACAAATCCAAAGCCCTTCCAGCGGCTCCAATACCTTGCCCCACGCCTGCCTTTGCATATTCGGATACCCGCTTCTCGAAGAAATTAGTCTTGCCTTGCAGGGAGATCAGGTCCATGAAATCGAACGGGTTCGCCGCCGAGTAGATCTTGTCCACCCCAAGCGCAACAAGAAGACGGTCGGCTACGAATTCGATATATTGCCGCATAAGTGCAGCGTTCATCCCAATAAGGCTGACCGGCAGCGATTCTATACATGGGATGAGATCCTTGTCCAGCATGACGAGAGTAAACCTAACCAGTTAAAAAGGCTTGCTCGATCTGCACCGCCTCGCGAATGATTTCCTGAACGATTGCTTGATCTGGACGGCGCTGAAGAAGCCCGAACAGCATACAAGCGAAATCCGTATGAAGTCCCTCATCCCGACTGATGAGCTCATTCGAAAAACACAAACCCGGCATCAAACCTCTCTTCTTCAACCAAAAAATGGCTGCAAAAGAGCCGGAGAAGAAGATACCCTCCACCGCTGCAAATGCAACCAGACGCTGTCCAAAACATGCTTCACCGTCGCGAATCCAACGCAAGGCCCAGTTTGCCTTTTCCGAAATGGAAGGGATCGTCTCAATCGCGCGGAAGAGCATGTCACGCTCGGAAGGGTCTTTGACAAACGTGTCGATGAGGAGCGAGTACGTCTCCGAGTGGATGTTCTCCATCATAATCTGGAAACCGTAAAAGCATCTCACTTCCGCTACTTGAACCTCGTTCGAGAAACGTTCCAGAAGATTCTCGTTGACGATCCCATCCGAAGCCGCGAAAAACGCCAGAACTCTTGACAAGAAGAAACGCTCATTGTCGGTAAGCTTCTCCTTCCAATGCGGAATGTCCTTGGACAGATCAATTTCTTCCGTAGTCCAAAATGAAGCTTGCGCGGTTTTGTATTGTTCCCAGATCTAACCTTGTGAGCGTAATTTTGGAAACCACTCGTCGCACCCACCTGAGGATATTGAAGTGGAAACAGAACAAAACGCCTTGGTGACTCTTGCAGCAGAGGCTCTGACTTGGCCGTCAATACCGCCCCATCCACTTCGCGTTTGCTCACCTTCTACTTCCATATATGCGCTTCCTTCTTTAGCTAACAAACTGCTCATCTGTAATACACGTCAAGATAGGAAATCCACGGGATGGAGAACCCTACGTCGTATCCAGGTAATAGTTCGGGTGAGAGAAAGGGAACGCCGGACCACCGGAAATTTCCCACTTCCATAACCCTTCCTCGAACGCTCAACCCCTTTTACTTTCTCCTTCGTTGCACCATGTTCTACCACTGGTAAGCAAACCGTTGTCCTTGACTCACTCGTTCACTCATCTCCTGATAGTCCAGTCTGCCCTTTTCGATCCCAAACGTTTGATGAAACGTTCGCTCACAGTCAGAGCCACCCAGAAGTTATGCAAGCCCTTCAACAATTCTCTCATCGTATCCAGCTCTTACCCATCTTTCCCTCCTTTGGCGTCAATCCATCGCGTGGGCTCGGTGCCGTCACACTCCTGGCACGCGCAATGCGACCTGAGGACGTCTTTCGATTCATTCTGTCCTCCATGCAACCTGTTCTTCACACCTGCACCTATCACTTTATCATGCTCGGTCGTTCCACTGATCACTATGAGATTAAACGATGTAGTTCCCACTACAAACGTATCCTCAACCGTACCTCGGAATATCGACTTGTCTTTCTGCCTCTCATCACACCCACCCCGTCACTTGACAACAAGTGCAGGAAATGTGATCATCCCCGCTTCCCCATCTACGGTCACTTCACTCCCACTCAATGTCTACGCTCTCCAATCCGCAACTTGGAATTCTGGAGTGCTTCCACCTACCTCATCTTCCGCACAGCCTACTTACGCAGCGCCGTCTTCACCAACCTCGGCCTTTCAAGCGATATTTTCCAAGGCAACCTCCAGTCCTATGCCTCCTGGTTGATCCTTCCCGCTCTCGACACTACCCAGCCGGGACACGACGCTATGTTCACGAACATGTCCCACAGGATACAGTAAAGCTTTTGTAAAAAAGACTGATAAGTTATCGGGTACCTATTGCAAATAGTTGTGATAACCCGGAGGGGGTCCCGGAAATGGCCCCGGGGGGTGGACATGCCTGTCACCACCTGTCACATATGGCTTATATTTACTGTTTTGGGTAATTAATAATTATCCAGATATTAAATAAGCAGTACATTTTCAAAAAAACCCGAAAATTCATAAAAATTCATAAAAAACCTAAAATGGCCTGATTAGGTCAGATCAGGATATGTAAGCAAATGACCTCATATGATAAAAAATGATGTAGGGCCAATGTAGGTACTAAAAATAGCCCAAAAAATTACTAAAAATGCAAAAAATATTTAGGGATGGTATAGAGCCTATTGCAGGCCCAGGCACATCAAAATTACCAAAAAAGGAAAAAATTGATCATGATCTCATCTTGTAGCAAAAAATCTGAAAAAAATCCTAAAAATAGTCAAAAAATTCAGAGGTGCCTTGTTGGCCCTGAAAACACAAAATAAAAAAAAATACGCGACAAGTGTAAAAATTTTCATCACTCCAAATCATCCCAAATCCACTATACAGTCAGTATATATGATGTATATGCTATATTTAGCATCCTAGTACCTTTATTGGGCTAAAAATAGAACTTGATCTCATCTGATAGCAAAAAATCTGAAAAAATCATAAAAATTGCTCAAAAAATTCAGGGGCGCCTCATTGGCCCTGAAAATGCAAAATAAAAAAATTTACACGACACAATTGGAAAACAACATCACTCCAAATCATAACACAGTCAGTATATGTCATGTATATGCCATTTATAGCACCCCTAGTACCCTCAATCACTTATATCACTCAAGAATCATACCAAACTGAATAATTTGGGAAGTAAATATATTGTACATGATATTTTTAGCACACCTAGTACCCTTGATAACTTAGAACAATTTATATTACTCAATATGTCCAGTACACTTGGCACTTATCACACCTAACACACTAAAACTCATAACAGTACTTACTTAACACAGTTGACAATGAAAATACTGTAAACAGTGTTATCAGTCATTATACTTAACACACTTGACAGTTAAAAAGTCGGAACAATTGTTATACTATAACACACTCATAACAACGAGTTTTGGGCGCTTATGGGCGCTTATTTGGTGTTTTTGAGTCGAAATTCATTAATAGCACACTCAATAATTTTTGTCTGGGCTCTATACTGTGTCAGGATGTTGTCTATATCATATTCTTCTAGATACAATTCAGGGAACTCGAAAATTGAACCTGTGGGGCTGGCTATATTGTGATCTTTTGAAATATAACAGTGTTTTATGTAAATGTCAGTGCATACACCCATGTTTTGAAGTCAAACTGCTACTGGGTTATGAAAAGAGTCATCCTACAACCTATTCTATGCTATCTCTATGTGATACAGCCAAGAGATCTGTAATGGGGGTCATTGAATATGACATCTATTGTTACATGTAAGTGTAGACATCTATAGTGTACATGAAACATGTACATGTATATCACAGAGTCCAATAGTCATAGTGAGTATCTGAACCATGTCCAGAGACCTCTAGTAGACTGTAGGAGTGATTCCCTCATCAACCACCATCAGTATACTTGCATTACATGGACATATGCATTGACATTTACATAAAACACTGTTATATTTCAAAAGATCACAATATACCCAGTCCCACAGGCTGTAATCTTGAGTTCTCCGAACTATATCAAGTGTATTATGATATAAACAACATCCTTACACAATATAGAGCCCAGACAAAAATTATTGAGTGTGCTATTAATGAATTTCGACTCAAAAACACCAAATAAGCGCCCATAAGCGCCCAAAACTCGTTGTTATGAGTGTGTTATAGTATAACAATTGTTCCGACTTTTTGACCGTCAAGTGTGTTAAGTATAATGACTGATAACACTGTTTACAGTATTTTCATTGTCAACTGTGTTAAGTAAGTACTGTTATGAGTTTTAGTGTGTTAGGTGTGATAAGTGCCAAGTGTACTGGACATATTGAGTAATATAAATTGTTCTAAGTTATCAAGGGTACTAGGTGTGCTAAAAATATCATGTACAATATATTTACTTCCCAAATTATTCAGTTTGGTATGATTCTTGAGTGATATAAGTGATTGAGGGTACTAGGGGTGCTATAAATGGCATATACATGACATATACTGACTGTGTTATGATTTGGAGTGATGTTGTTTTCCAATTGTGTCGTGTAAATTTTTTTATTTTGCATTTTCAGGGCCAATGAGGTGCCCCTGAATTTTTTGAGCAATTTTTATGATTTTTTCAGATTTTTGCTATCAGATGAGATCAAGTTCTATTTTTAGCCCAATAAAGGTACTAGGATGCTAAATATAGCATATACATCATATATACTGACTGTATAGTGGATTTGGGATGATTTGGAGTGATGAAAATTTTTACACTTGTCGCGTATTTTTTTTTATTTTGTGTTTTCAGGGCCAACAAGGCACCTCTGAATTTTTTGACTATTTTTAGGATTTTTTTCAGATTTTTTGCTACAAGATGAGATCATGATCAATTTTTTCCTTTTTTGGTAATTTTGATGTGCCTGGGCCTGCAATAGGCTCTATACCATCCCTAAATATTTTTTGCATTTTTATTGATTTTTTGGGCTATTTTTAGTACCTACATTGGCCCTACATCATTTTTTATCATATGAGGTCATTTGCTTACATATCCTGATCTGACCTAATCAGGCCATTTTAGGTTTTTTATGAATTTTTATGAATTTTCGGGTTTTTTTGAAAATGTACTGCTTATTTAATATCTGGATAATTATTAATTACCCAAAACAGTAAATATAAGCCATATGTGACAGGTGGTGACAGGCATGTCCACCCCCCGGGGCCATTTCCGGGACCCCCTCCGGGTTATCACAACTATTTGCAATAGGTACCCGATAACTTATCAGTACTTTTTACAAAAGTTTTACAGTATCAGCTGCATGTCCCTCGTCCTGTACACCTACTTTCTACTCAAATCACGCAACGAGATCCCAGTCCCTCAACACGGACTTTATATTGACGGTAAGCGTCCCTTGGACTCATTCTAAAACCGCACTCAAGCCAACTTACAGAGGAAGATCCTTGGTTTAGAAACGGTGGCGGAGTGTGACGTAGACATACATGATGTGACTTTTCGTGAATGCATGTAACGCTCGTTATTCCAATACTACCATGTCCTTTGAACAAAAATTTGACAACCTCATCGACTCGGCCAAAGATCTCTATTTCCAGATCGCCCAACTCGACCCTCCCAGTCAGAACGCTTCTCCAACGTTGAAGAAGAAATTCCACAAGATGGTCCAGACCGTCAGCCAAGCCTCTGGCCAAACGTACGACATCGTTATCGGTATGGGTCAGTTGATCGAAGACGAGCACGGTGGGCCGATTGACCCCAAAACACAATACCTGAACCCTCGTCAGCGCTCTCAGCAGCTACATCATCCTTTGCTAACGCATATATCCAGAAAACTTCCACAACAGCGACAACGAAACTGACGGAGCAGGGAATACTGCTCATAACCAGAATACTCCCGATCCAGGTGCCAGCCCAGACCAGGACCCACCCAACCCCGGCTCACCCAACCCCAATCAGAGTTCGCCACCTCCAGACGACCCAGCGCACATACAGATTGCCAACGACATCCTTGCCGAAATTTCACCCGACCGAGGCGAAGTCGTCGGACTCCCTCTCAAAGATTTTCTCAACATGGCCCTCCAAGGTGGCCACAACGGCAAGGTTCAAGAACAAGAATACGAAGCCTTTCGCCGGTCTGTCCTTGGATATCAGCCTGCCACTTTTGAGGAGATAGTGAGCCGTTTCTCAGCCCAATCCTTGTCATCCACTCAATCTATTACGCAGAAGAAAATGTTTAGAAACCACAACTCCAAACCCTCGTCTTTGCCCAAGACTGCTCTCCGAGTCCTCCAGCTTGACGATATCGAAGATGACACGGAGCGTTTAACCCGTCGAGAGCGATACGTCTTCTACGGGTCAAATCAAGACAACGTATCGGTCTATGTATCTACCGTACTGCGCAACATCGAAGGAATCAAAGCGTATAAAGACTGGTACAGCCTCCCGCTCGCCTTCAAAAAGCAGTTCCGAAAAGACATCGCCCGCACTCTCCAACCCCAAGCTTTCCAAGAGCTCGACCGCATGCAAGGAAGGATTACGCCCAAGGAGCTCCAGAAACTGTACAACAAACTCACCAATCCCACACGGAAAAAATACGACAAACTCGTGGACCGCCGTAAACGCCTGCTCAAGCTATTTGACGCCGTATGTTTCTCACTGCTCATTGAGTGCTATGCTCACCCTCCCTAGTGCGGCCCCGTGGTCCTCCTCGATCCCACTTTTTCCAAGATGACTGGACGCGGTCAATATCCGCAACAATCGTCGACGTTCTGTAACGCGCTGGATGAGATTGTTTACAGAATCAAAGAAAATCCAATCAGTCCTGACAGACACTTGGCTGGACGACGCTTTGTACTTAGGGCAATGCTGGCCATTGGAGGCACACACGTCGAGGATTACGTCCGACACTTTTTAAACAACCATACCTCGCCGGAAATGGCACTTGACTTTGACGATGACTACATGGAAGAATAGATACGTTGATACCTATCCCAAATCTTGTAACCGTTCAACCAAAACTCTCTCAATCCAATCGAACCCTTGTTTTCTTCAATTTTAGCCAGCAGCAAATTCGCATCCACTGTCCTCTCTCCTAATTCGTTGAACTTTAGTCGTATCGGATAATCCCCGCAGATCACATTGTCGCTCTTGAAAAACAATGTCAGATTTTACCAGCGTCGCAGGATACTTCACTCACCATCTCGCTTCCGTCTTCCCAATCAACCACAAGCTCCTGTAACGCTGAATATCCGATAAACTCTCTCAGTCTACCTGCACGCTCATCCCCACCCCCTTTCATGCAGACTTTTACTATGTTCGCGAACGAACCGTACCCATCATCCAAAGAGTCCCATCGATCCGTAATTGGAGTTGAAATCGTCAACTCCCGGACATTACACCACGAGTGGCGTAGGCAATTGACAAATGCAAAGGGGACCTCGGCCTTATTGATTTCCATTTGGACCATCACATCACTCTGGTAACTCCCACTCGGCCCTTTGACGACCAGCTCCTCCAGCCACCTGCAGCTGTTGGCTATCATGACCCCTGAATCCACTGACCCTCGCCCCAAACCCCAAATAGGGTCCTCCTTCGTGTAGGTCAAGGCGAGGAACTTGACCGATTTGGGGACTTGGTGGAAAAGACGGTAAAGACCCGCCCCTGCCGCCAAGAACAACACCCTGCCATCCACCGTCAAATCCAGCCGTAAAAGGCCGCCCAGAGCCAGGTGAAGTATGCGAAGAGACACTGTCACACTGTTCGCCACAACCCCGTCTACGCTCAACCCTCTCAGACCCTCCAGTTTCAGCGCATGGAACTGTAGTTCCCTTCTGTCTCCTGCGTGAGGAAAAAATGATTCGTCGATGCGGCACCGCACCAGATTCGCCCAGATTGTTCGTGGGAGCGCAACCGCCCACTCGAGGAACTCACCTCCAAGTCGGACATCGTACAACGAGAGGGTGGAGATCCTGTCGCAATCAACGAGTACGCTGGAAAAAAGTTTGCCAGTATCGAAATTTGTCGCGAGCGCACTAGAAAGTTCACCCGTATGAGGACGGCCCACGACGACGTGTCGAACCTTCCCCTTCTCCTCCAACTCGAGTTCTACGCCGGGTTCGGAAAATTGGACGACGCTCCCCAAGACGTCTAGCGAAACTTGATGAAATTGTCGGCTTGTCAAGCTGAAATGCAAGACGCCATCGTCCCTCATCTCCTCTGGGTCTCTGGCCCCACCGTATGCTAAATTGAAAATTTCGAGCAATATTTCACTTGGTATGTCTATCGTGCGCTGTGAGTACCAAATACATGAGAGTTGTCTCGCTTGATCTTACCAGGCATGGGCGGGAGATACGTCTTGTGAGAACCCAAATCCACCCAGCCCTACTTATCACCATTCAAATTAATTATACCGAATTTGACTTGAATCCGATGCGCTTCCAGCGACCATCACACTTGACGTCTACCCTACGATCATCGATCCCATACCAAGCGTCCGTTGAGCCAGAACTGGGTTAGCTCGGTCCTTTCCTTATTCTCTTCTATTTTTGCCTTCATCAACACTGGATCCACACTTTTTACACCCAACTCGTTGAATCTCATCCGTTTGATCGTCGAAAAAGGAAAAACCAGGTTCTCCACCTGCAACACCAATGTCAGCCCCGATTCACGCACAAACACCGTGCTCACCATCTCCTCGCTGTTGACCCAATCCACCACGAGCTCTGTAAGAACTGTGAATTGCCGTAATAAGCTCTGAAGTCTTCCTGGCTCTCCAACGTCCACCCGGACCCTAACTGTGCGGACACCCAGCAAACCATAGTCCAGTGCGCGTACTGAGATCGTGATCGGAGTGGAAATTGTCAACTCCCCGATTTCGCACTCATCCGCACTGATCATCGAGAGGAACGACAGAGGACCGGTCGCTTTGGCAATCGGAATACTGATCTTCGTCTCACCATCGTAGTGCAAGTCGAAAGACCTCAACCCAAGCCACTTCAATTGGCCACAACTCTGTATCATCTCCACCGCCACATATGTCATCGCGTAAGCCACATAGTCGTAGTACAACCCTCCAGCGACATTCATCGAGAGGTATTCAATCGAGCGGGGTAGGAAAAACTCTTCGGGCTGATCTTGAGTGCCCCAAGAAGAATCCAACGCCGCATCAATGTCCAGCGCAGCCCGCTCTAGGTCGACCGAACAAAGCTGGAGGAAACTCATGTTGGTGAGAGTGGAGCTGTGGCAATAAGATGTCACGTTCTGTAGAGATACCGAAGAAAACTGCAGTTTCAGCCTTGACTCTTTTGGGGGAAAGAACGTCGCATCCAGGTGGCAATTGTCGAGAAAAACATTGATGGGACATCTCAGACCGGCCGACCATTCAAAGAAATGGCGGTCGAGATCGTTCTCACCCAACGAAAGAAAGGCGAGGTTCAAGGCAGGCAAGACCACGTCGACGAGGCGCTTCCACTCTCTCCCCCAGCTAAATCCCACTCGATCCAAGCTCCAACCACCAAAATTTGGGCTGTTAAATGAGCCAATGATGATGTGTCGAACTCTTGTTGGATCCCTCGGCGACGTCACTGCACCAGGGTGCTTCAAGTTGACCACCGTACCCAGCACCTCCTGCGATAATCGATGAAACTGACGGCTCACAAGGCCAAAGCCCAGGATCCCAGCGGGGTCCAGCGAACGAGGATCTTCGCGGTAGTCGTACACCAGCCTTGCAATAGCCAGCAGTATTTCTTCAGGAATCCCTATCACGCATTGTCAGTCTTGGGCTACCCACATAGTTTTCTTTTGAGTCTTACCAGGCATTATCGCCGTTGCAGTTTGAGCGAATAGAAACCTCGCATGTCCAATATATAGCAAAGCCTGATAGGACAAATTTGACCCAAAATCGTGCCAAAACTCATGACAGGTCAAGTTTGGATAAACCTATTCTTTGCGCTTAGGCAATCGGGTCCTGTCACGAAAAATGTTTCTAATACTATCGATCCTTTACTGAACGACATCCAAAAGTTCCGTCATCGTCGAAAAGTTTTCCAACCGTCTCTCCAGCGCATTTCCCTTTGCCTTCATCATCTTCGCAAACCCTTTCGGGTCTTGCTCTTTGTATTCTTTCTCTGTCCTGCAACCATTCTCAACCCAACGAAATATCGCCCCGGCGCTATATTGGGTGAATGATGTGCGACAGTCCCCCTCGACGATAGGCGTGTTGGAGTGGGTGATACACGCCGACGGAATCATGATGGTGGACCCTGCAGGGAAGTCAATCACCAGCTCAAGTTCCCATAGGACCAACTGGCCACTACGAGTGGGATCGAAAGCCCCCAATGCGGTGATTGAGCACCAACCGCAAGCCCAGTTAAGCGGGTCCCTATGTTTCCATGTCCACACGTTTCCTCCGAGATTGAACCCTGAGGCCATCCACACCGAGTTTTCAAAATTATCTGCGAGTCCTGTCTTGGCCCGTACGGTGTCTCGTACATTTTGATACTTCTCAAATAGTCGCGGCGCCCACGTTTTGAAGGCTTCTGTACACGGAGCGTCACTAACGAGGAACCGTGGTATTGAACGACGATCAACTCACGGTTGTGGTATCCGACGATCCTCCTCATATCCTTGTCCTTCATCACACCGTCCACAAATCCCTTCAGACCCTTCGGCTTCAACCTGACCGGGCGAGAGTTACCCATACCCATGGACACCCCCGCGTTGCAAGCAGGAAACGCCCCTCGCTTGTGGTCTTGGTCAGATCTGTACGCCTCAGCCATCTGGTGGTGGACCCGACTCGCGGCTTCATCGTAACTCTTGTCCCCCGGCTTCCCGCATAGCACAGATACGATTCGTTCTTTGCAGTCTGTGATTGGTCCAGGAGTCCTTTCAAAATGTCAACTCTGGACAGAAGGTACTACTCAAAACCACTCACAGCCCGTTCCACTTGATATGAGTGAAACCCTTTTCCTTCACAAGACGCTCCGCGCTGTATCTTGCCTGTCTCTCCTCAACACTTCCCATCTCTTCCTCCGTTCCGCGGTTTCCTGTATGAGCGCCTTTGGCGACGCTAAAGTTGTCAGCGTTCGTGCCAACCGCAATCGGCTCGGCATGTTTCAGCACTCTGGCCAATGAAGCCTTGGGTTTTCCTGGATCAGCAGCCCTCTCCAACTTACGCCTCACCCTCCTTCTCTCGTTCTGCCGGGATCGTTTCCGCTTTCTATTTCCGTTAGACGAATCTACCGCAGACGAATGTCAGTAATAGCCCTATTCTGAACCACGCCCCAACGTACCTTGTCCTTCTATCAAACCATCCTTTTCTTCATCAGACGCACCCTCCTCCACCCCTCCTTCATCATTGTCCTCTTCTTCAAATGCATCGGATTCGTAGACATCCATGCCGTCTTCTTTAAGCGTTACCTCAGAGCCTTGCTCCGCCGCACGCCTTAAAAGAGCGGAAAAATCAATTGTCAGCGACCGAATTGGGTCGCCAATCTTTTGTTTTGTCTATCCAATACTTCAACCTATGATGCTTGATAAGTCAAACAGGTCACCCACGCTCCGCAGCCAGTAAGGCATCGTCTTGAACGATGCGAGAGAGAAGAAGAGGGCATGGTCATGTGACAGCGAATCAACGAAAGTGACCTGTTAGGTTAGGTTAGGTTAGGTTAGGGTTCGGGGTTCTCACGCGCGAAGCGCGTTTGGTTAGGGTTCGGGGTTGGGTTGGTTAGGGTTCGGGGTTGGGTTGGTTAGGGTTCGGGGTTGGGTTGTTAGGGTTCGGGGTTGGGTTGGTTAGGGGTTTGGTGGGGGTTTGGGGGCTTGCCCCCATGGTTAGAGGTTAGGGGTCGAGGATATCTTCATTTTTGAAGAAGTTAGAAATGGAGAAAATGTCATGTGATATTCTTACAAGTCATGACACATCACAGGTGCGGACTAACCGTCCCGAAAATAACCCGATGCCGAATGTCTACACTCTTCGTCTCTCACCACCACCTTCAACGATCTTGGAGGCACACAATCGGTTGGGACTCTAGCCCAACCTATTGTAGCACCATCTCAGGCATTCTGGACCTGGATGGTCGTGTTCCAAGATCGGACAAGGCTTTGGACTCACTTGGCGCTCGACTCTCTTCAGCGTCCGATTCCTACTTTGAGTCGATAATGGTACCGCCGAGTTTTCTTTCCACCAGGTGAGCATTCTCAGATTGGCTGGCCCTCTCATAAACCGACTCCCTCAGAAAGAATCAGTAACCTACCGCTCAGGTCACCAATAATAGCCAAGAAAAAAAAGGTTCGAATGTAATCAATAGGTCCACTGCGAGAATCGAACTCGCACCACTTGAGTATGTATAATCTCATGGAATTGAAACATATGGAACTCAAGTGCTCTAACCATTGAGCTAAGTGAATGTTGTAGTGCCCCGATGCAGTTACAACTATCTTATTCAAAAAAACAGATAGTAGGATCCCTTCGCATTGTCCACTACGAGATTCGAACTCGCATCACTTGGGTGAGATCGACATCGACATGGAGACAAATAACCCAAGCGCTCTAACCATTGAGCTAAGTGAACATGCAAAGAAACCCTCTCCGATTCTACACAACCCACAATATGGTAAGCCTACCCTGCTGATCTTTTTCCTTTATACACAGCCCGACGTCTTCTTGTTATTGTAATGCAACTGAACATCAATGCTTCACATCCACACAAGTACTCACGTCAAGCTGTAAATCCTTGAAAACAAATCACACGCGAGATAGAGCGCCAAGTTTCGCGTTAGTCAGGATTTAGGCGTTGGGTTGGTTCGGGATCAGGTTAGAGCTTCGGCTTTATCTACATCGCCTTCAAGACAACCCCCTGATGAAGTTCTGGCTGAAAAAAGATGGTTGGTTCTTTTAAGGTCCACTGTGGGATTCGAACCCGCATCGCTTGAGTACAACCTCTGAGATATGCCCACAAACCCCAAGTGCTCTAACCATTGAGCTAAGTGAACGTTGTAAGTTGGAACACCTTACAGCACAAACCGGTGTTCTGTGGTCTCACAAATCAAAAAGTTAACAGCCCGCCTCCACCTGCACAAAAAAAACAGAAAGTGGGATTCCTTCGCATTGTCCACTGCGAGATTCGAACTCGCATCACTTGAGTATGATATCGACATGGAGACAAATAACCCAAGCGCTCTAACCATTGAGCTAAGTGAACATGCAATGAGTCCCTCTCCGAATGTCCAAACCCACAATAAGACCGGCTTCGGTTAGGCCTCAAGGTTCGATTTTCCTAGTGCACGTATTATAAAACCATGCTGTTCTTTCCCTTGTATACACATATTCTACTTATACCCGCTCCACGTCTCCCTCTTATTGCAATGGCATTGAACGAGAATGCTTCGTATTCTCCATCCATCTCACACAAGCATTCCCATCATCAAGCTGTAAATCCTCGAAAAACGCCTATAAAATACAGGTCAAAGTTGTTAGTGGTCCAATTTTGACCAAGCACGATCCCCCGCAAGAACTGCACACTCTTCTGGTGAAATTTCGCTGTATTTGACCGAGACAATGACGTCAGGCGCATCATGATGCGCATGACATCATCTCCTGGTCAGATGCCGAATGTTCGGCATCCTGCATGTGGCTGTGCCAACTTTCAATCTTCGTCTCTCACCACCACCTTCAACGATCTTGGAGGCACACAATCGGTTGGGACTCTAGCCCAACCTATTGTAGCACCATCTCAGGCATTCTGGACCTGGATGGTCGTGTTCCAAGATCGGACGAGGCTTTGGACTCACTTGGCGCTCGACTCTCTTCAGCGTCCGATTACTACTTTGAGGCGATATTGGAGTCTCGGTGAGTTTTACGCGCATTCGGTGACATTACCTGACTGACCAATGATTTGACACTCACTAGCTCGATACCATCGCATCCTGTCCAAGTTCGCAGGGGATTATGGAAAAAGACCCTAGCTGCCCTACCCGTCGAAATCAAATCAAGCCACGTCCAATAGGATGAAGGCTCCGTGACGATGAAATACTGACTTGTGACCATTCCTGTGCGTCATCTGCAACTCGGTCGCCATTTCTTACTCTGACACCCCAGTAGATTCGATGGTCGTCCAACTGCCATGTCCGAATCCCAGCTCAGGTTGAGCGGCGCAAACAGACCTCGTATCCTCTTCCTCTCATACCACGACCGCCCACGATTCCGGATGCACGCAACGGATTGGAACCCTTGACCACCCCATTGTAGCACCATATCTCGACTGGCCTCCTTTCTCCATCGGATCGGACAGTCCAGGAAGCTCCATCTTTTTTTCCACTCCCACCTTAAACCACGTCAGTGTGGGTCTCTCCATACAAACCATCGAAGCTCAAACAGACCCACGTCAAAGTCTCACCAATCAACGCCGGATGCCTCCGCCATTTTGTCAATTCATCCTGATCGGCCCACGAATGAACGCCTGTCTAACTGTTTTTTCGTGCTCGCAGGTAAGCACAGACTTAGACTCTCCCTGTTCAAGGCCCGCACGTTAAACCATTCGTCGTTAGCCCTCAGCTCAAATGGTCCCATTGATCTCGTCTGTGATGCCATCCCATGCTCACCAACTCAAATCATCGAGTATAGTATGGCCATCACTACGTAGTCGCCTTACCACTATACTACTGTTCTCATTTCCGCTCCTCCCCCGTTGGCTTACCTTTCATAAACTGGGTTGTTATGCTCCTTTCACAAATTAGTATAGTCAAGCAATGTAATACCCTCTGAACAGAAAATCGTCACAGAAACCAACAGTACTTTTTTTTACTGCGACAATCACCAGGCCACAAGTGCCCATCTCTCTATTCTAACCAAGCAAACATGCCCCGACGTAATGTACCACCCTACACGAATGATAGTGTGGTCCTCTTAGCTCAGTGGTAGAGCGCCAGACTTGTCTGGAGGAAATCGACACTTGCATCTGGAGCGCGCGAGTTCGATTCTCGCAGAGGACGCTTATAATGACA
Source organism: Lentinula raphanica (assembly GCA_027919835.1). Classification (NCBI taxonomy): domain Eukaryota; kingdom Fungi; phylum Basidiomycota; class Agaricomycetes; order Agaricales; family Omphalotaceae; genus Lentinula; species Lentinula raphanica. The sequence continues at coordinate 333,609 of JANVFP010000044.1, forward strand.
ACTGACATCTTTTTTTTTCTTTGGACATCTAGACTTCGCTCGACACGTTTGAACCGCGAAGTTTCCATCTTACAAGTATAGCAGGGACCACGTTCTCCCAACGGCTGTAACAATAACAAAAGATGGCCTTCACACAGTACCGCAGTTTGTAAAACCAAGTACACCAGCGAAAAGTGGCCCAGTTTTGGGTCAAATTCCAGAATGTCTTATACATGTGCGTTGTATTTTATGTATACCTGGCTGCGATCCTATCCCCCACCCACCTGTAGACTGGTCGAGCACCGATATAAATACAACCCCTCCTACCTTTTCCAAAGTCTCGATTAAGTGACAAGCGCTACCTTGTGGAGACTATCCATCTTCCTAGCCAACTCTTATACATTTCGATCAAATACGAAATACCAGTCCGTGAAGATTCTCATGTCCAAAGAGTACTGGTCCATAATCTGTACATCACCCTAGCCAAGTACAAAACTCCCCTTCTTTCCACACATAACTTTGAGGCTTACCCCCACTCCAACGTTTGACCCACTCGCTCGCTGTCTCCTCTCTGTCTTCAATCTCATCATCGCTCACCGTTCCGTCCCCATCACTGTCCCCTGCGCCGACCATTTCATCACTATCGTCCCCCTCTTCGATGACATTGCCCTCTCCCTCATCCTCGCTGCTCCCTCATCCCCGTCGCCCTCGCCATCATCGCTAATTGTCCCCTCCCTATCCACCCCTACTGTTCCCTCAGTGTTCTTCTTGCCACCCCCGACCTTCACCCTCTCCGTTTTTGGCCATAGGTCTTGCATTTCCACGTCCCCCTCGATGAGATCCTTTTCAATCGCCCTCTTCACTGCCTTTGCGGTGATGACCTTGTCCTCCCCCTCGTAGCCCAGCGTCTCGGCCTGCACCTTCTCATACACGAGCGTCTTCGCCTGCTGGCACAGATACCTTCTACTCATAGCCTTCACCCCAACACCCATATCAGAATCCGGGCCACCGTAGGTCAAGCGTACGTGGACGTCTAACCATCCCAACAGCTCGTCCATCCACACACACGCACGCTTCCTGAGCGCCGTCACTTCTGGAGGTACCACGTAGTGCTCCGCCCGCTTATAACCACCTTCCTCCCTATAGCGCCGGACATCAAGAACGCTGCTCAGCTTTATCAAATTGAACAGGCTCAGGAGATTTATAACACCGGTCAGAACCTTCAAGTTTGGAAGGTGAACGAGAAGATTTCCTGTTTTATATGCCATTAGTTCCACCTTTATCGACACATCAACAGATTGAAAATTAGGTTCCCCACCGTTGTCCTGTAGATCCTCGTTATTCAGTTTTTTGATATACGCCTTACTCTCCACGACAATTGAACGGTGCCAGAAATTGGCGATGCTGTACAAGCCCTCGAACCATTGTAATCGACCGTGTTCGTGATCAAGGAAGACGCGACAAATTCGTGGTAGCAGCTGTAGGCAGTCCTGTCCATTGAAATGTGGGAGTAAAAGTGTCCCCCGTGGCAGACAGAGGTCTCAACCGTCAGCACAAAGTGCGGCGTGCAAGGTGGCATGATCCTACAAGCTGTCAGTTTCCATGGTCGCGATTTTCCCTGAGCCCATACTCACAGCGTGTCCCCAGGCTCTAAAAACACACTGTACAACTTCCAGTTTTGGGAGTTATGCCCGTCGACCCGAAACTTCCGACCGAACATCTCGGTGCTCCCAAAGTCCCCTGGCTCTTCAGCCACCGCCACAACCCAGTATTTGGACCCCGTGTGAGGTCTCACCCAGGTCCCATGTCCTGCACAATCCACATGGAATGGGTGCACAGCGTGTGACGTTGCGAACAGTCCCCACGTCTTCCCACTTTTGAACATCCGAATTTCCCCAGTTGCGTCTGCCTCCTCCTGTGTGCAAATCCCCTCCGGTGGGTGCACCCGTTCAGCTGGAAGCGGGATCCCCAAGCAGTTTATGACCTTCGTCTTATTCCACCCCGCATCTTGAACATCTCGAAGCGTGCCCAGTACATGAACATCCTTCGGCTCTCTCACCTTGCGAGAATGATCTATCAACCGAGCATTCAACCACCGTAGCTGTCAACGTATCATTCCTCTTACCGTGGAGCGTCCGGACCTTGTCCAAGTCACCCAGCAGTCGGTCTATATCCTCATCCTCAAAGAAACTGTACTTTTGGCGATTTCGCAAGATCCCTCGTATCACGAGGACCCCGTTGGCCGCATCCATGTACTCCAACTGGCGAGAAAGGATGCCCATGTGCTCCCAATCCTCCTCTCCAATTTCGCGAATCGGAAAATCTTTCCCCGGTTTCCAACCATTAACTACCCTACTATCTTTCTCCAACCGGCCATCAATCACTGCCCTTTCATGAATTTCGCCCAACACGTTGATAAGCTGAGAGTGAGCCAGTCGGTGCTAAAAAATCTCTCAGGGGTACGCTCTTGTAGCAAACATGAAAACGTACGTGTGACTTAAACTCGTACCTAACTACCGTGCGGTTCAAGCGAGGTAGGTGATAGACCTCACGAATCTTCAACTGATCCAGAGCTCTGTCAAAATCACCAGTCCAACGATGTCCGACAATCCATGCTTACCTCCCTTTCCAAGCTCGACACATAAGCTGGAATAGTGTACTCTCGATGGCTTGATGCTGTCAATATGATCTCAGCACTGTCTTACCCCACTGCAAATATAATTTTGACTCACCATTTCTCCGTTTTTTCTTTCGAGAGGTCACTGGTTTTGTCGGTTTTTTCTCTCGATCGGTTACTGGCTTCGGCTCACTTGCTGAAGCATTACTCGATGTCCCCGATGCTGCTAACCATTCGACTGGCGTAGACCTGTCACCGAGCTGCTCTCGTTGGACAACTTTGGAGTCGGGAAAGCTAAAGCGATAACCACAACGTTTATCGGTACGAAAAATACGCCGTCCAAAACAAACTCACCACCGTCTTCCACACCTTTCTTTTGTTTCTTAGGTTTAGGTCCGGGCGGTTTCGGCTTATCCTGCTTTGGATCTTTCCCATTCCCGTCTCCCGCTGGAGGATCCGGTGCTACCTCATCAATATCCCACTTCCGCTTGATGCCGACGACAGATCCAGCTAGGCCTGGATCTTTTCCCTGTAACGGAACACCTGGCAGCGACCCGACACCCGAAGAATCACTCCCAGACGGTGCCTGTTCCCCTTCATTCCTGTCTTCGTCCACGTCCATGTTGTCGTCCCGCGCGCCCAATGCTGACTTTTCTGACGAGATCTCCTCTTCATCTCTGGGACGTGGTGTGAACAACGACGACATATCTGACGTGCTCCTATTGCGGTCCATGTCTGTTAAACCACTCGCACCTTGAGGCGGCACCACATCTGTACTCTGCGACCCTTCCCCTGGATGCAATCCCACCTCTAACGGATTCCCGCCGAGGTCCATGTTTTGGTCAAAGGAATTCCCATCCAACCCATCCCAGAAGAGATCCGACATGTTCCCTGTGTCCGGATAAACATCATAGAAACCATCGAAGAGTTGCCGTTCCATGCTGTTTTGTTCGGAAGACCCCGCCTCGTTGTCGAGATGACTACCAAGCCCGGGTTCAGCGCCTTGTCCGCGAGCTCGGAGGGATTCAGATTCCCCGTTGTCGTCCGGACGGGCTACCTGTGACTCCGATTTCTCCGTCCCACGTTCCCTCGAAGCGTCCAGACCTCCCGGCTGACCGAGGTGAGCGACATCCTTCTCTCCCATACCCATCTCTACATCCTCATCTTGTATTCCCCCATCTCCTTCTGGTACCACCGGAGCACCTTCGTTCTTATCAGCAGAGGCCAAACGTACAAGTCCAGATTCACCTTTTTCTTCTGCAAAAGCCGGTCCTCCACCCACACCTTCCTTGATCGCAGTGTTCTGTGATTCTTTGGTGGAACTTTCCTCCCGAGTGTCCACCCCTTCCTTGTTCCTGGCCTTTCCCCGCTGAACCCATCCCCACGTCATCCCCCTCAATATGTCCATTTCCCTCTCCCCCTATAGGACTCCCTGCACCTGTATCAGAAGAGCCTCTCCCGGAATCTTTCGCTTGCCCCGGTTCGCTGCCTTGATCCAGAGTCGACCCCTTCGCACTTCCACCTTCTTCGAGCTCGGCGTCCTTCGCTTCCTCGGTGGCAGAGTCTTTGGAAACGTCCAGATCTTTTGGCGGTCCCAGGTGAACGTCATCCTTCTCTGACGAACCCATCTCTACGTCACCTTCCTGTACATGGCCACCTCCTGCTTGTCCTACAGGCGTACGTCCATTTTTATCGTCAGAGGCCGACCTGGACTTGACCACATCGCTCGATTCACCGTCTTCATCCGGAGAGGCCGTCCTTGAACCAACACCCTCCTTGATTTCAGCATCGTCGCTCTTTTCGGGGCCATTCTCTTTCGAACACTCTTGACCAGCTGCCGCCTTTCCCTCTACGCCTTTGTCCACGATTTGGACACCTCCTGCTTGTCCTACAGGCGTACGTCCATCTTTATCGTCCGAGGCCGACCTGGACTTGACCACATGGCTTGATTCGCCGTCTTCATCGGGAGAGGCCGTCCTTGAACCAACACCCTCCTCGATTTCAGCATTGTCGCTCTCTTCGGGGCCATTCTCTTTCGAAAACTCTTGACTAGTCGGATGCTCGAGACCAGCTGCCGCCTTTCCCTCTACGCCTTTCTCCACGATTTGGACACCTTCCGCTCGTCCCACAGAAGCATGCCCGGAAGCGGTCACCTCACTGTCTGGGGTTTCCAGCACCCTCCGGCCGTTATCGTCCTCCTCCCCCTCCTCATCCTCCTCGTCGTCCTCATCTTCCTCGTCGTCCTCTCCTCCCGTCCATATCCACTGACCATTCCGAAGCCTATGAGGAACAACGGAATCTCATATTCCGTATCACTGTCCATCGAGGAACTAGAAAGGCGTCGACCAGTGTTAGGAGATCTACCAGGCTCTTCCTCGCCTGGTTTCGATAGGATAGGCGTCTGCCGACTCCGCGCTGAAGCCGAACCGTCATCATCGTCTCCAATCCGCATGAGCAAAGGCTGCAAGGGATCCCATGAAGGAGAAACTGAAGTGGCTTCTTCGTCCTCCACCTCTATGACGAAAGGTCGAGTAGATCGGCGTGAAGGAGTAGGAGATCCAGCGGGTCGAATTGGCAAAGGAGTTGGGGTCTGAGGAACTCTCTCGTTACCCTTCACCGTCGAGTCGCCTCCAGGGCCTGCGATTGTAATCGGCGAGGAGTCTTCAAACCCGAGGTTTGTCTGAACGCCCGAGTGATGAGGCTCTGGCTGCGAACCGCCTGTGCTTCCTGCGGAAACTGTCGCAAATCTGGAGGGTGTGGAATTCATCTGTGATCCCACGCGTCGACGTGGAACTGTAGGGGTTTGTCCCCGCATCACACCCTCGATATAACCTTGATCGGCCGCGAGTGCTGGAGTCTGTTCCTCGATCATCTCTTCAATCAATCCACGGCCCTCGACCCCAATCTCACCTATATCTACAATTCGCACAGAGCAGGTAACTCAGCACAGCGATTGCGAATCCGACACAAAATAAATCGACATACCCTTCGAGAAGTATACTTTTTCCTCATCAGCGACCGTTTCCAGCAACCCCTCTGGAAACTTTGCCAGCAACCCGCCCATGAAGTCCTCCGCCGTCAAGTCCATTCTCGCCACCGACCTCAAGTTTTCCCACATCCACGATTCAACTTCCTGCAGAACAGGCGGACGTTGACTATGTGGACCCAGACAAATCGCAATCTGAAAAACAATAGCTCAGCGAATGAAACTCCCATATTTGACAGGTACCCACTCGCAAGAGCGTCTCCCTGCCACAGGACATTGACCACAGCGAGCACGAACGAAGCAACAAGACTGGCGAAATAGCCAAACTACTCAACAACGGGCATTGGAGTTGTTGACGCTTGTAGGTCGAGATTGCGGAGTTTGCTGGGAAGGCCCAGGAGCTTGCAATACGGTAAGGCAGCATGCACCCAAGTCAAAGTGGTACGCTTACTTTGAACCCAATTTCCGCACATGGTCCAAAAACTCCTCCGCCGTTGCTGGGTATTCCACTCCCTGACTCTCATCATCCTGGTCCAGCCAGGCGATGTGGAGCACTGCATAATAAATATTTTGGAGTATCTTGACGTACTCCTCCTTCCCCGCGTACTTTTCGATCTGGTCGATCATTCCTTGCAGTGGATGTAACCCCGCATCCGATCGTTCGAAGTCTTTTGTCAAAGTCCACTTTCTGGCCATGTTACGAGCCCGATTCACAACCCCGACCCAGCCTTGATCTTTTGCGAACGGCTTCAGCTAAGAAACGCGTAGTCTTAAGCTGAACATTGAACGGAACTGTTTCTTGATCAATCGCCACTCACCGCATTCGACAATTGTGCCGGCATATTATCAGGAAGCTTTCTCCGATCTGCGCTAAACGCGAAGATCGGTTGTTCTGGACGGGTTAGGACATGAAGCGCTCGTAATGCCAGAAAATAGCCTCCAAATGGGTTCAACTCCTCAACCGTCAGTGAATTTGCCTCGGCCCTTGTCACGACATTCTCCGATCTCAACATTGAGAATGCGCGATTCGTTTGCAACTTGCGACGCAAATCGTGCAACTTCTTTGACAACGGCTACAAACCCAGTTATATATGTAAAAAGACTCACTCAGACTCAGTACCTCAATGGACTTACATGATGGTTAAAATCGCGTTCCACTTGCGCGTTCGACCGTGCATCTTCATCGATAACTCTATCAGACATCGGTAAAATAGCGTTTGAATAGAAAAACTTGGTGGCAGTTGAAAACCAACTTGAAAGTTTTTCGGCGTTCAACATGCTGACAAACCCATTACGAGTCAATGCCGTGTACTGCCGACGCCAGCGCCAAAATGCGATCTCAAACCATGACGTCAGGCGCATCATGATGCGCATGACATCATCTCCTGGTCAGATGCCGAATGTTCGGCATCCTGCATGTGGCTGTGCCAACTTTCAATCTTCGTCTCTCACCACCACCTTCAACGATCTTGGAGGCACACAATCGGTTGGGACTCTAGCCCAACCTATTGTAGCACCATCTCAGGCATTCTGGACCTGGATGGTCGTGTTCCAAGATCGGACAAGGCTTTGGACTCACTTGGCGCTCGACTCTCTTCAGCGTCCGATTACTACTTTGAGGCGATATTGGAGTCTCGGTGAGTTTTCCGCGCATTCGGTGACATTACCTGACTGACAAATGATTTGACACTCACTAGCTCGATACCATCGCATCCTGTCCAAGTTCGCAGGGGATTATGGAAAAAGACCCTAGCTGCCCCTACCCGTCGAAATCAAATCAATTCCACCTCCAATAGGACGAAGCCTCCGTGACGATGCACCAGTCACATCGAAAGAACCTCAGGAATCCGCACAGCATAACAAGCTTATCCTACTCTAACCACTCATGCAAACCAACTACAGGCTTGGAGAACACGCGTGGGCAATCTTTTCAGCTGCTTGTCGTTTCTGACACTAAAACCCAGTACATCCCATAGACGTCAACCAATGTCGTCCTTCTCTCGATGGCCAACTCGTTCAAGCCTCTCGCGACTCTCAACGGTTTTCGCGATATCACCCACACCGTTTACAGTGCGCTTGAGCACTTTATACCGCCTCCTCCACATACACGGGCACCTAGCAATAGTCGAACGCTCCTCTGTCAACTGTCGACACCCTCGGTTACCTTAGGCTAACACGTCCCACAGACAACTGTCGATAGTCGCAGTAGGTTTGTACACCTGTTCAAACTCTAATCTTTGCTAACTGATCCGCCTACAGATCTTACATCGCCTTTTGACCCAATTCCACCCCAGTGAGCCATCGTCTCTCACCTCAACCTCGCATAAAATCAAAAGTCCTTTCCCCGACCCTATCGCATACATCGCGTTAGGCCAGAACCATTCCATGTATCCCTTCCTGTTACATATCGACCTCTCGCCATGTCCTTGCCTCGTCCAACTTTAATGCATTCCTATTAAAACCAATCTTCACTAGGGCCATGTCGCGAACCATGTTATATCGACCGTGACCTACCTCTTCGCCTCAAACGTTTGGCCGATATTGCATACCTTCTAATGTCGTATGAATACACCGCTCATGTCTAACACTCATTCGGTTCAAAAATAATGACCCTATTAAAAAAAGAACTCCTTTCACATATGCCCACTGCGAGAATCGAACTTGCGTCACTAGGGAACACACGACGACTAGGATTGATATTTCCCCAGCGCTCTAACCACTGAGCTAAGCAGGCTTGTGAAAAGACAAGGTCTTTTATTATACGCCCTCTCCCATCGCGTCTTGAGCAATGCTTGAACAGGGATTCAAGTGTTTTCAATTCTCGATCTGTTTCTCCGATTTTTGATTCATACGCATAACCCTTCGAGCTGATCAATAAATATATTGAACAAAATCCCCTACTTATGTACTTGTGTCTCACAAGCACTGTGCAACCCCTCAGGCTCCGAACATCCTTAAATTTACGATAGCTCGGTCCTGTATGTACTCTCGACTGTAGCGTTCGTTGACACGTATTGCACCCCTTTGAACTGATCGTATCTTTGAACCTCTGTCACATCTCCTTCCCGGTATATCGTGTTCTGCTAATGCCAGAGTTTCCTTTCATTATCTTTTTCTAGTATCGTCTGCTTAGCTCAATGGTGGAGCGCCAGTCATCAGTATACCTACTTTGAGTCTACATGTCTGGAAGTTGCGAGTTCGACTCTCGCAGCGGACCAACTGCAGCCATGAATGGATAATTTTTTTTTCCGTACTCGCCCGATAGCATTCAACAATATAGATATTAGATTTCATACATTCAATGATTCAAAGTCCAGGGTAAACTTCCCAACAAGTGCTAGCAGATTACAATAGTATACATAGCTGCCATCAAGACCAATATTTTTGGCTTCAACATACCGCAAGTTGCAACAATCTCCAGGCTATCGAAGATAGTCAATCGTGTCTTCCCACAAGCGCCCATCGCATTACGGCTTTTTTAAACGGGCTCAACTCTGTCCTACAATCTCCAAACATCCTCTCCACAACCGCGGTATTCTTCAAACTCTTCATTTCCTCGAAATCAGCATCGGATATAATCTCCAGATCTATCGCTGTCGGTATCAAATGCTCAATGTGGAGCTCATTGAAGTGTCTCGCCAGGAGAGGAGATATTGTCTGGGCATAGAGCTTGTCGTCCTCTTCGCGCCCGTAAACTTCAGCCAGATGGTTCTTGACTTCATCCACCTGCAAAACCAATGAACTCGATTCCAAAAAGGCACAATGCACACTTCTCGCACCGTTGCACCCTGTTTCAAATCGGATCGTCTCTACAGAAAAAATGATCAAAAACCAGAACCACTAGAGGGAAAGACAACACTTACGACATGCTTCCTTATCTGGTTTTTAAAGGAGGCCCTCTCATAAGCGGTCAAATCAGTCAGGTCGAGGAGCTCCTTGACTTCCTCCGGCGGTAGTAGCGCGATGGTGTCTAGGTCAATATCATAGCCTATCCCCAACTGGAAAATCGCCCATTTATCAACCAACGCTCTTTCCAGCAGTTCATGGAGACGCCGCGAATCACGCCCAGGCGCATCTCCACCAACTAGGCCAGGATCAGCCACACGGTTATCACTCCCTTCGGAACAAGATTTCTGGAAACCAGTGTCAGCTCACATCTAAAATATATTATAGAGCACTCCATCAACCACCTTGGGCATGGGAGCCTCCGATTCGGAATCCGTTGTTTCAATCGAAATGATGGATGAAGACCTTTTCAGGCCAATGTTCTGTGAATCGTATCAGTCACAATATATCGCTGTTCGCTCAAATACCCTGGAATTAATTGAACACACCGATGAATCCCTTTCCTCACTATTCTTCTGTGAATCGTTGTGGTCAATTTGCCGTCCAAACCTTCTGACTCGGATCCCATAACCTACCCGTATACCAGCTTGTTTAATTACACGCGCCCGGCGATTGACCCTGTTATAGCCAATCCACTTGTCGAAATAGGTTTCAACAGCCCCGCGATGGACTCTAACATTCGACTCTTCAGTCATCTGATAGGTAACATGTCAATAAGATGCTCCATTTCCGCCGTTATTTCGCATAATCACTCACGCGTGTCACCAACGCCTCCCACTTCTCCTCATCCTGTCCATCATGCAGTTCATATATATCCAGTGTGAGCTGCGCGCTGTGTTCCTTAAAAGAGACTGGAACCATCTTACACTTCCGGCAGTCTACAACATCCTCAAATGACTCACTTTGAACGTCTCAAACTCCCCATCCGTCATTGACATCGAATCTCGTAGCTCGGGAAGAGTCAACACCACCCCAGATCGCCGTTTGCCGGGATTCAGATCGTTACGCATTCGTAGGGAATCTGCTAAAGTAGTAGCCTGTCGTCGTTTGGGTTATCGTCGAAGATGTCAGGCAATCCAAATGGCACACACCACGTGACGCATTGCAGATGCCGAATGTTCGGCATCGTACGTGCCAACTTTCAATCTTCGTCTCTTACCACCACCTCCAACGATCTTGGAGGCACACAATCGGTTGGGACTCTAGCCCACCCTATTGTAGCACCATCTCAGGCATTCTGGACCTGGATGGTCGTGTTCCAAGATCGGACGAGGCTTTGGATTCACTTGGCGCTCGACTCTCTTCAGCGTCCGATTACTACTTCGAGCCGATATCGATCGCGGGTCTTCCTCACTGATATCAAGAGGCCGATATTCTATAAACATTGATCTCACCTTTTTGCGCCTGTCAAAGCCCTCTCTGCCGTTCACATGAAAAACGCCAAACACTCCCCAGCCATTTCCACACAAGGCTAGTAGCCTGCATGAGCACGCGATATTCCAAGGGCATTGATAATGTAACTGTTCCTTTTGAAACGTTTTCAACACTAGCTCCAGCGTGTCCTTCATGAACTATGACATTACCCCACAATACTGTATGCCTTACAACATCGATAATGCGATTAAAATCGGTCCTACTAGTCCATGACGAACATTGTTTGGAGAGACACCATATGGTATACTTGGGTAATGCTTCGGACAGTACAATCACACGCAGCAATGACTTGATTCTCTCCTTTAGCACAGAGTGCTCGGGTAATAATAGAAGCTTCTACCAATGACATTCAAGTCATCAAGAACACTCCAATACCAATGAGCGTTGAAGTGGTGATGGATCTCAGTAACCGTGCTCGTCGCAGATATCGCATGCACATCGTGCCTACATTCAGAACGTTCACTTGGACTCTTTCGCAAGCGAAACATAACTGGAACTCACACAGAAGACAAATGACCAGACAACTCGTAGAAGGTCGTTTCTTTATAACAGTGAGCACAGTGAATCACAGCAAAGACATCCCGGGGCTCCTTGGCGCGAATCGTTGAACTTTCCCCTCCGAACCGGTTGCCCCTCAAGACGCCATCTTGTGTCGCGAGGATTCGAGTCAGCTGTCGGCATTCGTGAATACCCACATTGAATGCACACTGAGCTTGATCACCTACCGCACCTGCCCACGTCACAAAAAGCCGTCCAGGCGGCACTCCATCTGGATGACTTTCACTCTCAATCAAAGGATGCGCAGTCGTCAAGTCAGTTGTCGTAGTGGTAGACGGATCCAGGCCAGAACCAACTATGATGCGTTCCACCAGCCGTGAGCTTGAATGGTGTATGAAAAGCGAGCGAGATGACCACGGGCCCTCTTGAGCGACCGTGTCGTACAGCTCATTCATTTCCCGCAACCTCTCATGACTACGACTATCGGACGCACGATTTTTGTAGCAACACCGATGATAGAATACCTGGGGGTATATCATCCGGGCGCTACAAAGTGTACATCCAAAAATTGTGGTGGCCAGGCAGAGATCCGACAGTGTCGCACCATTACGGCTCCCCTGGAGAATTTGGAGGAGTCTCTCGTCTTGCGTCCTTCTCCATGCATATAGGATCCGAGGGAGCTCGTCCATAATTCTTGTCCTCATCCATGCCGGCGTCAATTCCTCCGCTGTCGGCGTGTCCCATATCATAGCCTCCAGTATAGGATCAGTTAGAAGATCTCCAACGCTAGGGAATGGAACGCGTAGGTCCTGCCCGGAAAGAATATTGAGATACACCAGCTTGAACTGAGAGCATCTCCTCCGGCGAACTTTTCGATCCTCGTGTTGGACGCGTCTCCTTTTGTGTTCGGAAAGCATCCTCACCAATGCAGACTCCATACCGTCCCACCCTTAAGCGACGAAGTTAAAGATGAATGACGGAGGCGAAGAGCACCATACCTTGATTGGTCAAAGACTTTGCTTTGTTCAACGAGCACAGCTTAATGAGCGTACTAGCTTCCTCAAAGTTGGATCGGCCTGACAGTATACACCGAGCTTCGCCACTCAAGCCAGTCGCCTCTAGACGAGTAAGGATTCTGATCGAGCCTGGTGTCAATAACTTTGTTGAGTATGGTCGAAAGACTCTTACGATTGCAACCTGTCGTCGCGCATGTTCTGAAGCTCCCTAGCGTGTCTTTCCAATTTCACCGTTTGCCATGTTTCGCATTGACAAGCATGCTAAGTACACACATAAATGTCAGTGGATCAGGCTGATGCGCATCTCTCGCACCTGCTCTATCGCCTGCATATCTCGTTGTTTCTGGACCACCCACGCATGACGATCTTCCTCACAACCCAAGCTCATGTAGTGTTCAATCATCTCCGATACAACTCTGCGATCGTAAACTGTCAATAGCCGGTCTCCAACTACAGCTCAGGAACCCGGACGTCAGAACAGACACGGCATCGTTCAACTTCAACGCACCAGCAATCATCTCCTTTGGAGCGATTTCAGAAATCACAGACGGGGCTGCAAAACTTGAAGATGTGACCACTCTGAAAAGCTAGCAGAACTCATTCAGAGATAGACAATATTTCCCAACAACCGTCGTACCTTTTCAAACAACTACGACAACACCTTAACCGAAATCTCCACAGCACGTTTTCGCAGTGATACGGTTTATTGCAAACCTTTGAGGAGCTCGTCAGCACTCACAAACCAGACCGGCTACCCTACTTACATGGCAGTGAGCATCAAATATTAAGCGTGCAAATTGAGGCTCGTTCAGGTCTGTCGGAAGCGGAGGCAGACCGCCATCGTAATTTTCCCGAGCCACGCGCCAAATGCCTTCCGCCTTTCTGTTCATTAGAGCTTCTCGGAGAATCTTTGATGTACGAGCCAAGGCGAGCAGATCGCGAGGTTCCAGCCGGGTGAAAATCTGCCAGGATTTTACACACTGAGATTCCAGACGTGAAGTCCACCTACACACCTCGA